>VZRE01007692.1:187208-207852 GCA_013396775.1 Cephalopterus ornatus | reverse complement strand
GGGGGATGCCAGGAAGCGGGGGGATCCCTCCTCTCTCAGCCCTTGGCAGCGCTCTGGCTCCTGTTGTTCAATATTGTAGTAACACCGTGCGTAAACAGCCAAGCGCCTTATCCCGGGAAGGCGTCTGGAGGAAGGGAAGAGCGTGTCTCTCAGGGTGTGTAATTAATGCTTCCAAAGAGACGGATTTTGGAGTCCATGTGGTGGAACTCGGATCTTGCAGGGATATTTCTGTGGGAGGGAAAGTGACAGGTGGTTTGTGTGGATGTGAATAAGCAGCGTGAAAGAGCAGCCTCTCGGGAAAAACCGTGTGTGGATTAGGATGAAGCACCCATTTTGGCAAGCCCGCAGTGCTCCACGGTGCTGTTGGGTTCTGTTGGGATTTTCAGTCCCGCTGGGTGGTTTTGCTCCCAGTTTAAAACAAAGACAAGCCCAGAGAACCCCTGCCCGTGTGCAGCCAGACTGTGGTTCTGAGGTGGAGTGAGGTGGAACGTGCGAGGGAGAGATGCCAGCGTGAAGTGCTGAGGCTACCCGGCCAGGCCACCTGTTAGAGCGTGTTTGGGACCTGCTGGAGAATATCCCATGCCTGCCAGGTGTGAGGCTGGCTGTGCCTTCCTCTCATCAGCCTAATGTCTCACTCTCACCTTGGAATTTTACCTGCCTGCTTGCAGCATATCCATTCAGGTAAAACATGGTGGAGAGTCACAGCTTTGCCAGGTGTTGAGGACAAGGCAGCAGCTCTGTGTCTGGCTGTTCCCCCATGTTTGCCTTTTGGGCTCTTTGTGTGTTTCCAAGGTGTAAAGAGGCTGCCAAGCTCCACAGCTGTCACGGCCGGAGCACAGAGAAGGCAACACTGGCACCGGCAGTGCAGACGTGTCCTGCCCTGCCCTGCCCTGCCCTGCCTGGGGGCTGTGCCACCTGCCTGTCTCTCCATGCAGTGTGTGGCAGTGATGCTGGGGACACCGGCCGTGCTGCTGGGGACTGGTGTCTGCCTCGTGCTTGTGGCTGATGGTGACAGCGGGGGAGAGAGCGGAGAAAATGTCTGCTCTGATGTGCTTCTGAGCGTGGCAGTGCTGTGGTACCAGCACACACGGGAGCCTGGAACAGCTTCTCCCACAGGCTGCTCTGTCAGTGCGTGCTGCTGATCTGGGTTTCTCTCGGCACCAGGACCTGCCAGGTAACCTCTGCTTTGCCTCACCTGCGTGATTGCTGTGTGCTGATGCTCAGCTCGCAGAGCCGGGGCTTGTTTAGCCAGTGTGCAGCCAAATGAGGGCTGGGTGTGGTGGGAGGATGGGACAGTCCAGGCAGGTGCCCAGTGAGGTTTACAGCACCTGGTTATCTCTTAAGCAAATAAGGAGGCATCAGGAGCAGCAGATTCCTGATGGGGGGTGGTGGTGGTGGTGATGTTTACTGCCTTCCAGAGCCCAGGGCTGGGTTCCCCGGCCAGGCAGCCATAACCTCAGCAGTGCTTGCACTGCAGATTTGCCTCAGTGGAGGGTTGTCCTCGCTGCTTTGTGCCTGCCCCTGCTCGTTGCGGTGTTGTCATGGTGGGCCAGGGACTGTGCCAAGCCAGACACAACCAGACAGCTTTGGCTGAGGCTCCTTGATGGGTTAGGGCCAATTCCATGAGGCTGGAAGAAGCCCTGCAAGTGGAATGCTGGGGTACAGGTGAGAGGTGCAGCACAGGATGTGCTTAGAGGCACCCGAAGCCCGTAAGAGGCAATTAGACTGTAGTAAAGTCAGTTTTGTGTCTTCCATGCAGTCAGCCTCTGAATCAGCACCAGATTTGGGAAGTGCCGCCCATGTCGGAATGGCGAGGGCTGGAAACCTCTCCTTCTCCCTCATTTAGAAGCACGAGGACAACAACAGGCACATTAATAACCAGATTGATGCTGACGTGAAATGGCAGAAGAGCACATCTACGCAGAGCTGGAAATGTCCATTCACACATGCACGCTCCTAAACGCCCCAGGCAATGGAGCGCTGCTGTCACGGTCTGGGGGGCTTTGCACAGAAACCAGAGATTTTAACTAGGTCTGATCTTCAGGAGATGCCCCGAGGACTCCTGGCGGAAGGCGGAGGCTGCCCGGCATTGCGCTGTGATGGCTGAGACTTGACAGGGCAGATCCATGCAAAACAATGAAAAGGAAAAGGGGACTGGAAGATCCAGCAGCGTTACAAATTCACCTGCCTTGCTCTGGCACGATTTGCTGTGCTGCAGAGAGCTGGGCCAGGCAGGAGAGGCCGGGTCTGTCTGCCCGGATTTACCTCGCCCAGGCTGCACACACAAACACAAACACACACACACAAACACACCAACCCAGCGGCATGGGAATTGCGAGGAGGGATTATCCAGAAGGAAGAGGCTGTGAGGAGGAGCTGTGGCTGTGCTCTGCATGGAGGGAAGCGTGTTGGCTGTGCGCGTGGCAGGGCGGCGGCAGGGCTGTGAATCACCCAGGGACAGCGTGGGCTGGGAGTGGGGAGGGTGGCCCTGGTGCTGCCACCACGCCCTGCCCTCGTGCCCTGCCAGCTGTGCTGGGCAGAGGGAACTGAGCCCCTGCAGCCTCACATCACAGGGCAGGTCCTTTGTGGCACTGGGCTATTCCCTCAGCCTGCTCTCCTCCACATTCTCACAGAAAACAGCAAACTTCATGTATTACTTTGCTCTCTATCGCTGCTTCCTTCCCCTTGAGCCTCTCCCAAGCTCCAGATGCCTCCTTCTTGGATGGGGGGTGGAAATATCTGGTTTCCCTCATAAAACAGCAGTTTGAGTTGAGAGGAAAGGGAAGGGGAACTCCAGCCGCCACTGCCCCGCTCCTGCGCCGCTCCGCCTTCTCTCCGTGTTTAGCCAGATCTCGAAGTTTTAACAGGAAAACCCCTTGTTCTGGTTCAAGTCGCAGGCATTGCCACTCCCTGTGGCGTGCATGGATACGTGGCAGCTCGGGGTGGTGACTCCAAACTTTCTGTCACTGATGGGGAGAAAATAGGGAGATTTGGGTGGTGAGGAAGCGGCCGAGCTCAGCGCTGCCACGGCTCCTCGGGCAGCTGCCGTTTCGCTCTCCTTTGTGCCAAGGTGCAGCTGGATTCTGCATGAGGGAAGGCAGGAGCAGGGAGAGCGGCAAACCCTCGGCAATGTTTGCTCTTCTCACTTTATTTCAGCTTCAGGAAGAAGTGGGTGGGCCAGCTTGGAGCAACCCAAAAAACCTGTGGCTGTTCGCAAAGCATATGCTCCCCTGGAGGAGAGCTGGGCTGGTTTGCACTCCAGAACGCTGTGTTTGCCTTTGGAGCAGGGACACTGCCAATCCTGGCGCTTAACTCGCGCACAGATAAGTTTTTAGCATGCGGAAGTGTGTGAATTCTAGGAATTGAGTTAGAAAAACAAAGAACATATGTGTGCTGCGTGCCTGGCTGGGCCAAACAGTGAACTGTACGTGCGGGAAGCCAAGAGCTGAGCAGAGGGTTGGAAACAGCGTGTTTGGCTGAGCAGGGCCCAGCGCCACATGGAGAGGCTCAGGGCAGGGAATAATGCAAAATTCCCTGAGTGGGATGCTCCAACAGCAGGCAAATAATGGCAAAATAAACAGTGAGAATCTGATGGATGGCTTGTTTGAAAAATAAAGGCATCATTAATATTCTCCAAGAGCCAATTAATACTGTTCATGTTGCGATAGTGTGAGCTGTATCACATCTCTTGTGCACATGCAGCACCCTCCTATCGGTAATGACTCTGATTTTGCGCTGGCAGGCTCGGTGGAGAAGAGATAAAGGACTGGAGATAAAGGACGTGGGGAAATGTGCAGCTACAAGTTACTGTGTCACCAGCTGTGGGTTCTTTGTGTGTGTTTCTAAGACCTGGTAATTATCCTGAATGATGTGTCTCAGCAAACGAGGGGGTTTGTCTGGGCACAGGGAGCAATCCAGTGCAGCCCCGCGCCACACAATGGCAGCGGCAGCTGCAGGAGAGGGGGATGAAACCCTCCAGTGTTTGGATAAACACATCGCCTTCGGAATGGCAAATCATGGAAGGGGAGGGAAGGACGGGAATTATCATGGGATGCTGCTTGTTATGATGAATGAGGCAGGTTCTGGGAATGTGCTGGGGTAAAGCTGGGGTCTGGGGGCTGCATCGTCTCTGGCTGTGATGGGAACTGGCTCCTGAGGGCAGCACTGGGGGCAGGCCAGGGAGATAAATGCTGCTGGGGACAGCAGTGGTGGGCTCTTCTGAGCCTGCTCTGTGCCTGCCAATCCTGGGAGCACAGAGCACAACCTGGGAGAAGGGGATCTGGGGGACCTGGGTGCCCGGAGGAGCTGGCTTGGGGCAGCTGGGGTGGGCTGGGATGGAGGTTGCATCGGAATCAGGTCAGGCTGTGGAGGGTTGAATAGCAGCACGCCGGGATCTGCATCCGTCAGCGAGCTGAATTCCTGCTCTGCCGAGGGCCCCTTCCTTATCGGCACTAATCCAGCACAGCAGCTGCAGCAGCTCTGGAGCACTCGGTGCTATCGGTGCTGTGCAGGGCACCCGATAACCCCCGTCCTCTCCCGTGCCAGCAGAGAGCCCTGTCCCTGCTCCCGACCATGTATGGCCACCCAGCCCCACCATCAGGGCACTCAGTGACTGCCTGGCACTGCAGACATAAACAGGGACAGGCACGGGCAGCTGCAGGGCCAGGGAGGCAGCACCCAGCCTGCATCCAGAGCCCCCGGTGTGCTCCATCAGCCCAGCCCTCTCCTCCTGTCCCGAGGTGTCACCCACATGCAGGCAGTGGGTCTGCAGGGCCCTGTGCCAGCTGGCAGCACAGAGAGCAGCTCCCTCCTGTCCCCTGCCTGTCCCCTTGGGAGCTGGAGAAGGGGTGCTTGGAGCGGGTTATGGGTACCGTGGGTGCTGGCACTGCCTTCCCTCAGCAGAGCAGCGGTGCCTGGCCTGTCCCAGCAGCGAGGGTGCCCATCCCGAATGGGTGCAGCAGTTTGGGACATGAACCCCTGGCCGAGCTGGCAGAGAGTGTCACAGCCTGGCCACAGTGTTGTTATACCCGGGCTGGCATCCGTGGGAGAAGGGCCCGTGCTCTGGCTGAGCGTTCCCAGTGAAGGGACAGGGACAGGCTCAGCTGTGAGGGACACTGAGGTTATTTATGGTCTCTCCTTGCTGCTGCAGGTGAGCGCAGGGAGCCCAGAGGGCAAGTGTGGCTTCCAGCTCATGTCCCACCAGGGCCAACGGCCTCATTGTAGGAGTGTGCTGTAATTGCTATGCTAATTGGGACAAATTAAAGTATGCTCTGGGTGAAGGGCACAGTATCGACCTTGATGAAGAGATCACAGCCCTGGTGCTGGCCCCATTGCCTGCAGAGCAAACTCGAGACTGCACTGAAATCTATGCCAAATGCAGAGGTGGTTGAAAATCTGCCACAGAACACCCCAAAACGTCTGTCTGTCCACTCAAACCCTTCCTCTCCTGCCTTCAAGCTGATGTGTCCCCATCAGGTTGGGCACAGTGAGGACACTAGGTATTATGGCCGGACCCTGGGTGTTTCCCAGAGCCAGCCTGGCTCCTTTTCCCATGGCATGGGCTGGCCCTGCCTGCCCACACAGCCAGCCACGTGTCTTTAGTGCCCTTGTGCCCCTGGCCCTGTCGTGGTGCCCCCCATGAGCCATCTGGGTGCTGACACGTGGTTCTCCCCTCTCTTGCAGCAGCCATGGCAGCAGCGCTCATCTTCCTCTGCTCCCTGCTGGTGCCAGTGGCCGTGGCAGACGGTACGTGCCAAGTTCTTCCTGGGAAAAGGCTGTGGGACCCAGGGGAACAGCTGTCCCGTGGATCCAGGGGTGCTGGAGTGGGGTGTGGGGCAGGAGCCTGTGCCAGCTGGGGTCTGTGGGTGGCTGCCAGGGCTCAGCCAGGGGCTCGCTCACCTCACCCTCCTTGTCTGCTCATTCCCAGTGGCCACCCAGGAGAAGGAGGAGGAGGACCCCTTTAACTATGGTGAGCACGGCTGTGTGTGGGATGGGTGTGCATGTGCCATGGGGAGCAAAAGAGCTGCTCCCTCCCCTGAACCCAGCAGGAGTGAGCCCCTGTGTCTCCTTCCCCAGATTACCAGAGCCTGAGGATCGGGGGGCTGGTGTTTGCCGTGGTCCTGTTCACTGTTGGCATTCTCCTTATACTCAGTAAGTTGGGGACCTGGCAGGTGCTGGGCTGGCAGGCCAGGGCAGCAGGGGCTGTTCTGGTGGTGGGGGGCGCTGGGAAAGGCCACATCCCGTTGCCACTTTGGCCACACTGATGGATTTCTTTTCCCTTGCAGGCAGGAGGTGCAGGTGCAGTTTCAACCAGAAACCCAGGTGAGTGAGGGCAGGATGGTGGGGAACATCTCCCTTGGAAAGCCACTCTGCTCCTGGGCTCTCTCCCACAGCTGGCAGAGTGCCTGCACCCTCTGAGTGTCCCTTTTGGGTGCCCAAAGCTCGGGGATGCTCTGCTGCAGAGCTCCTGAGTGGCGAAGAAGCTCCTAGAGCACCTTCCCCAGTGTGTCCCTGTGCTGTTGGGCATCCCGCCCCTGGGATGGGGTGCAGATCCCAACTGCTCTCACCGTGCTCCTCTCCTTGCAGGGCTCCAGGGGACGAGGAGGCTCAGGCAGAGACCCTGATCACCTCGAATGGTAAGGTCACTGTCCCCTGCTCACTGTGCCCCTGCTCCGTGTCACAGCCACCTGCCCACAGAGCTCCTGGTGCTGGGCAGGCTCTGCAAACCCCTCTGCTCTTCCCTTTGCAGCAACGGGGGCACAGAAGGCAGAGAACTGAACAGGAGCCATGTGGTGAGTCCTCGGCCACTCTGGGTGGTGGCACTCGGACGGGAGGGACAGCTGGGGCCATGTGTGGGGGTGTTCTGATCAGACCAGGCTGCTGGGCCTGGGCAGCTCTGCATCCCAGCGTGGTGTGGGGGCGAGCAGTGGTAGGGGCCAGAGCAGGGAAACTCACAGTGCTGGTGGGTGTCCTCAGGCAGCCCAGCAGGAAAAGGAAGCACCTGTCCGGATTTTCCCTTGTATTACACTTCCTTTTCTTGTGCTTCCCCACCCTGAAGTGGTTTTGGTTTTAGGGTGTTTAGAGAGCTGGGTGGGGGTCCCTCAGGGTGTGTCGCCCATGCCTGCAGTCAGAGCTCCCCGAGCTCCCTGGCTGTGCCCCCATTTGGAGAGGGGGAAAGCCTGGAGCCCGTGCTGGCAGTCCGAGACCCATGCAGGGAAAGGCGTCAGTGCTGCTCCCAGCCTGACTCTGCTCTCCTGCCCACGCAGACCCAGAGACCCGAGGACAGACGCTCGGACCGCAGACGCCCGCGGCCTGCGAGGAAACTGAAATCACAGCAGCAGGTCCCTCTCAGGAGGCACAAAGCTGCCGTGTCTGTGTTACCCTCTGTACTCCAGCACCGGTTCTCTGTTTCCTAACCCGACTAAACTCCGCTCACCGTCCTCTCTGCCTCCCGTGGTGTGTAATGTTGCTGTGAGATGATCATTACCTCTAGGGCTAGTTGTTGCTGATGTTGTAATCGTGACTTTCTCTTCACCTTTCTCGTGCTGTGCATGTGATCCGGGCTCTGTAGGACTGGCAGGTGCTGCCCTTTGGGCTGCCCTCCAAGCCTGGGAACAGGGGCCGTGTGGGGCAGGGAGCGTGGGCTGTGGGGCAGGGACACCCTGTCCCCCGGCCCAGAGCCAGGCGCACGGCACACACAGTGCTGGCAGTGCTGCCAGCACGTGCTGGTGGTTCCCCTGCTGGCTTTGGGCAGGGCTTGGGGACCCGTCCTGCAGCACCCCAGGGACCCGCTCAGTGTCACCATTTCAGCAATAACCCCCTGCACGCCCCCAGCCCAAAGGCAGCTGCAGCAAGGGGCGAGCCGGGCAGGGACATCCCATGGCTCGGCTGCCCTCGCTGGGAGCACTGGGGGGCTGGATTTGAGGCTGAAGGGAGCTCTCCTGTCCCTCTGCTCGGCACTTGGCACACCCTGTTCCTGTCCCTGGCTAAACCTGTGGGACGCTGCTTTAAGAGTGAGGAAAGGCCGTGGTGGCAGAGAAGCCCGTGAGGTTCCCAGCAGGGTGACGCTGTGAAGGAGGGCGGGTGCACAGCGGTGACCCTGCTGACCAGCACAAACCAGCTCCTGGCCAGCACTCTGCTCATGGACGGAGCTGGGCAGGTTACACAGTCCGAGGGCTACAGAGAAACAAAATCCTGTCCGTGCTTGCCTCCGACAGGGAAGGGGCAGCTCCCTGCCCCTCCTGCTGCCTTGTCGCTGCCTGTGCCACCCATGTGTCAGTGCTGAGTGTTGTCTTGTGGTGGTTCCGTGTCACTCCCAGTGCCAGCTGCCCCTTCCCCCATGGAGCAGCAGCAAGAGGTGGTCTTGCACACCTGAGCTTGCACTGTGGCAACGTGCTGAGCCCACAGTCCCTCGTCACCTTGTGTTTGCTCGTGGGTCAGAGGCAAAACTGTGGGGTTTGGCCCTTCCCCAAGCCCATGGACAGGCAAAGCCTTGGCTGGGGCTGGGCACTGCCAGCTTGGGTGTGGGGCATTTACCTTGGCAGCAGCAGGGGATCCCCAGGGCTGCACTGAAACACCTTGGGGTGCCATCCCCACACCAGGAAGGGGGTCTTGTCCTCCAGGATGGTTTTGAGACGGGTTTCTGCTGTGCCCAGCCCACTGTGGTGGCCCTGCCTTCAGGGTGGGGTGTGTCCCTGTGTGCCTGGCATCCCTTGGTGGCACCGGGAAGCTCTGTCCCATCTGTGCCAGGCAGAGGGAGCATGTCCACAGTACTGTGGCCCTTCCCCAGTACTGTGTCCCTTCCCTCCCTCCTGACCTGTCAGAGATCTCCTAGGCAGAGCAGAACCCCTGGCCCGGCCCCTGAGTGCCAGTGGTGTGTGTCCCTCAGAGTGCCTGTGCTGTCCATAGTGTGCCGTCGGTGTTAACATGAAACAAAGAGACCCCTGTGGTGTGTAAAATGGCCAAACGCTGACTGTTGTAAAATAAACTGAGCTATTGTGTTTCCTTTTAAATAGGCGAGTGTGCTGCTGTGCTGGAGGGCCTGGTGTGCCTAAGGGGAGAGGAATAAAATATCGTTTCTGTTGGTGCCTGGCTGCATCATCTCGAGGGCCGTGGCATTCCCAGGGCAGCCTGGCTGGGTGAGGCACCAGCAGCTCCCACGCTGTCCCGCCGGGGAGAGAGGGGCAGGGGCAGTGCCCTGGGCAGCACAGACGGGCTTTGTGCCGGCAGAACCCCCTCCCTGCACTCTCCCTTCTGCAGCCAAAAGCATTTCAGCAAAAGCCAGAGCCTGTGTGAAGGGAGCGTGGGCACAGAGACTCCTTGTCCCTCAGCTTTTTGGGAGCTGCTGTGTTGGGCTGCTGCCGCCCCCGATCCAGGGGATGCCGAGCGCTGCCAGGGCGCCGTGACAGCAGTGCCACCACAACGGCCCCACACAGCACCCTCCAGGGCTTGGCTTCACCCCGTGGCGCCAGGGCTGGGCTGCTGTGGGCTCCAGGTGCCCGCGCTCCTTGGCCGTGCCAAGGGGAGCCTCCTTTGGGGGCAGCTCCCCCCGGCACTAATCGGCTTGGGCGCGTGACTCCTGCCCGCTGATTGCGAGATTAGAGCAAACTGGATTGCACAGCCCTCCTGGCAGCTGGCCGTGCTGGGGCCGGGGCTGGCACCATCCCGGGGAGCACAGCATCCTGGTACCCCACTGCCAGCAGGGATGCACCACGGGTATCGCTGTGCCAGGGGGCTGCAGGAGCCTTGGGATAGCTTGCTGCTGGGCTGGGAGGTGCTGACCTGGCTGTGGGACACCCGCAGTGCCAGGCTGGGAGGGCGGGGTGTGCTGCCTGCTTCTCTCCAGCCAAAGGCAGTCTCAGCCTGTATCCCAGCCCATCCCTTGGGATCGCTGCCGCCGCTGCGGGAGGTGAAGCCCAGTTGGGCTGACGCTGGGAAAGTGAGGGAGGGCTGGGACAGGGACACCCACGGCTTGGGGTGCCCAGCCCTCCCCGCCCGCTAGCACGGTGGGTGCTGCCCTCCCCTCCCCTCCCCTCCTTCCCAAAGGCGGGCGGGAGAGAGCCCTGTGCCTCCCCTCGTGACTGCGATAAACATTACACCGAGGCCATTAATGTTTAATGAGGTTTGCCTCCCAATTAACGCGCTTTCCCGTGGGTGCCCCACTCCCAGAGCGAGGCGCCCGCCGGACGACACGCCGAGGCGATGGGTGACGGTAAGGGCAGGCACCTTCACAGGGGCATCTCCGAGTGAGGAACTGGGCTGCTCCCTCCTGCACGGGGGAAACTCCCACCAAAGACTTGGGGGGACACGTGGGGATGGACGCTCGGAGCTCCGCAGCCCGCTGGTGCAGCGGTGCCGGCTGGCGTTTGGCTTCTTGGGGCGACTTCTCCTTCCAAACGGCTCCTGGCAGAGGGATGTGCAGTCAGGTAAGGTGGCTGGAGAGCCGACACGCAGCTGTCAGATGGGTGAGCCTGCAGGCGCGGAGGGGCATTGCCGGGATGCGCCCTGGTGCGAGGGGTGAGCCCGCAGGGCTGTTCAGTCCTGCGTGCCAAGGGAGCAGAGCCACGGCGTCCTGCGGGCAGCGGCGCTTCCCGAGGGCAGCGGAGCCGGGTCCCTCTGCAGCTTCGCCTGGAGCTTGAGAACTCCTGTGAACTCAGCCTGCAAGCGCATCCCATGAATTCACCATGGATGTTAAAACTTCCTGGGATGAAACACAGGAGTTTGGGAAATATTTACTGGCTGGGCTAGACACTGAGGAAGTCACAGCGCTGTCACTTGCAGCCCACGTTCCTGTTCTCTCCCCCTCTCTCCCACAAGCCCAGCACCCAGCACCTGGCTCTCACTGGGATTTCTCCTCTTTTCCAGAGCAAGCGCCTGAACAGGGCCTGGACAGGTTCAGCTACGGTGAGTGTGTGCCCCGGGCAGCCCGGGGGCTGGGCAGGGGATGGGCAGCCCCCTCCCACACTGCCCTGCACTGTGGGCTCAGCTTCCACACCCTGCCTGGGCTGACACCCCTTGGCTCTCATCCTCCCCAGACTATGACACCATCCGCAACGGGGGGCTGATCTTTGCCGTCGTGGCTTTTGTGGTCGGGCTCCTCATCATCCTCAGTAAGTGCCTGGGTGGGTTGGACACCCCCTCACCTCTGTTCCCTGCACATGTCCCCTGCTCCTCTCACCTCCCTCGTCCAGCTGGGTGTGGGGCTGGGGGCCACCAACCCTGCCCCACAGCACCAGGGGTGGGCACAGCCTGCCCCCAGGGCTGCCTGGGAACTTTCCATCCAGGCACGCTCCCAACAGAGAGTGAGTTGGGAAGGAGACCACGTAAATATTTAGTGTTTTCCTGCCAGCACCGAGGCTTCAGAGGGAAGGTCACTCATTAAAAATAGCAGAGAAAACTCTGACATTTCGAGAGTGAGAAAGCACCCTTCCCAGAGCCCTCGGATCTCGGCAGCCTCCAGAGTGACCCAGTGCTGGGTGTGCAGGGCACCCTGTGACCCTACCTGGGCGTTCTGGCACTGCTCCATACCCGCCCTGCTCTGTTGGGCTGGGGTGGCTGCAGCATTGGGGCTGGTGTGGGGATAGTGCCCAGTAATTTTGGGGAAGAAAATAGGAAAACCAACAGCATTTGCAACTGTGGGACAGCTTAGAAGACAGACAGACAGACGTTTGTGACTGGGCAGCGCCAGGGCTGGCAGGGGTGGGATGGGGCAGGGGAAGGCTCAGCCCCAGGGACCTCAGTCGCTCCTCTTGCCCCCAGGCCAGCGGTTCCACTGCGGAGGGAAGAAGAAGCCAAGGTGGGTGTTGCACGGTTTTCAGGCAGCCTCACCTCTCCTCAGTGTCCCAGTCCTGACAGGGGGGGTCTTGGCTTGTGCTCCCCCCACCATCTCATGGCATTGCTCAGTGTAACACACTTCCCTTTGCTTTTTGGTCCACAGACAAGAGAACGAGGAGAACCTGTAGGTGCAGGTAGGCTGCAGGAGGAGGCCCCAGCTGTGCAGGGAGGGATGCTTCGGGGTGCTTGTACTTCAGGGAAGTACCTACAGGGGGTTTGTGGTGGGGGGAGAGGGGCTGGGACACACTGGCCAAGTAACCCTCCCTCTCTCTGGTTTCAGAGCTGCTGTGCTATCATGGAAGCAGAGCTCCATCCAAATCCTTGCCAAAGGCCACCCCATCCCCCGCTCCAGTGGATCCATTACCCTGCAAGGCCAAAATGCAAATTACCCTCGTGCTTCTTCTCCCTCTCTTAGACCCAGCGAGCGTTTCTTGGCTAATAAAGTTCAAGCTCAGTGAGGTTAAACTCTGTACCCAAAGGCGTTTGAATCGCCCACTCTCCCGGCCCAGCGCCAAAAAAACTTTTCTGCCCTGCAGGCATCTTCCACTCCAGACTCAGGAAAGGTTCCTGCCGCCCCCCCCACCGGCATGGAACAGCCGGCTGGCTCCACCCTGGGTTTGCTCCGGATGCTTCTTCTCCCGGCGGCAGATTCCTGGGTCCTGCGGCACGTGCCGTTCCCTTGGGATGCTCGGGGAGCGGCTGGCAGCAGCGGGCACGTGTAGGGCTGTTTGTGTGCTTGTGCCTGGCTGGGATGGAGTTAGTTCCCCCCATTTCAGCCCTCGTGGTGGTGGGCTGTGCGCTGGGAGCTGGGAAGGTGTTGGTAACGCACCAGTTTTGGCTCCTGCTGCTCCCGCAGCGTCAGAGCTGTCTCTCCAACATCTCCCCCACCAGCAGCCTGGGGGTGGGCAGGATCCCGGGAGGGGAGACTGCCAGGACAGCCCCAAACTGACCGAAGGGAAATTCCAGCCCATGTGACATCTGTTCGGGTATAAAAGGTAAGGGAAAGGTGGAGAAAGGGGGGGTTTTTTATGATTTACAGCCTTGGCCTTCAGGAGCAACCTCTGCTTCCCGAGAAGGGGCTGGACATTGCCTGTGGATGGGAAGTAGAGAATACAATCTTTTAGTTGGTTTTGGTTTTTTTTTTTTTCCTTTTCTTATGCGCACACACCCTTTGCTTTCATTTTCTAAACTGCCTTTGTCTTGACTCACAAGTTTGGGGGATTTTCCCTCCCTTCTTCTCCCTCCCTGTCCTGCTGAGGAGGGGAGTGATGGAGTGGCTCAGTAGGCAACTGGGATCCAGCCAAGGTCAGCCCACCACAGCATTACAGAGCTTGATCCAGGCGTCCTTCTCGGTCACAGAAGCAGGGCTGGGATGGAGCACGGAGCTGTGTGAGAGCTCACGGCCTCTCTCAGCTTCGGATACAGGCAGAAACGCCTCTTTCAAGAGAAAAAAAAAAAAGGCGCCAAACTCTCCCGCAATTGGGCTGTGAGTGAGGAGGGAGATTCGCTCTGTGTGCGCTGAGCTGGACCGACACGGACCCCTAGTGACCGGAGGGCAGGGGTGCCTGTCCCCCAGCACTGCCCCCGCCCTGCCCCAGCACCTTCGCCCCTTCCGCTGCAGCTCTGGGGCCGAGGGTCACCCCAAACAGGCAGAGAAAGCGGGATTCAGGGACAGGAGCAGTGGGGAACTCGCCTCAGCATTCCAGGGGCTGTTTGGTCACGGTGAGAAGCACCAAGCTTCCCACCCTCACCTGAAGCCGCCGCAGGGGCTCAGGTGTGTGAGGTGCTGCCTTCTGGAAGCCAAACCATCCTGGTGGTGCTGGGATGGAGAAACCGGCCCCCAGGGTCCTTTTGGGCTTTGATATAGGTCAGACATTGACAGAAAAATAGGATTAGCTGGGGCAAGGTTATTAGGCAAAATCCGTGCAATTTGTCTGATCTGAGGTGCTTATTTAACACAGTAAGGAGATTATTTTGGAATATAATTTTGACTTGACACTGACCCACTGATAAAGAGTCGTTGCAGCTTCGCACAGCTCAAATATGGACCGAGGTCCTCCAGCTGAGGGAGAAAATGGTTAATGCTTGAACTTAATGACCTTAGAGATGTTTTCCAACCTGAACGATTCTGTGACTCTACGAATAAAGTGCCTGTTTCACAGCACAGAAGGGTTTGTTCACAGCAGAACTGCCCTGCCCGCTCCCTGCTCTGCCCCCCCATCCTTGCTGAGTGCAGTGGGGTTGTGTCCCCCAAAAGCAGCAGCCAAAGCTCCCAGGAGGCAGGAAGGCAGTGGAGTGTGAAAAGACCCGCCCTCAGCAGGGTCTCACACCCCTGTTCCCCGGTGCCAGGGCACAGCCGTGCCCTTCACCCCTCCGTGGAGCCCCACAGACGGAGCCCCCGGGGCTCGGGGGCCGGGGATTACGGGGAGAGAAAAGCCGTGTCTGGCTGCCCGTGCGGGATCTCTGTCTCGGCACCAGATGGCATTAATAGCATTACTCTGCACGGCTTGTGGACACCCACGTGTACCTGCACGGCCCCTCACACCCCTGGCAGGGGCTGGGGACACTCACGGGAGGGTGGCAGTGGCAGGGCAGGACATGCTCCAGCACACGAACACTTGCCCTGAGTGTTACGTTTGGAGGGCAAGGCTGAAGTGTGAGCGGCCCAGCTCCCTGCTCCTCCAGGAGTCTGGGAACCAGGAACAAGGGAAAGGCACAAGCAAATTATATGATGCACAGTAAATGTGGCTTCCCTGTGCCCAGGCAGGGAGGCTGACAGCTGCCCCTGCTCTCCATGCCTCCACAGTCCTTTGCTGTGGATGTTGAGCCCAGGAGCTTTGGGAGAACCACGGGAAAAGGCCACTGTGTCTCCTTCCTCCTGCCACTGCCCCAGTGAGAGGGTCCTGCTCTCCCCAGGGCTTGGGTCAGGTGAGTTGTTGCCCCCATTGGAGAGTGTCCCACAGGACAAGCTCCAGCCTCTCAGCCCTTTCCTTGAGTCCACAGATCCCCCGGGAGCTGCAGCCTCAGCCAGGAGGCATTTGCCTTCTCCCCTGAACCAGGCAATCTCAGAGGATTTCTCTCACAGTCCCTTGAGCCACTAATCTTCTCAAAGTAAATCTTTTCTGTGGCACAAAGGAGATTGAGTAAATAATACAGTGGACAACCAGAGTGCCCTTTTCCTCTGGGAAGACTTCCAGATCCTAACGGCTTCCCCTTGGCACTGGCTATTCCCTGTTTGCTTTGCTGGTCTGTGGATGGACAGGTACGAGGGAGAAGGGTCCTGGCCAGCCGTGGCTTGGCCTGTTGTTGTTCCTCATCCACGACTGAATGGAAGGAGATGAGGCAGCGGGGCAGGAAGCAGAGGAGCAGCAGCCAGGCAGGAGCCTGCCAGCACTGCTGCAGATGCCAGGGGCGCATTTGGCCCGTGAGGAAACGTGAATGCAAAATGTCTCCTCATTAGTCTAAAGAGGAGAGCAGCAAATGGTGACTGAGGGAGCCAAAGAGGAACACTTGAGAGGGGAGAGATGGGCTGGGCTGGCGGGGAGCCAGGCACGTGCCTCATCCTCCCTTTGTTCTGCTCCCGAAAAGGCAGCGCATCCATCAACAGCGGCTCCTCTGCCAAAACAGCAGCGCTCCACAGGCCCAAATTATCCTCCAGCCCAAGCAAATGACATTTCCGCCTTCGTTTCCCACTGCCCCAAAGCAGTGGTTTTTAGGGAATAACTGCTCACACAAAGATGGCCAGGGGACCTGGAGCTGAGCAGCCCCGTGGGCAGCGATGCTGTGGGGATGCAGCCCAGGGATGGATGGACTGGCTCTTGCCAGTGGGATTCACAGTGGGATGTAGCTGGATGCAAAGGAGAGTCTCCATGAGCCCAGTCCGTGAGTCTCAGGATCGTGCCTTGGAATCACAGAATCATTTAGGTTGGAAAAGACCTCTAAGATCATTGAGCTCCATTAACTAACGCTGCCAAGGCCACCACTAAACCGTGTTCCCAGGGATCACATCTGTACACATCTGTCTTTTAAATCCCTGTTTTAAATCCCTCCAGGGTTGGGGGTGGCTCCACCACTGGCCTGGGCAGCCTGAGTTCGCTGAAACTCTTCCAAGCCTCTGGAGCTGGAGCCGCCGAGGACAGGGACCCCACTCGCCTCCCTGCACGGGGCTCCCCTCGGCAAAGCCTCGCTGTCCCGGTCCCCGCTCCGCAACGGAGCGCGGTGACACTAGAGGGAACCAAATCCCAGCTTCTTGCCGGGAAAGCGGCTTTTCCCTGGGCAGCGGAGCATCCTGCCTGCCCGGCACGGACCCCGGGAACGGGGCACCCGGAGCCCTTCGCAAACAGAACCATAGGCTGGTTTGGGTTTGAAGGGACCTTACAGACCATCTCGTTCCACGCCCCTGCCATAGGCAGGGACACCTTCCACTAGGCCAAGCTGCTCAGAGCTCCATGAAGCCTGGCCTTGAACACTTCCAGGGCTGGGGCAGCCACAGCTGCCTCACCACCCTCACAAGGAAGAATTCCCTCCTGACATCATGGCTGAATCTCCCCTCTTGTAGTTTGAAACTGTTCCCCTCTTCCTGGAACGATCTGCCCTCTATACCAAACTGTGTTTCCCTTTTGGACACGCAGCCCTTCCTGTTGTGCAAGACACAAAGGGCTCAAGGAGGATCTAATTTTTGGGTATGTTGACCTGCTGGCACCTGCCTGTCCAGGGTTTGCCAGTCCTTTACCGGGGCATAGGCCCCTTGCCACCTTTGGGGTGTTTATTCTCCCACTACCCCACGAAGCAGCCACTCTATCCCCTCTGCCACTGGGGAAACTGAGGCACAGACAAGCTGGGGGACTTTCCCTCCTCAGCCCTGCCCCAGGCAGCACCCACGCAGGGCTAGCCTTGGGGTGAGGGGGAGGGACGAGGGTCCAGGACAGGTATTACAGGGAATCATACCCAGCCCTTTCCCACCCAGGTATGCCCAACGATTAGCCGAGCTGAACCCTACCCTGCAATCAGCCCCACAGCCTCCTCCACCGTGTTACTGGTGGGACTGGGCTGGCAGTGCCTCTGTGGGACAGGGTGCCCGGGGAGGGGTCACGGCAGGCTGGCTCTGCTCCCCGGAGAGGTGCTGTGAGGGTAAGTTGGCGATGCGTGGGAAGTGCTTTGTGGAAATCGGCTCGAGCCAGATAAGTAGCCCTGTTGTTTTAATGACTGCTTCCTCCGGGGATTTGTCTGCGAGGGCGGCTCAGGGCACGGGGCTGGGGGCGTCGGGAGGTGAGGTGTGTCCGGGCCAGAGGGAGGATGGGGTGAGGGAAGCTCCCCAGAGCGCTGTGTGTGTCCCTCTGCAGCATCTCTGCCCCACACAGGGCCCAGCCTGGGGCTGGGGCTGACCCCAGGACTGGGGGGTGCTGTCGGCACCTTTCTCTTGGCTGTTTTTCCCCGTGCCCCTCTGCGTGACTGTATGGAGGGTGCGTTTTTTGCACATCAGTGGATGAACTATCCTTAGGGTAAAGGACCTGACTGGCTAATGGGGTCTGTGAGCACAGGGCACCGCTGTCATCCCCAGAGCTCTGGAGGAGCCTGGAGCTGAGTATAAGTGCTGCCCAGAGGCAGAATAAATGCCAGGGAGGGGGAGGCTGAAGGGAGGTGGCTGTTTGAGAGGGGCACTGGGCTGCCCTGTGCTGGCAGGAAAGGCAAAACCGTGCTGTATGTGTTTTGTGGAGAAGCGTAGAGGGTCTGTCCTCCCAAAGCCTGTTGGGGGCTCAGAGCTGTGTGTGGGCATGTGTTGCCATAATTTCTCCTGTGTCTTGTGTGGAGTTTGGGCCAGGGAAAAAATTCCTTACTATGAGCTCCACCTTTTAGCAGTGCAGCTGGGCTGGCTGCTGCCTCTGGCAGGCTGCTCATTGCCTGTTAGCAGGTCAGTGGCTACAGGGAGCGTGAGACGAGCTTTTACCTGCGTGTCAGCGCTGGCCTGGCTTCCTGCGAGCTGCCTGTGCTGCCAAAGCGCAGGTCAGCGCTGCCCCAGTAATTGCCATGGAGATTTCCAGCCCTGCCTCGTCACACCGTGTGAAGCACATGATTATGATATGGATGTTAGCAGGACACCAGCTTTCCAGGCTGAGCGCTCGCGCAGAAGGCGCCGCACAAAAAGCTTCCTGTGCGTATCCAAACACGGAGCTGCGGGAAGGCTGATGTCCCCAAACAGTGGCTGCTGGGCAGGAGCTGAGCCCCAGGTGTGGGCTGGCAGGAGCTCTGGGAGCTCTGGCTGCCTGCCCACGGCTGCCAGCCCGGCACGTGCGCTGGGCTCAGTGGGCTGGCAAAGGGCCTGGGCTGAGGGATCCGTGCAGGAGCAAAGGGGCCTGGGATGAACGGCACAAGGACCTGCCATGGCAACCCAGGCTGAGCACCCGCCCTGCCAGCCTTCAGTTTTGTCTCCTATGGTGCTGTTCCCCTCCTTGCCAGCAGCCCCTGTCCTGGAGAAGGGAGCCCTGGGCAGGGGGAGGTCAGGATGTTTGGCAGAGGCTGATTCTCTGAGCGAGGGATGGTGAGGGAACTCACGGGAGATGCTGAGCAGCCAAGGGAGCTAAAAATGAAGCAGTGAGCTGCATTCACTCCCCCTGCTCACATGCCTCACACAGGGATCTGTGGGGCCCCGTGGGTGCTGTGCCAGCGAGTGCCCTGCCAGCCCACGCAGCCCCGTTTCATTCACTCCCGAGTGTGGGAGGGTACAAATCACACCTGAGTCCGACGCACTGCGTGCTGGTTGGCAAAGTGCTGTAGCAGGTTCTGCGGCTGGCAGCTCTCTGTTAGCAGGTTGGGCTGTGCTGCCATCCTGCAGCAGCTGCCGGGGAGGGAAGGGGGCAGATGCCTGGCATGTGGCTGGGGCTCCCCAGAGCCCAGGGTTTGCTCGTTGCCTGGGCATGGGCCTGCATACCAATTTCCCCGCAAAGTATCAGCGAACATCTGTATGGTGGTGTAGGTGGCGATTGAAATGCACCTCGATTCCTAGAGGGATGCGTGGGCACCGGGTGTGCATCAGCTGCTGCTTCATCGCCTGCCGGGGTGCCCGTGGCACGGCCAGGGGTGCGAGTGAGCCGGCAGCGAGGGGCTGGGGAGCAGCACGTGCCCGCGTGGGAGGGCTGTGTGCCGGGGACACCCACGCACCGTGACAGAGCTGCTGAGGTGGCCTGGGAACGGGCTGAGGGAGGGGGTGGTGACGGCGCTGCTCAGCCCGGCAGCACCGAGGAAGAGGAAGCACATCCTTGGAGAGGAGGAGGAGGAGGAGGAGGAAAGGCTGTGGTCTGTCAGGCCCGCACTGCATGGGCACAGTGTTTCCTCCCAGCTCTGCTGTTGGGTCTGGGAGGTCTGGGCAGGGGTGAAGTGACAGTGGCCTCACTGTGCTCATCCCTAAAATGACAGTGGTATGGGTGGCCTGGGGCAGGGAGGATGGTGCACAGGGTGGGTGTGTGGGACCCTGAGCCCTGGCAGCTTCTCGGTGTCCTTTGGCCGTGTCTCCTCCTCTCGCTTATCTACAGAGTGCAGGTACCCCCTTGGTGAGCTCCCTGGCTCTTCAAGGGACTCCTAGGTGGGAAGGCTTGCAGTTATTCTGTGAGGGCTGAAAATGGCCAAGGGGCTGTTGTTTTCTCAATTTCCGTGACGATAGTTGGGTTTTCAACTATATCTAAACAACGCCTTTCAAAAAAATCCCAACGTAATGTTTTTCCTACTGGTTGTTTTGTTTGAAATCTGAATGCTTTAATCTTTCTTTCTGTTTATTTTCCAACAAATTGGGCTTGGAAAGGCTGTTTTGGAAAGCAAAGAAAACCTGCTATAATCACTTCAAGAAAAGACATTCTGAATGCTCTAACGGTCCAGACAAATTGGCTTTGGTGCAGCTAATTCTTGGGGAGTACAAGCCTCGGCTTGAGCTAAGCCTTGGATAAATACACCCCAAAGTAAATCATTAGCTGGTATTTGTTTGTTATTTGCTGGCTGGAGGGATGAATGTGTAATGAATCTGCTGGGCCCCGTCTTGCTTGTGTCCCATGTCACTGGAGCAGCACAGGCTGCTAAAACCCTGACTCCCCATCCCTGGAAGTGTTCTAGGACAGGTTGAACGGGGCTTGGAGCAACCTGGTTTAGTGCAAGGTGTCTCTGCCCATGGCAGGGGTGGTTGAACGGGTTACAGACGGTCTGTAAGGGCCTTTCCAACTCAAACCATTTCGCGATTTCTGTCCCCGGGATGCTGGAAGGTGTGCGGGAGGCTCTAGGAGCAGGACAACTGCCAGCTACGAGTCCTGGGGGTGCTGCTGCACCCGGGCAGGACACGGCTCAGCCGGGGAAAGGCGCCGCGGTGCCGCTTTGCAGGGACAGGGGAGCACCGAGCGGGGCCGGGGCTGGACGCCCGGGGGGCGAGCGCAGCTTGGAGGCGGCTGGTGGGGGACAGGGGAGTCTGCGAGCGCCGAGGAGGAGGAAGAGGAGGAGGAAGGGGCTCGGCCGGCGGGGGCCGCGGCCGCCCCCAGCCCTGCGCGGANGCGGGGCGGAGCGGGAGCGGCGCTGGGCACCTCAGCCGGGCTGGCAGCGGCGGCAGGAGCGCGGCACGCCGGGGCACCGCACCTCCGCAATTGCGCCGCAGCCCGGGGCCAGAGCTGCTCTGTATGGCATGTGGCTGGTAACTTTTCTCCTGCTGTACTCTTTGCCGAAAGGTACGTGGGGACCAGGGCGGAGGGCGACGGGGGTCCCCGGCAGCGGGAACGGGCGGGCGACACGGGCTGCGCCCTCCCTGGGGTCCCCGGGGCTCTCGGTGCTCCGTTTCTCC
>VZRE01007692.1:148944-187176 GCA_013396775.1 Cephalopterus ornatus | reverse complement strand
TGGGGCTCCCGGTGCGCCCTCCCGGGGGTCCCGGAGCTCTCGGTGCGCCCTCCCCGTGCTCTTGATGCGCCTTCCTGGGCTCTCGGAGCGCCCTCCCCGAGGTCCCGGGGGTCTCGGTGAGCCCTGCTGGGCTCTCGGTGCGCCCTCCCCCGAGGTCCCGGGGGTCTCGGTGAGCTCTCCTGTGCTCTCGGAGCGCCCTCCCCGGGGTCCCTCGAGCTCTTGGTGCGCCTTCCTGGGCTCTCGGTGCAACCTCTCCGATGTCCCGGGGCTCTCGGTGTGCCTGCCGGGGCTCTCGGTGCGCCTGCCGGGGCTCCCGGTGCGTCCTGCCGTGCTCCCGGTGCGCCCTCCCCGTGGCCCCGCGGGTTTCCCGGTGCGCTCTCCCGGAGCGCTCGTCCCGGACGGTGCAGCGGAACGCGGGGCTCGGTGCGCGGAGCGGGGCCGGTCGGTGCCGGCGCATCCCGGAGCGGCTCCTCGGGGCTCCTGGAGCCGGGACACGGCACCGACGGGCGCAGCATCCTCCGGCGGGGCCGCGCCGGGACCGAGCGCTCCGCGTCCCCGCTCCCGGCACTACTCAGTCTGATCCCGTCAGCAGGCGATATCCAAGCGATGCCTTAAAATTCGCATCCTTCCCTCTAGGAATGCTGTGTGAAGTGTAACCCAGAGGCTTGACATCAATCAGATTATAGATAAATCATACATATATGAGGGGAAGCGGGGGGAGAATCGTGAAACAAGCGTGTCAAGGAGACACACACTGAAAGATTACAGATTAATTTAAAGTTGGGCATTAAGTGAATGCTGCCCACATCCAGCGAGGTGATACTCCAACCGAGTCTCTGCTATAGATGCAATTAAAGAGAGGCAGGAGCTGTGCGTAGCACGGGCAGTTAAATCCCACTGCGTTTGTTACAACAATCGATCCATGTTACATAAAGGAATTGCCCGTTTCTGGATCTGGGGGAATTTTTAATTATGTTTCTGTAATAAATTACCTCTTTGCCCATGACCCGACCTGCAGATGCAGTGCTGGAAGCGCCCACCTCTTGGAAAATTGTCTGCTCGGAGGATGTAAAATGACATTTGCCCTAATTATCTTCTCTGACATTTGAGAACAGCAAGGGGGAAATTTTAGGAAATGAGGAAAGTGAAAGAAAGGGGATGGAGCTGCTTCCGTGCATGAGACCTCTTGCTGTCCATTACATTACCCTTTTAGCTCAACGTTAATCCAATGAAAAATATTTATGGAGGTTTAATAGGGCGCCCTGTCCAGTTGTGTGGTGTTGATCAATTATTCCATCAATTATTAATTATGGAATAGCTGCTTTATTCGAACTGGGGTAAACCTGCTTTTGGGAGCTTTACCCAAAATCGCTATTGTGCTTCAGATCTGCTGAGCTGAATGTGCCAACGTCTGCTTTGCTTACATTTGCATTTTTTACGGAGCTGAAAGGAAAAAAACAAACCTGAAAACAAATAACCGTCGAGGATGCTGTGATTTCTTTCGACCCCCAATAGTCAAAATAATAAAGAGCTGTGCTGGCTTATTGCTTTTTGCATCTTTTCAACCCCAGCTTCTTGGAAAAGGGATCTCTTCCCACAGAGCTATCTCTTCGGAGAAGAGCAAATTAAAAGCCTCCATTAGCACAACTCCTCGTGGCCTCGTTTTACATTTTATTTCTTTAAAAAAAAAAAACAACAAAAAAAAAAGATCTTCAGTGTTGAACAGTCCTGGTGATGCAAAGTGTTAACATGAAGCGGTTCCAAAGAGAGGAACAGCAATACAATGGAAGTTTCATTAGAATAATAGGATAAAAAAAATGAATTGCTTAATGCATGATAAACCTTTCAGATACTTAATATTTCTGGGCATCGAAGCACATCCTTTTAACGTGCTCCTGCTGTAGAACAAGAGCTCAAGTAGAAACCGAAAGCAGATAAACATTCGATCCAAGGGACCCCTGAAGTTTAGAAACCCCTCGATGGGCTGTAGCTGCTTATTTCTCCCCCCCACTCAAAAAATAAACAGAAATAAGTGGTTGGCAAGCGGAAGGTTGAGCAGCAAGATGGTCTGGCAGTGTGAGGGAGAGCAGCCAGGCAGAGGGGAGGCGAGTGGCGTGATGAAGAACACGCTGGTCAGAATGAGAGGCTTGGAGCTGGGGAAGCGTCTCCCTGCATGGTGTTGCTGGATGGCTCTGCCGCCTGATTTATATTGGCATTATATTTACATGACGTTCCCGTGTTGGGCGCAGCGAACGGTGCAGCTCGCGCTTTCTAATCTCCCCCATCTCGGCCCCCCAGCGTGGCACAGCGCTCGTTTGTCTCTGAAATGAAACATGGAAACCTCATTAAATGCACGGAGGAGAAGCCTGCAGTGCTCACCTCCTCACTGTGCCCGGCGCTTGTTTATCCTGCCAAAATTTTCCCAGCACCAGGAGCCCCCGTGGCGACTCGCCCAGAGCCCTTACCTGCGCCTGGCACGGGCTTTGGGCTGCTCCTGCCTTTGGATGGGAAGTGGATACAGGTGACCCTGATATCCCTGGGTGTTTGTTCTCTGGAGGAACAGGCTGTGCCTCGCACAAGGGGCGAGTGCCAGGGATGTGCCGTGGACCAGCCCTTCCCAGAGCCGGGGGCCGCCCGGGAGCTGTAGGCACGTCTTGGGGCAGCCGTGGCACTGCCTTGGCGTTGGGGTGCTGGGGTCTCTGCCCGCGTGATCCTGAGCTGGAGGGATGGATGGGCAGCGCTCTGCCCTCCTTTGGAGCAGCTGGCGAGCCGAGGACAAGAACGAAGCTGGAAGGCTGTCTTTGTGGCAGGAATTCTGACATGGCAGCACGAGCTGCGCCTCAGATGACATGGAGCCATCTCACACCCAAATAAGCAGCACGTTAATAGGTGCGACTTCCATGGCGGGCACGAAGGAGGAAGGCGCTCGGTCGTTGCAGTCGTTGCGATGCTGCTGTTCTGGGAGGATGTGCAGTGGCAGCTCTGGGTGCAGAGTGTTTCTTGTCTTTGAAATCTCGGTTATAGCCAGCTCTGCGCTTTTACATAATCATGATTTTGTGAGTTACCCTCTCCCTGCTCATAGATCCTGGAGAAACATCCCCCACCGCACACAATCTGCATGTTGCCGCCATCATCTGCCAGCAGAGCTGTACCAAACATTTAGGAATTCCATTTCCAGGCTCGTGCTCCTGCATGCTGCCTTCCCCAGCTGCTGTGCTTGGGAAGGGCTGCGGCGACTCCTCACCGTGAGAGGGGAGCAAGCACGACTTGGAGGGGACAGGGAGGAGGTGAGGAGGTTGCAGAGCTCACTCTGTTGATGCCTTCCCCTTGTTTCTCCTGCCTGTCGGCTGCATGGTGGAAATGCTGGTCTCCACCTTGTAAAGCCAGCGTGAGGGTTGTGGTGTGCTGGGAGCATGGACTGGCAGTTGTGGAGGAAGCCCAACATCAGCCGTGCGTGACCTCTGGTGCATCCCTTTGCTCGTTTGGCCTCCCCGGGGAGACAGTGCTGTCACCCTGGCTTGGTAATGTCACCAGATGTCCCCTTGGGACTCAGCTGCAGCTCCTCAGGCTTTGTGTGCAGCATGGCCAAGATGTGGATGTTGGCTGTGGAAGGGGAGGGACTGCCTGTGGTCTCTGGGCTTGTTCCTTGCCCCCCAGAGCTGGGGGATTTGGGATGTCCAGCTCTGGGTTAGCCCCTGTGTGGATGGCATGGTGAGACTGGTACCTCTAGCAAGATGCCATGGGAGGTTCAGGGACCAGGAAAGCAGCTGGGAGAGCTTTTTTTCCCAGGCAAGGGTTACAGCCTCAGCCCGGCTGCTGTCGTAATAGCTGGAGGTGGTTCAGGCCTTAATTTCCATGCAGATGCATTAAGGAGCAGGCGCTTGGAGCATGTTTGAGCCGTGCCCTTACCCGAAGAGGACTAGAGGAAGGTTCTCCTTTGCTCCCTGTTTGCATTGTCGAGTTGGGAAGGACCGTGGTGCTCGAGCTGGAGGGGTTGTGCCACCAGGGTTGGACTCCTGTGGCAACCGAAATACAGTGCTGGGGCAGGGAAGGTGCTGGGGCAGGTACCTGCCATCAGTGCTGCTGTGCTGGGCACCAGCTGAATGCCCCAGGCCCTGCTTAGCATTTCCTGACAGGATTTCCACTCCCCTGAGACTGGTCCCGGAGGGGCACAGCGTGGGGGAGGCCACTCTGGAGTCGTGGCTTTAACCCTTTGGACTGGAAAGCCGCGGTGGTGGGGTGGCACCCCAGGTGGATGTGCTGCACTCCTGGCTGCAGAGGCACCTCTGTGCTCCCCCTTGGAAGGGACCAGCCTCGTGTCACTCCCCTTGCCTCGGCTGCTTCCCTCCTCATCCCTTCGGTGACGCTTGGAGATGCCACTTCTGCTCCATCAGCTCCGAGGTCACTCCCTTCATTAGCACAAAGGCTGTTAAAAGTGTCCTGGAGGTGAGGGCTTGGAGGAAGCTCATTCCAGGAAGGCCAAAGACTGCTCCAGCACTGGGAATGTGCAGGGACTGTGTGATGGAATTACCATTCTCTCTTCAGTACGGAGGAACGACTAGGACTTGCCACCTACCTGTAATTCCCACCCCCATGCGTGCCAAGCTTCGGTTCACTTTCTCCTTGAACAGGGCAGGTGTCAAACACCCTTAATGAGGATAATAAATGAGCTGCTCGGTGGCCATTAGCCTGCTGCTCTCCACAGCATCCCTGCAGCCCGGCACAGCTGGGGGCTGGGGAAGCCCTGGTGGTCCCTCCAGTCCCTTTGCTGTCCCACGGGTGGGTTTTTGGCTGTGGGGGAGCCTTGGCAGCACCACACTGGCCTTGGAAGGAGGGCTGGGGTGGGCACCCAGGTAGTCAGGCCACCAGGACCAAGAAGGAGGACTTGGGAAAGGTGCTGCCAGTGGGGTAATGTGAATTCTAGTCCAGTGCCTGCCCAGAGGATCGCAAGAACTCCCTCGAAACACAAATTGTTCAGCTTTTCCCCGCTCTGTCAGGTTTCCACCCAGCTGCTGGTGTGCAAAGGACCTTGCTCAGCTTTGAGGAACTTGCTGGGTTTGGGTGGGCACGGGACTGGCTGTGTGGTCCTGAGCAAGCAGCTTGTTAGCACAGGTGATGTACGTGCGTCGTGGGCACAAAAAGCTTCTTATCTCAGGAGAAACAGCTCTGGCTGGCACGAAGCTGGTCCTTGTCTGAGACAGGTCCTAAATCCGCTTCTCAGAAAAGGATGGGCTCTTCCCTGTGAGGTTTGGAGGGGAGGAGGGGTTGTGCTGCTGGCTGTTCGCCTGGGAGGTGGTGGCGTTGCCATGCTCCTCGTGCAGGACCTGCATCTCAGCCACTTCTTCCAGAGATGGGTGGTGTGGTGACAGATCCTGGGGACAGCCTGTGGCCCCTGTTTAAAGCAAGCAGGTGCTTTCAGCACAGCCTGGTGCTTTGCTGCATCGCTGGAGGTGCTGGAGTTTGGGAAATCCAGACATCAAGACTAGTAAATATTCCAAAGGGATGATAGCAAAATGACTTGCTTCTCCCAGCTCGGATAGAGATATTAATATTTCAATACCTCTAGGTTGTAATTTACCACAATTTAAGAAGATTGAGCTCTGATAACTTAAAACACCTGCCTTTCAGAGCCAGCCTGAGTGTCCAGCTGTGCACTGGGCTTGGTGCAGCTCCCAGCTAGAGCCAGGCTGGGCTCCAATGCTGGCACCCGTCTTGCTGCATTCCCAGCAGAAAATGTTCCATTTCAGCTCCTCCAGCCTCCTCTTTTCAGGTTCATGTGAATTAATGCCCTCGATATGTAGGTTAGGGTCAGCACATCTGACCAGATGTGAGCAGTGATTTCTGGTTTAAAAATATTGCTGTGCTATTTCTAAATTTTTAATCTCTCTCAGTGATTTGGAGACAGTTTTATGAAACATGGAATTAGGATGGTGCTCAATGCTAAATGGTAAAGGAGATTATATGGACTTAACTCTATGCGTCTGTCACATAACTATTGCCAATCCCATAACCTCCATTTTCTATTAAAAATCCCTTTCCCCCTTTGACCTGAAAAAGCTTTACGGGTAATCTGAATTTCTCTGTTTATGAGGTATTTTTCCACTCCTCGCCCCAGCCCCTGACCTGCCCGTCTCTAAACCCTCCTGGCGCTGCCGGGGATGAAGATGTTTCCCTGACAGGCTCTGGGTGCTCGAGGAGCCTTCTCCACCTCTGGTCTGGGATCTGGAGGGAGATGCTGGATGGAGCACGGGGCACAGCGGGATGTCCCTGGCCCAAAGCCAGGGTGAAGGGTGGCTTTTGCCATGCCCTGGCTCCAGCCATCTTCTGCTCAGCTCGGGCGACAGGCTCTGCCACAGACAGCTCTCTGCTGCTCGGGCGGGCTTTGTTTCCCTTCCTCTGCCTGCAAAACGTGCGGGTTTTTTCTCTTTCATGTATTTGGGAGAAGCACCGCGCTGGTCTGATGAAGGGAAATGCTGATTCATGACGACAAACCAGCCTGGAGATGTCACAAAATGACATCTGCAGGGCCGAGCGTTGGCCCCGTGGCTCTGCAAAGGCTGGGCTGGAGCTTTGCTCCTCTGTCCGTCGGTCTCTGGCGCTTGACAGCAAGGGAGGGAAAAATAAATGGCTTTGTCTCCTTCTACCTGTGCCTGGACACAGGGAACTGGTGTGTGTGGGGACACGGAGGTGATTTGGTGACCTGTAAATCCGTTGTCTCGTGTGGTGGCAGCGCTGGACCTCGCTAATCCCATCTGTGATGGCTCTGCTGGGCAGTGCCCTGCCGTGGGACAGGAGGGCTCTGAGGAGGCTCAGGGGGAAACTTTGGCGTTTTAGGGGATGATTCTGTGCAGTGCACACAGAGAGCAAGAACAAGGTGCCTCTGGTTTTGTGGGTGCTGAAGGAGGCATGAGGTTGTACATCCAGCTGGGAGAAGGATGGGGAGGGCTCTGCTCTGGGAAGGAGTGAGAAGTTTTGGGGGTGTCCCATCCTGACCCGGATGAGGATGGTGAGGAGCAGGCTGGTGGCACGGCACCAAGGCAGGAACACTGGAGGAGGCTTGGTGTGGAGGTGGCCACTCAACACCCGTTCCTGAGGCGAGTGGTCGCCTTCGGAGCTGAGGCGACGCTCTCCGCGTGGAGGAGGCTTTCCTTCTCCCCCCTGCTCCCGTCCCCTCCTCCCCAAGTTAAGAAATTGAGGTCAGGGAGGGTCCCCCGTGACTCGTTTTGAACCGGCGGCATGGTAGTGATCTGCTTATTGGCTCTGCGGCACCACGAGCGTGCGCTCAGCCGCAGCTATTAATACACCCGCCGAGGGCCGTTCCTATATCCCTGTCCTTCCGCCCACTTGGAAAGAGTGCGGCTAAAAAAAGAAAGCGGATCTAAGTGACTGGGGGCCTCCTCATCCTTATTTATAGCCAGTTTTGCCGGCTTTGGTTGAGAAAGGGGGAGCTCGTGGTCCTGGAGAGTGGGAAGGAGGGACTGGAGGAGTTGGGTGCAGAGGTCCCTTCCCTACTTTCTGAGGAGGGAAGCGGTGTTCTCCAGTGCTCGTGGTGCCCTGGAGACTGCTCCCAGACATTCAGGTGGCTGCAGGCTCTGCCTGGACTGTGCCACTGAACCCACCTCAGTCCTCGTTTGGGTGGTGCAGGGATGCCTGGGGGAAGCTCAGTCTGAGGGCAAGGTGGGACTGGGCTTTCCTCTCTCTGGCTGTGGGAGAGGGGAGCGGCTCTAATCCCAGTTTTCTTGCCCCTTGTCTGGTTTGGAAGCAGTGGCAGGGCAGCAGGAGAGATCTCTGCCCTGCATGGGGATGGCGTGCCGTGGATGTGTGGGCATTGCTGATGGGCACGTGCAGCTGGGGCTGTGCTGGGGGTCTGATGTGGCACAGGGGTGCCAGATGTGGCTGCTCTGGGCTGGGGGATGTTGGGTTTTGCAGGAGAAACGGTGTTGGTTGTTGTGCCTGGCGTGTTGTTGTTGCACACGGGTGTCCTCGGGGCTTTGGGTGCTCAGACAGTCGGACCATGCGCTCAAAGCCTCCGGGCGCCGGGGGAAGCCCTGAGGGGATGCCCTGGGTGCCTGTCCTCGCTTGCACAGCCCCTGGTTGTCCTGCTGAGGTGCCTGTGATCCCTGATCCGTGCTGGCAGCAAGAGCGCTGGCCTGTGAAGGTGGCCTTTGTGCTTCCAGCCATGCACTGATGCTGCTGTACTCCCCTGCTCCGCCGCGCGTGGGGTCTCTGTGCCGGCGGGATCGGTGATCCCTGCAGTGACCCCCCGCCGCTGTGGCCTCTGCTTTCTCCACAGCACGCGCTGAAGATGTTGGAACCAGCCTCTACTTTGTGAACGACTCCCTGCAGCAGGTCACCTTCTCCAGCACAGTGGGGGTGGTGATCCCCTGCCCGGCCGCGGGGTCACCCAGCGCCGTCCTTCGGTGGTACCTGGCCACAGGTGACGACATCTACGATGTGCCCCACATCAGGCATGTCCATGCCAATGGGACTTTGCAGCTCTACCCCTTCTCGCCATCAGCCTTCAATAGCTTTATCCACGACAACGACTACTTCTGCACCGCGGAGAACTCGGCTGGCAAAATCAGGAGCCCAAATATCCGTGTCAAAGCAGGTAGGGGCTCCCCGCGGGCGCTGGGGTTTGGGTGAGGTGCTGGTTTTCCTCTGGACTTCTCCATGGCCTGCCAGCTCGCCCATCAGGAGCAGAACCAGGGCTGCTGTGTTGGGCTGTTGCAATGGGAGCGACTGATGCTGCACGGAGGGTGCTGGGTGGGATGCACAGCCTGGGGGTCTCCAGTGAGTGTCTGGAGAGTGTGGTGTGGCTGCAGCCTGGTGACAGGAGAGGTCCTTTCCCTGTGGACTGAAATTATCTCACCCAACCACATACAGAGGCTTTTCACAGCTGTGGGAGGAGCTGTGCTGGAAGACCCCCTCACTGTCCCACAGCCCTGTGCCCACTGCAGCATCCAGCCCCAGCTTGCCAAGACTTATTAAGAAAGTAAAAAAAGGGGGAATATGGCAAAGAGCTGATTCCAAAAGCCATTATAGTAAATTATTGACCAGACTGAGGAGGGCTAATAGCCCAGGAATGGCTTCATTATGTAACCTATTAAAAGTGGGGCTAGCAGAGGGAACGTGACAGAAGTGACTACAGGTTTTTTTATTTTAATACCTTGTACTGCAGAGTAAATTGGTATTAACCCCCTTCTGCAGAGTGAATTATTTACCAGCACCATCAGGTTACCCATAAACCAGAGCTCGGGGGAGGAGGGATGGGCAGATGGGGTGTAGTAAACCCTCCTCGTGCCAGGCACCATGAGGTTGGTCTGCTGGGGTCCCACGTGCTGAGGGCTGCCGTGGGATCACAGAGGGGGAGTCCTGGCTCTCCTACCTCTCGGTCCAGGGCTGAGTGCGCCCCTGCTGTCAGTAGGAGCTGAGCCTCCCTCTCCGTTAGCAGGAGACGTGGATGTGCAGTGGGGGCTCTGAGGGCCACCAGGATGGCTCCAGTTGGCTTGAGCTGCTCTGGCTTTATGGCATTAGAAATGGCTGTGAAGCATTCCCCTGCTCCTGCTCCCTCCTGGCCATCCCACAATCCCAGTCACTCTCCAGTGCTTTGTAATGGCAGTGCAGCGCGTAAAGCCAATTACAGGTGTAGAAAGCCAGCGATTCAATAAAATGCAGTTGAAATTGAAAATATGAGGGGAAAAATCTCTGGAAGCCTTGGGAAAGCTGTTGTTGAGCACGTGGAGCAAATCTCTACAGCCAGGGGAAAGTTTGAAGCATGCTGGTTGTGGACAGGTGTTACCCTCGTGTGGGTTATTCCTGGTGGCAGGAAAAGGTCAGAGCCCTGGCTGTGGGGGCTGGCACAGCTCAGGGCTGCAGAGGCAAGCATGGGGGGGCCATGCCCAGGGTCTACCCTGAGCTGGGGTTGTGGTGGTGGTGGGGAGCATGCAGGATGCTCCTTGTGGTCCCCGCTGGCCTTTAAAGCCTGTGAATAAACCTCTGCTCCAGGTGATTAAGGAAGCTTTTGCTGGTTAATCTGCTTTGGCTCTGCAGTCCCTTTCTGTGTCAGCTTCTCCCTGTGCCCTCATGGCACAGACCCTCATGTCTGGGCAGGGTGCCCTGAAAGCCTGGGAAATCAAGGGGGAAATACTGTCACCCTCTTGCTGCTGCCTTGTCTGTGCGAGGTGTGGGATGTGATGCCAGCAGGAGCTTCCCACTCAGGGAAAACACCCCCCTTTTGGGGCTGCTCAGGAGTTTGTTCGGCTGCTTCTGTTCTGGCCAAGGAGTGTTGTTAGATGATGAAGTCAACATGTATTTCTCGTGATAACAATTGTGCCCATGTCCCACAGGGCACAATTATTGTCCCAGCAGGGAGGCGCCTGCCCTCAACTGCGTTTTGTACTTAAACTTCAGGAGTTTATGGTGTGTGCATGTGTCAGTGAGGCTGGTGACATCTTCGTGTCTTGCTGAGGAGGCTGAGGTGGCTCCATGTCACCCAGCGAGTGCTCCTGGAAGGCTGTGGCACTGGGAAGTTCCTTGTTGCTGGTCCAGGGAGCAGCGTGGAGCTGTCAAAGGGGTGTGCATCTCCCTGAGGAGTAGGGCACACGGTGGGGACATGTGGCATGGCTTGGAAAACTGTCATCTGCTCCCCTCAGTATTCCCCTGGTGGATTTTGGAGGGTGCCAGGCTCTGTGTCTCTCCCAGCTGCATTTTCAGCATCCAGAGGTGAAAGGAATGTTGGAGCTACAAAGTGCCCTTGGTCCCCACACTGAATCTGGCGAGTTCAGGTGGTGCTGGGGCCCGTGGCAGGGTCCCAGCAGCAGGACCCGGGGCCAGGGCCCCCCCTGCATGCTGAGCACAGCATTCCCCTGCATTCCCCAACAGAGGGCCACTTCCTTCCCCGGGAAGGTGTTTGGGATGGAAGCAGTGTGTAGCCGGGTGGGTTGGTTTGTTTGGGAAACGTGGGATCAAAGCAAAAGGAAGTGTGTTTTCCTCCAGCACTGTCATGCTACCAACCATCTGCTTTGCTCCACAGTTTTCAGGGAACCGTACACCGTTCGGGTGGAGGACCAAAGGTCGATGCGTGGAAACGTGGCTGTTTTCAAGTGCCTCATCCCCTCTTCAGTGCAGGAATATGTTAGTGTTATATCCTGGGAGAAAGACACCGTTTCTATCATCCCAGGTAAGAAAGGAGCACCTGTTCTCTTGGAAATCTGACTGCTTTGCCACGTGTGACAGTCGCTGTTGTGGAGGGTCTGGTTTTGGCTCGTTGTCTGTGCCTGTCTGCCCGAGGAGAGGCTTTTAGTGGTGATCTTGCAGCTCCAGACTGGAAAGCACTGCTGGTGTGAGCAGATGTGCCATGTGTGGGGTCTCCTGGGTGCTGTGGTCGGGTGGAAGCGTGGCTCAGTGTCAGTGTGGCAGCACGTGTGCCCTGTCCTGGTTTCTCCCTGGTGCTCTGGGTACCTGGCACCAGGGCTTGGACAACAGGGAAAGCACCTGCCTTGCTGTCCATGTCCTGGCTCCTGCAGCCAGGGCTGGTGTTCGTGTTGTCAGGATGATGCACAAGTCAATACTCCAGCTTCTCTTGTGAGTTTTCACAACTGATTCAGTCACAGGGAAAGAAACTTGTTAAAAATGGCGTTTTGTGCCTCTTCCCCTGCTGGAAGCTGCTTGGCCTCCCTGTCCCCTGTTCCTGCCTTGTAGTCCAGGACGTGTCCTGCTCAGTACTGACTTCCATCCGTGGGAAAGGGGCTGTGGGAGGGACAGCATCGCCTGTCTTACGCAGGGACTTTGCAGTTCTGCGTGTCTTGCCCCTGGGTAATTCCCTGTCACTTTTTGGCAGGTGATCCTGCCTGGCCTGGCACAGGTGTCGAGGGGGCTGTGGGCAGGTGCTGGCACGGCGTGGGGCTGTCCCCACATCCCCATGTACCGGGGTGACCTCTTGGCTCCTCCGCGGAGCCGCTATTGATGGCAGCGCCGACGGCCTGGCACAGCATGTGTAAGCCCGTAGTAAAGCAATCAATACTGCTTTCCCCGGGGGATCCAGAGAGAATTAAAGGATTTGGCCCAAAGTGAGTGCTGTGCGCTTGATATTTGCTCACAGGTCAGCAAGTCCCGATGCTCCTCCGGGTCTTGGTGCTGCCAGGAGGAGCAGATGCCAGCGGGAGCGGGGCTGGGGCACCCGCTGACCGAGCAGGAGAGGACATTGCTCTAATCCCTCTGGCACGGATGCTTCTTCCTTAAGGAGCTTAAGGAGCAAAGTGCTTCACCTGGAGGGGGGTGACGGGTTCTCCTGAGGGCTGTGGTGGCTCCTGCTGGTGGGCTGTGCCTCCTGAGCGCAGCCAACGTGCTGACTCAGCACAGCCCACGCAGGGGCACGGACTGGCCTTGCCAGCCTTTCTGTCCGGGAAATGGCTGTGGACGAGGGAACATGAAGTGGATTTCGGTGTGGTGGATGGGGCTGAGGAGTTTGTGGTGTCCATCTCTGGGGTGTGAGGCGCTCGGGTCATGCTCTTGGTGGACGGTGGGTGATGCTCTTGGTGGACCGTGGTGGTGCTCTGCCCGTCACGGGCTTGTGCTGTTTGATGAGTGGGAAACGAGGCCCCTCAGCAGGACAGCCCAAGGTGCTGTTTCCTCAGTGCAGGCCGGCTCTGGCAGCACTTCCTGGGAAGTTGGTGGTTCAGGATTCTGCGGGATGGAGCCGAGCAGTGCCCGTGTGGCCGGTGGGCTTGGCAGTGATTTTGCCCACCGAGCATCCGTGCACTTGCGTGATCTTAACCAGACTTGTTCCCAACTTTGCTGTGGCGGTGGATTTTTTAATATGATGATTTAATTAGGGTGGAACGATTTTAACATTCTAAAGCAATAATTACCCTAAAGACAGAACATATAAATTGTGTTACAGTGCAGAGTCAACACAAGCAAACATGTTGTGCCGTTAGATTACAAATATAGTATCTGCCTGAAGCTTATTTTTTTGTTGCTGGTGTGTTAGAGCTAAAACTGGCTTTGCTGTTACCAAAAATACACTCTTTTCCTGACCTCTGCTGATCTTCTGCTTCTGTCCTGGTTCTAAGTGGGGAGGAGGAGGGATCCCTGCTGTTTGGAGGGAATGGAATGGAGGTGAGGGGAGCTGGGATGTCGTGCTGAGGCCCCAGGGCCCCCACTGGTCGCAGCAGTGCCTTCAGCGCGGTGAGACTCTGCTGTAGGAGGAAAGGTGTGTGGAAGGACTGTCAGCAGTGCACCCGAGCTGTGCTCACAGCTGGCTGTGTAACGTGGTGTTCTCTCCTGACTTCAGTGTGCCAAACTCTCTGCTTTCCCTGAAACTTTGCTCTAGTGCTCCCTGTGGAAGGCTGAGCATCTTCCCAGCAAGTCGAGATGCAGCAGAGGAGGAACAGTCCTGATGCACAGAGCAGGGGAAATCTCCATCCAGCCTTCTCTGTGGCACAGAACTTTTTTTAAGTGACTGTTTTCACAGTAAATGTCTTTTCCCAGCCAAACCAAAGTATTTGTAGCTCAGAAATAGGGGCAGTGAGTGTTTCCCCTGGGGCTGCTGCTACGGTGAGCTCCAGCCTGTGGCTCTGTATGTGGCTGGGGTGACCCTTTTGTGAGCTTTCTGGGATTCTAGGAGGAAATTCTTCCCTGTGAGGGTGACAGGGCACTGGCACAGGTTGCCCAGAGAAGCTGTGGCTGCCCCATCCCTGGAAGTGTCCAAGGCCAGGCTGGAGCAACCTGGGCTAGTGGAAGGTGTCCCTGCCTATGGCAGGGGTGGGGAATGAGGTGGGCTTGAAGGTCCCTTCCAACCCAAACCATCCTGTGATTCTGTGATTGATGATTCTTTTTGTGCTTAATTGGGATTACAGGGCTCCCAACCTCTCACGTCTTTTCAGCCAAGCCCTGCTGCTTTCTTGGTGTGGGTTTGGTGAGTACAAGGTGGTGCCTTGCTGGTGAGAGCCCTACTGAAGAGCTGCCTGCCTCACCGGGCTTGTGTGGCGGGCTGTGTTATTTGGTTAACTTGGCAACACGGTAACATACCCCGAAATCAAAGATAAATTCTTTATGGCAGGTTATCCCGCACATAAATCATCATTAGTGCAGCTCATTTTTGTTTAGTGCCCACCTGACCGTGCTGTCGCCGAAAGCTTCGTGTTTAGTGAAGTCAGGGGTTGCGGGGAAATTACAGGGTTCTCAAAAAACCCATTTGCTTTGCTGGTGCTCACATCAGAATCAATCTTGCCTGGCGTTCCCAGCCTTGCTGCAGACACGGGACTCTGGTGCTCCGTGCGGGAGGGCAGCAGCAGTGCTCTCTGGAGGGGGGCTGGGGCGAGAATCACACCTCACACCCGGGCTGGGGTTTCAAACTCGGCTGCTGCTGCTGAATCTTGATGTGTGTTTGAGGGGAGGGGTGGGAGCACGGCAGTGTTTTACACACCCCTCGCCCTTTTCCATGAGGAAGTCCTGCTGCAAACCCGTTTAAGAACTCAACGTTGTAAACAGCTCTTATTTTATTGTTTTGTTATTACTGTGTGTGGGTCCCAAGTGTGTGTCCAGCTGCAGCTTACAAAAGCAATATGGGCAGCTACTTGAGACACTAGAAAGTGGATTTTTGGGCAATTTCAGGCCCTGCTTGGTTGCTGCAAGGCTTTCGTTTGAGCACTGCTTGGCTTTTGCAACCCTGTGAGCGCACACGTGCCTGTGTGCTTCTAACGTTGTTGGGTGGCTCTCTGTGGTGTCCCTGGGGAGCAAGTTGTGGTGCTCTCAGGTGTAACAGCATTGTGTCAGCTCAAGGGAAAGCTGACAGCGCTTGGCACCCGCCCTGCCCAGCCTGCTGGCACCGGGACTGGCAAGGGCAGCAGGATTTGGAGGTAGCGAGCATTAGTGGCCTGGCAAACCCAGAGCTGAGCTGCTATTTGCTGCTTCAGTGTCATGTACTTGACAGGTTGTGTTGGAAAAATCTAAATACAGCACTTCTCAAGGTACCGCCGTTTCTGAGGGGGCTGCCTTTGTCACCAGCCTAATACAAATCCTCCAAGGGCTGCTGAGATGAGGATGTACTTAGTCATTGGTTATCCACAAAGCCTTTTCTCTGGAAAGCAAAACGTAAAGCTTGCCAGAAGGATGGAACTGAAAAAATAAGGAGTTCTGTGAAGTTTTAGATGTGGGGTTTTTTCGGTTGGTTTTTTTTTTTTTTTTTTGTATGTTATGGGCTGAGACTTTCAGGAGCTTCCTGAGCTAATCTGTTGTGGAGCTTCAGATACGAGCTTCATGTGACCTGCACAGCCCTTTCTGCCCCGTCCTCTGATGTCCCCAAGACTGGTTATGGGGTTCTTAAACTCGTCTCAGCAGCTGTTTAGTGATGTGGGCAATGAAAGCACAGCAGCTGCCTTGTGGTTCCATGTGGCCAATACCCCCAAAATGTTCTCTCTCCTCTGCTGCACCTTGCCACTGGTAGGGGTTTTTTTTCTGAAATGGCAGAAATGGAAACTCACACAAATCCCTCTGCAATCCATCCCAGGACACGCTGAGTCCCAGGATGAGGCATGAGGCTGGATCTGTGGGCACGGCATTCCCTCCCAGCCGGGCGCTGCGTGCCACAGGGCGCGGAGGGATGATCCAAGGGGCAGAAGAGCCAGGACCTGGATAATTCAGCATTGTCCTCGTGTCAATAGGCTTATTCTGCAGGACACAAGTCTCCTGTTCCTGGAGAAAAGCTGGAAGCTAGGACAGGATAAACACGGTGAGGCGAAAGGCTGCCCTTGTTTCTGTGTTTGTCATCATGGAGAGGTTTGGAGACACGGAGAAGTTACTGGGCGTGGTGTCCAGCTGCTGGTGTTTTAGTTTAGTTTGGCCTGAATAATAATAATAACAACCCAGCTGGTTTAAAGCAGGAGGCTGCGGGTCTGAGCGTGCTGGGCACGAGGCCACCCTGCTGCCCTGTGCCTGCTGTCCCCTGCGGCTGAGCACGGGGCTGGTGGCTCTGACCTGCTGCTTTCCGTGGAGAGGAGGGAGCCTGGGCACGTGCAGGGAGCAGTGCACACAGGCAGCTCCGAGGAGGGTGCTGTGACCACTGGGCAGCAGGCTGGCCAGGAGTTGGCCTTTTCAACTGGGTTTTGTCACTCCTGCCTGGGACAGGCTGACTGGTAGCCTGGAGCCGCCTGATGTGATGGGAGCGAGCGTTGTCCTGTCCTGCCCTGTCTGGGGGTGCTGCAAAACCTTTTCCTCTGTCGGCCTCGAGATCTCTAAAGGTGTCCTGCCTTCTCCCCCACTCCTTGCCACCCTCTCTGGCTTCGACATGTGCCCAGACCTGTTACAGAGGGAAGTAGCTCCAGGCGTTATTCTCACCAAGTGGGGTGAGATTCTGTCTGAAATCATTTCATCCTTCCCCAGAGACTTGGCGTGAATTTTATCTAATCGCCATGGCAACAGATAAAAAAAGGTGTGAGCACATCTCCTTTTGCTGTGATAATTCAGATTTATATATTCAGATCAGATTGGAGTTAGAGATTTTAAAAGGAGCAGATGCAGCAGAAGGTGTGACTGCAAATAATGTGGCGAGAACGTTTGATGATCCTGCCCTTTAAGAGGGGAGAGCGCTTTCCCGCAGGTTTTTTTGGAATATAATTATTCCATCAAATCCACTTTAACAAGGACTCATTATAGCCCTGATAATGCAGAGTCACGTTGGAGACAATCTCACACACACACACACACACAGAGCACACGGAGGGACCACAACAAGTAAATAGGATTCTGTGAGCAGCTGCAGGTGCCCCCGAGCAGCCGGGGTGGCCACCCCGCTCCCCGTGTCACCACGTGCTCCTAGTGCCTGGGCTTTGCAGGTCCCCAGCCCCGTCACCCCTGTGGCAGGGCTCTAATGGAGGTTTGCTCACTCTGAGCTCGGGCCGTCCTGAACCAAAGCTTTTGTTGGCGGCTTTCGCTGCACCGTGGAAGCTTCTGTAGCAAAGGAAAGCTGTGGCTGAGAGCAGAGCAAGGGATCACAGAATGGTTTGGAAGGGACCTTAAAGATCATCCAGTCCCACCCCCTGCCATGGGCAGGGACACCTTCCACTATCCCAGGTTGCTCTGAGCCCCGTCCAGTCTGGCCTTGGACACTTTCAGGGATGGGGCAGCCACAGCTTCTCTGGGCAACCTGTGCCAGGGCCTCGCTGGATGCAGAGGGGTTTGGAGAAGGAAAGGGGCTGTTGATCTCACACTTGGCATCCCTGTCCCTTGGTGCACCTGCAAGTGGGAATCTTCAGCCACCCCGACGAGCAGCTGTGCTGTAGGGAAGGGATGAAAGGCAGGTAGAGAGTGGGATGGATGGCTGAGGGTTTGGAGATCCCATGGGAGGCAGGTGGGCTGTAAATCTCTTCCTGAAGCGCAGAGAGCAGGAGGAGGAAGAAATCAGTCAGAGGAGATGCAAGGAGGAAGGGTCTGCTGGTGGCAGCCAGAAGGATGCATGTCTGGACTCTCCCAGGTCCCAGGGTGACTCTGTGCAGCGGGATACATCATTCCAATCACACTCTGAATTGCACATTGAGGTTTTGCAGGAAACGGCAGAGGAGTTGGGGAAAAAGAGGGAAGTCCCCTGGAGCACCCCACTGGTGACATGTGGGGAAGGGGAGTGACGTGGGCATGAGGTGCAGCCAGAGGCTAATTAACCTCCCATGGTGATGTGTTCCTGACCTTACAAGGTGCCTGGGCTTCCCTGGAGGAGCTGGGAAACCCTTGGGCTGTGCTCTGTGTATCCCTGTGAGAGGATTCTCTGCTGAGCGCAGCCCTCAGAGGAGGTTACGGGGCACAGCTCCCATGGAGCTGAGCTGTGTAGTGAAACCTGGTGCTACATGTGCCTTCTGCACCCTGCTGAACCCACACTGTTCCTTCTTGCCCACGGTGCTGAGCCTGGAGGATCCAGGTCCTCGCTGAATTACAAGGGCAGTGGTCTTGTCTCCCTGTTCAGAAGGTACTTGCTAAATTCTAATGCTTTTGTGCATTTTAAAGGCCTTCCTGCCAGCAGAGAGCTCACCTCTGGGGGTGGGTTAGCTCGAGCTAAGGCTGTGATCAGCACTCCGTGTGCTGGGCAGGGTGGTGTTGGATGTTGGGCACAGGGCTGCAGCCCAGCTGGAGCTCGGGGGGCTTTGCACCCCATGCTCAGCCATGGACCACCTTGCCTTGAGGGGTCCTTGGGAGCCACCCCTCTGCCTGGAGCACTCTGCAGGATGGGCTTGGAATGCACCAAAATCCCTTAAAAAAATCACAGAATAGGATAGAATCATAGAGTATCCTGGGTTGGAAGGGACCCACGAGGATCATCAGTCACAAAAATCACCACAAGAAAATGCCAAAGCCAGCTCTGAGAAATGGGCTTGCTGGCGTGTTCAGGTTCTCCACCCAGCCCCAATCTTTCTCCTTTTATACCTCTATTTAAATGTCACCTAATGGAGTGAAGATGTTGCTGGCTCCTGTGCCGCTCCCCAGGGGTCTCCCCTGGGAGCAGTGCCTGCCCACCAGTAATTGCTACAGCAAAGCCAAGTGATGTGAGAGCTGTACAGGTCAAACCTCTTCCCAAACCACATGTTTTTGTGAGCTTGAGCCACCTGCCCCTGGGGCCTGCGCTGGGCTGTGGAGGATTGGAGCTGGGGCTGTGTGTAGCAGAGCTGAAGTCATCAAGTCTTCGTGCCACCGCCGCTGGTGTGTCCACTGGGAGGGTGGGATGTGCGTGTCCAGCCCATCCCGAGTGGGCAGAGCAGGGTTGGGGTACCTGTGGACAGGGAAGGGGGGAGGTGGGGGGGTGTGTGTCTCCCTCCCCCTCCTCCCCGTGCACCCGCGCACATCCACAGATGCAGAAACAATCCCGGTCATTATTCCTGCCATGGTGACAGTGACAGTGGCAGAGATGCCAGCTTCCTCACACAGACGGCTTTATTTCATCTCCTCTGTTTTTCAAAGCCTCTTTCATTTTGTATGAGGAGACAGATGTGAAGGGCTGCAGGCTGATAAATTCTGCTGTCTTATGAAAAGAGAGGGTGGGATTTTGTTGTGGTTGCTGCTCTTCCTCCCTCCCCAGCCCCCCCCCAGCAGCCTCTCTCTGTCGAGGGTGCTCCCTGCTCCGGCTGTGGGATGCTGTCACCTCGCTGGGGCAGGCAGGGCTGAGTGGATTTTGGGGAGAGAACCTGGGGTTGTGGTGTCGGGCACCTGGTTGGAAGAAAACGAGCCCAGAGGTGCAGATGCCTCCCAAAGCATCCGCAGTGCCTGCTCTGAGTCTGCCCACTGGGTGGGCAGGAGCTGATCCCAGCTCTGGAGCCAGGGCTAAACCTTCCCAGGGGCTTAAACCCCAAATCCTCTTCCTTCCTGTAATGGCACCAAGGTCCCTGGGTTGGGGCAGGGGGCTCAGAGGTTGTTGTGGTCTGTGCCGGTGAGGAGCAGCTGTGGGATGGGGCATGGAGTGGGATGCAGCCTGCACTCCTTGGAGGGGCTGGTGGAAGGGTGTGTGCTCTGTGCCTTCTCCTTCCTTCATGGAGCACCTGGCACTGTGGCTCCAGTGGCATTGGGGGTCCCAGGGCAGCCCCCCTTCCTCCTCTCCTGCTCTGCTGACGATAGTTCAAGTTTAAAAATAAATTGCTCCGTCTTTAATTGCGGTTTAAATAACTGCTTCATTTTTATTTAAATGTGGCTCTGCAAGGCTTGGAGAACAATTAGGAGAAAATACAGGGCATTGCTCTGGTGCATGTGTTCAAGCATATAATTAATTTTTTTTATTATACTGATGTTTGCCGAATCTGGAAAAAGATCTTATTGTTCCTCTTGATTCAGTCACGCAGAGGATCTACAAATACACCAGCCATTTCAGGACTCCATTTCATAAGCCGGGGAGCCTTGGTGCTGGCAGGCTGAAGGAAGGCTCCTGGGATCGCTGCCCTTTGCCATCCCTGCTGTGACATGGGTGCGCATGGGGTGTGCAGCCTTGAAGCGGGGTAGGCTGCTCTGTGCCACCCCAGGACTGCCTGCAGGGGCTCCCCAGTGCCAGGCTGGTGGGCACAGCCCCGGGCTGGGGCTGTTGGATGTATCCTCAGCCCCTCCTGAAGGATTCTGGCAGCGCCCGGTGCCGTGGGTGCTGCTGCAGGGCCCACACTGAGGGCTGGGGGCTCTCCACAGTGGGGGTTTGTGCTTTTTGTTGATGAATGGTTATTAAAATGCCAACACACCACTGGGGGACGTTGGGTGAAGCCTCTGCAAGGCTCGGCATGACCCAGAGACCTCTCACAAGCGAGCTGGCCATTCTGGGCCATAAATCTCATTCAGAGTCGATAGGGATTAGGTTCCTAAGTGCCCAACACAGCTAAAGTGCTTCTGAAAGTGTTGCTTGTTAGAGGGCTGCGAGGAGGCTGCATGTGGTCTGGCGGGCTCTAAGCTTATCAGTCAAAGGTGCTTTACTTGGTGACAGAAGCCACTTGTGGTAAACAAGCTGCTGGCCCTTTGGACTCCTGACAATCTTTTAACCATTTATTAAAGCAGCTATGAGCTCCTCTTGGAAATGAAATCTTAATAGCGAGCGTGGCAGAGATTTTTCACAGATGGCAGCACTGCCAAAAGCAGGCATTCAAGAAAACATTCATCAAAAACATTCATTTCTTTCAAAAAGAAATTGACGTTTATAGCGTAGACAAATTTGGGACTCATTTGCTTTGCCTTTCAGTTTCGGGATTTTTAGAGGTCACGTTTTTCTGCACCTTTGAGGGCTAGAAACTGGTGTTATTTTTAACTGGAAACTGAGATTCTCGTACAACCACATGGCTCTGAGAACTAGGGCGTGTGGAAAGGCTGGGGGTACGGCAGCACCCTAGGCAGAGGGGGAGAGGTGGGGGGTCATAGAATCACAGAATATCCTGAGCTGGAAGGAACTCACAAGAATCATCCAGTCCAACCCTTGGCCCTGCACAGGCACCACAACAATCCCACCCTGTCCCTGAGAGCGTTGTCCAAACACTTCTGGAGCTCTGGCAGCCTTGGGGCTGTGCCCACTGCCCTGGGGAGCCTGGTCAGTGCCCAGCCACCCTCTGGGGGAGGAACCTTGACCTGAGATCCAACCTGACCCTCCCCTGGCTGTGCTCCAGGAGCTCCATCCTCTGCCTGGACTCCTGTTCTCTGGTTTTTGCATGGGGACCCTCCCCAGGGTGGGATAGGTGCCCAGCTGGCTCTCCCGTGATGGAGATGATGGCAGGGCCCAGGTGGGAGTGCCAGGGCATGGTCAGACAGACAGGTTCTGCATGCTGCTGCTCCAGCCCTGGAGAACATCCCTGGACTCCATCCCACCCTCACCCTTCGGGAAGGACGGGTGTGCCCTCCCTCCTTAAAAAGCCAGAAATTCCCCCAAGAGGGAGCAATTCATTCGCAGCTCATCTCCATTTCATCTGAAGGCTGCACCACGCTGAGTTTCAGCCTTGTTATGTTTTCTCTTGAGCAATACCTTTTATTTCTGCAGTGTTTAATATTCCTTTCCAGAGCCTCTGTTGCCTGTTCTGGGTCTTTCCACTGAAAGCAGCTTTAAAACTATAAGTTGTCATGGCTGAGCACGTCACAACCAGCTGGGTCCCTGTCCGGGTGCTGTCACCCCTCCCCAGCCTCCCCGTGCTCGCTTTTCCCTCCGTGCTGGACACCCCCAGTGAGGGGTACCCCTTACAGGCAGACTCAGCCTGGGCTTGTGCAGAAGTGGTTTCTCTTGCCCAAGCCAGCCTGGTGCTTGGTGTTAGGCACTGTGGAGGGCTGTAAATGCTCTCGTGGCTCTGGGGAGGAAATGCCCGTACAGACACTGAGACCTTCTGTGCGTTGGTCGAGGGGAAGGACAGGGCCTGTGCTACCCCATTACTGGGGAGTTTTGATCGCGGCTGAAATGAAGACTCTGTGCTGGTCATCACTCTGTGTTCACCAGACCCTGCTCCAGCCCCTGACTGATCACTTGGAGCTGCTTCTCCCTTGCAAACCAGGTCTCCTTTGCATCGGGGAGGAACCGCGTGCTGCAGGCAGGAGAAGCTGCTGCTGCCGCTGGAGATGCTCCTTGGTTGTCATTTAGTGTCCCTTTGGCTTGCAGCTCATGGTTGTGTGTGCAGTGCTGAAGCAGGAGGTCGGTGCTGACGGGTGCCTGGCACTGCAGCGTCTCTTAGCGCTGCGGTTTCACAGACGCCTCCTGAGCACGGAGGAGCGTTAATGTTTCTACATCTCGTTTTCACGCTCCCACTTATCCCAGTAGTAAAGCTGTGCAAAGGCAGGAGCATTCATAAGGAGCAGGAGTTAGGAAGCAGCCCCTGGGCGAGGGCTGGTGATCACCTGGGTGGCTGGTGGGTGCCCAGCCTGGTTTTCCCTCCCAGTCGGGGTGTGAGACGCGTGGCTCCTTCCAGGCAGGTGATTGTTGGCTGCCCCAGGTGAACTCCCTCAGCCTCTTGGCCGACTTCCACGTACTTAGTGCTGCTCCCTGTGCTCAGCTATTGTATAATCGATCCGACATCCTGGCACGTCCCGTTGTTTAAACAAGAGCTATGGCTATTGCATACAATAGATGTACAACACGCGCCCGACGGTGTCAAGAATTAACTTCATAATCATCTCCCTGATCTCTCTTGGCAGAGCTCTGGCATAACCTGTCGTGTCTTATCTAGGGATGGCGTGTGAGTTATAGTTAACTCCGTCCTGGCTCTCCGGGTGAGCCTGGTGGTGGGCCAGGTTTTGGAGTGCCTGTGTCAGGATCCCTCCCTGACATCCAGCAGAGCCACTTGGCTCCTCCAGTGCTCTGGGTGCCGAGGGCACCGGCTCTTGTTTGCAGCTGCATAACATCTGGTGGGGATCTCCTGCCTGAAGGCTGGGGAAGGGAAGGAGCCCAGAGATGTGGACCACATCCATGTGTGCCCTCACTGAGCATCGTTTCCACCCCTCAGCCCTGCAGATATGATTGTGTGGTTGGCAGAAGCTGTTAAAAACACACATGAGTCTCTCTTTCCTGCAGAGAAGAGTTCTTTGGAGATTATATTTTTGTTGTAGTCAAGAGCAGATTTAACCAAATGCCCGTCTGCACCGTGTTGGCATCTTGCAGTGCCAGGTCCTAGGAAATGTGAATGGCTGAATTTCTTCTTTATTTATCCGTACGTACACAATGTCTGAAACAAGCTAAAAATGATGAATTGTGGCTAATGCTGCTGCGTGATGGAGATAAGGCCGTAATTATTTGTTTGGGCAGCTTAAATCAACACCAAAAGCCTGATGGAAAACACGGTGACAATTTAAATCTCTTTGTGTGGGTCTCGTGGGCTGTGTGACCAAGCGTGAACTTCCAGCATGGGCTTGTGTGAGTTTTGCATCTGTGTGTGGTTAAAGCAGGTCATTTTGGTGTCACGCTTCACGTGCCGCCTTCCGAGCGTGCTGGGCCCCGTGTCTGGGGACAGACACGCTCTGGGCTTCTTCTGGCAGGCTTTAGCACCTCTGTGCTGCCTCAGCCTTGGCAGTTTGCTACTACTAGTGGCATTATTGGTGCTGCAGGTGGGAGTGCAGCCCCTGCACGTCCTGCCTGCTCTGGAGAGGTGCCTGGGTCTCCCTCATGTCCCAGCTTGTCCAGGCTTGTTAGGAGAGAAGATGGGTGGGTTGGGCTCCAGCTGCACCTGAACCCGTGGCAGAGGTTGTAAATTTTGACGTTCATTATGTTTGTTTTGCCTCGGTTTAATTAACTGATCGATGAAAGCCTATTGAGATCTGACCTCTCCTGCAGGCTCCATAAATCAGCTCCGGCCGCGCTGGAGCGGGGTTTGAGCGCAGTCCCGGCTGCCGAGCTCTGCTGCCACAGCCTTGGAGATGGAGCCCGGCTGAGAGGCAGCACAGCCCTGCCCTGCTCCTGTTCTCCTCTGTCTCCTGCACCTGGGCTCTGCCCTGCTCCCTGTGCCCGCTCAGACACGCGTTTTACATCTCTTCGCGCTGTGGTGTGTGAGCAGTTCCCATGGTTTGCAGTGAATCCTCCGCTCCCACCTTCTTGCTATTCCCCCTCCACCTCCCTCTGTCCTTCACCTCTGCCACGAGGGTCTCTGCCCCTTCTGCTCCTCAGGAATTGTGTCTGGAAGCCTTTAGCATGGAGTCACAGAATGGTTTGGGTTGGAAGGGATCTTAAAGATCCTCCTGTTCCACCCCCTGCCATGGGCAGGGACACCTTCCACTAGCCCAGATTGCTCCAAGCCCTGTCCAACCTGGCCTTGGACACTTCCAGGGATGGGGCAGTCACAGCTTCTCTGCGCAACCTGTGCCAGGGCCTCACCAGCCTCACAGGGAAGAATTTCTTCCGTTTATTTTGTTTTCGTGGTGACCCTGGAGACACATCGTTTCCTTTGAAGGGGGATTCAGAAGCCCCAATCCCAATTCCTTTTTGCCCTGCTAAATCTTGCCTCTCCAGCTTCTGCACACTTGCATTTAGCTCCTTCTCTTTTAATCTTCTCTTTGTGGTTAAGACTCCCTTCCAGCTATCTGAGCCAAGCTGAGCAAAGATGTTATCCGAGGGTCACCTGTGTTGCTTTGTGACCCTCTTTTTTGCTTTCCACTTGAAAGCAAGAGGCATTGGGACCCTGAGACATACCCCTGTCATTAGACCCACTGAGCTGTTAGCAGAGAGCAGAGATGCACCCACAAAGGAGACAGGACTCTCCTGGATCTGCTAGGAGAGATGGTGCTGCTGGATGTTGAACGTTTCCTCCTGTGAGCTGTGTTGGGACAGGTTTCTGCTGTCAGATTTCTTTGGCTCTAAACAGGGCCCACAGAAATTCCCATCTCACATTCAGGGAGTCCCTGGGGTTGCAGCCAGAGCTCTGAACTTAGAGGGGTTTGCATTTAATTGTAATGAAAATTTCAATTCTGTAATCGGTGTTTAAAATCAGGCAAAGCCTCTCCTGTCCCAGCGCTGCTCCCTCCTGCCTAAAGGCTGCTGGCACTCCAGGCATCTTCCCTCATGGAGCACCTGTGGGATCCCTGGGCTTCTCCCCTGCTCCCCATGGCAGCAGCAGCAGTGCCTGTGTCTTCTGAAGAGGGTGACAGACGCCTCCTCACCACCCTCCCTCCGCCAGGGCCACCTCAGCCTGCCCTGCTCCCTGGGCAGCTCAGTGCCTCAGGGCTTTCCTTCCCCCCTAAATCCAGGGATTCAGCACCCATGCCCTGAGCTGTTAGTGCTGCCTCTCCTTTTTCACAATTGTTTTGCCATAATCTGTAAAAAACAAACCGTGTCATCTTTGGCATGTTTTCCTTTTGATCCCAGCTTTCATTATAACACTTTTTCTTGAAGAAAAGTGTTGGAGAGAGAGAAGGTGAATCTGAGGGTCAGATCAGAGGGTCTGTGGTGGATCAAGGTACAGGAGGAAAAGCTTTTGCATCCTGCATTACCACTATGTATTTATATTTCAGTGTAAAGGGGAAAAAATGCACATATTATCAAGTGATGCACTTTTTTATCTTCTTTATGACTTCTAATGCTATAGCTGGTTTTTTTCAAACCACTAAAAGCATAAGCATTAAAGCAATTTTCCAGAGTAATATAGCAAGAGGTCTGCAGCAGCTCTGCAACATTTGATAATAGTTGCCATCTTCAGCTGAAGATAATGATGTTAACAAATGTAATGGGAGTAATGAGTGGAGATTCAAAAAAGCAGCTTTTGTTTAATTTTTTTGTAATGCAAATGAGTTGGGGAATAAAGAAGGAGAGCAGAAAATAATGAAAACTTCATTGGAAATGAGTCTTAATCCTTGCAGCCAAGCACTGGTGGGTAGGAGGGAAGGAGAGGGATAGAAGTTGAGGATGCTCTGTCCCTGGAAGTGTTCAAGGACAGGTTGGACAGGGCTTGAAGCAACCTGGTGTAGTGGAAGATGGTCTTTAAGGTCCCTTCCAACCCAAACCATTCTTGGGTTCTGTGGGGTGGCTGGGATCTGTATTGGAGTGGCATAAGGTGAAATTTGGTGTCCTGGCAGGACTGGCTCAGGTGGGCAGGAGGAGTCAGCCACGTGCCAGGCTTTGCTCTGGTCTCACCTCTGGCCCCAGCAGGCAGCAGCACAAGGTGGTCCTCCCCACCAAGGGAGAAATCTGTGCTCCTGCAGGGTTTCTGGGGTCTCTCCCATCCCTGGAGGAAGGGACTGGCACTTATGTCTGACAGCAATTGTAGCCAGGTGAGGGTTGGCCTCTTCTCACAGGCAGCCAGCAACAGGATGAGAGGACATGGCCTCGAGCTGCGCCAGGGGAGGTTCAGGTTGGACATCAGGAGGAATTTCTTCATGGAAAGGGTGGTCAGGAATTGGACTTCGATGCCCAGGGAGGTGGCAGAGTCCCCATCTCTGGAGGTGTTCAAGAAATGACCGGACGTGGCACTCAGTGCTTTGGTCGACAAGGTGGTGATCAGCCAAAGGTTGGACTCGACGATCTTGGAGGTCTTTTCCAGCTTAAATGATTCTGTGATTCTGTGACTCCACAGCTCCTCACAGCCGTGGGCCTGGGGCTGATTGCTGTCTCCTGGCATGGCTGCTTTCAAGCAAAGCAAAACTCCCTTCCTCTTGCTCCTGGGAGGCTGGGAACCCTGTCTTTTCTGTTCCTGCGGCACCTTCTACTTTAGAATGATGCCAGCTGAGTTCAACCTTATGACAGCCCAGCAACTCCCTCTCCCCATCAGAACAAGTGAATTTGCTTTATTTAGATTGACTCCCAGCCCAAGTGATAGGTATGAGGCTGGCAAATGAGCGTCCTTGTGATGAGGACTGGCACTTATGCATGTGCAGAAGATTCAGGTCTGTCAGCTTGTGTCAGCTCGCCTTCTACAGAGTGTTTAATCCCCTCACCCTTGGCCAAGAAATGCATTAAGAGCTCTGCAGTGAGTGGGAGCTCAGGAGTGGAGGGATGTTGCTGCCTGCCCCTCTCCTGCGAGTGCCCTGCGGAGCGATGGGATGAGGGCAGTGGGAGGGAGCACCACTCAAACTGGGCACTGCACCTGGAGAGGAGCTGTGGGCACCTGGAAACTGGGAGGAATTGGAGGTACTGAACAGCCCCTCTCCCTCCTGACGGGGTGGTCCTAGAGGTGCAGGTGGAGTGCCAGGAAGGTGTGTTTGGACCGGGACTGGGCAGGCAGGGAGCAGTAGGTGACCCCCGTGCCCGCATTGAGGCGATGCTGTTGCGCTGGAGCCCGGGCTGGCTCGTGCTGCCAGTGAGCAGATGGTGGTCACGGCTGCGTGAATGTCCTTGGGCACGAGGAGCAGCGTCCCCAGCCCTGGGGGGGACCCCGTCTGTCCCCTTTCCGCGCTGCCGCAGCTGCGCGGGCGCTGGGGCGGGACCCGCTGCTGCCGGCCTGGCCTCGGCTCTCGGGGCGAGCAGGGCTTGGTCAGCTGCATTTGGGTGGCTGCAGGGCTCCCTTCCTGCCCGGGGACAGGGCTCCTTTGGCAGGGTGCCCTCTGCAGCGCCGCCCCTCCCTGCGTGTTGGAGCAGGGGGGCTCTGAGCAGCACCGTCATCACTGGTGGTGTTACTGGGAAAGGTGGGAACCCTCCTGGGGTTTGTGTGTAGCTCTCTGCCATGTGAGAGGTGTCTCTCAGGGCCCTCGATGGCAGCAGGTGCTCAGCTCATGGGTCTCAGTGAGGATGGGGTGACGTGGCACTGGGCTGAACCCAACATCTTGGGGGACAAACCGTGCTATAAACCAAGAAACCAAGAGCTTTCACTCTCCTCATCTCCCCTTTTTTTGTTTGTGGTTTTTTTTTCTTGGAAGGGTGAAGATGTGAGTTATCGCATCTGGCTTTGCAATTTACAGCTTTTAATTAATCTGAAATTTCAACATAGAGTTTTATGGTAAGCAGAGGCATCTCTGCGAGTTGGGGAGGAACCTTAACGATGATCCGAGATGAATCTGTAGGATGAGATACCAGCACAGTAAACAAGGCTGTATAAAAGAGGGCTGTGAAGCAAAAAATGCTGAGATATCAAGACAATGATCTACAAATGAGATTTTCTTTTGGTGCCTTTCCCTATTACAAGTGTCCATCGGCTGACCTTTGTTCCAGCACCTACTGATGATGACAAGCAAGTCAGTGGAATCTCAGCTGTCTGTGTGTGATGGACACTCAGTCCATCACCAGGGGACCTTCAGGCTAAGGGAGGAGGGGTCTGTTGAGTCTGAGGCCTGGGTTTGGTGCTCCAGCCTGGAGGGGCACAGCAGGTACCTGAGCTTCCCTTGTGTTTTGGGCCAGTTGTCCCCTCTCCATTCGTGGCTGTGGCACTTTGCTGTTTTTTCTTGGCACATAGGGTCAGAATTGTTCTTTCTCTGAATTCCAGCATGATCACTTGTCTTTGTGGTGTATCAGGGCTCATTTGGTCCCTCAGGAGGGTTGTTGTGGTTCCCCAATAATCCAGCACTACCAAGCTCCTTGTTGTCTGCTCTACCCTTCCTCGCTGTCCTCTGTGTCACCTCTCTGCAGAGCAAACAAGGATTTTCTGACCTGGATGCAGGAGCTGTGCTGGGTCTGCAGGGCCAGTGCCCATCACGTGCCTGTGTGCCCAGTGTCACTGGGCTCGCTTGGGCCTGCTTCACTCCCTGTTTATCTTCCTTCAGCTTTCAGAGTGGTGTATTATCCTCTGATTTCCCTTTCCAGCCACCTAAAGCCTGGAAAATTGCAATAATGAAGGGTAATGATAGAGTGTGGGGAGGACGCTTCCATTTGAAGTCTCTTAAAGTTGTATAAACACAAGCAGGAAGCACTTGTTTACAAATATTTTGCTGTGAACAATCGAGGGGGAGAGCAAGCTCCTTTTGTCTCTGGCTGGCACATCCTTTCATTCCCTGAGCCTTCCAGGCTGAATCCCTCGGGAACAGGTTGAGGTACTCCCCAGCCTCGGGGGCTTCTTGTCCTGCTCCCGAATTGCAGACCCCAGACCCGGTGCCAGCAGAACCACTGGTGGCAGTGGAGGTCCCTCCGTGTCTCCCTCCCCTCCAATGGCTCCACAGGAATGTGGGTCCCTGTGGCGTGAAAATCCCATTGGAAATGCAGGCGAGGGGCAAGCCGGGAATTTGCTTTTAACATCAATATTCAGAAATAGTGCGTGTGAATAATTGATGGTCCTGCGAGCTGGGGCTTGTCTGTCTGTCACAGCAAAGCAGAGGTGACAGAGTGACAGGCTGGGGTGGGGGGAGACTCCCGTCCCTCCTGGGGCACCAGCAGAGTGGCTGCACAGGGTGGGATTGGCCTGGATCTTGGCAAGGGCTGCTGGGCTGCTCCGGCTGCTGCCAGGGAGCTGGGCAGGGGTCTGTGTGCTCACCCTGGTCCCAGGCAGGGACAGGGCTGTCCTGTTCTCCAGCCTGGGCCGTGGGACTTCCAGCAGCTCCTCCAGCTGCTCTCCAGGTCCTGCTGCGCTGCGGTGGCCGAGCCACCGATCTGAACGTTTTAGGTGAAAAATAATCTGTCAGCAGGATTTGCCTGACCTTAAATTAGCTCTCACAAGAAGAGCTTAACCCTCCTTGCTGGGTCAGTGTCTCCTCCCTCCCCAAGTCAACCTGGCTGCCTGCCTCTGTCCCCTCTCTATTTTAATCTCTGGTTTTATTCTTTCTTTCGGGCATCCTTTGTCTTTAGGGTGATTACACGGTTCTGTTCCGAGCAGGCAGAGACTGCCATGTTTTCTGTGAACCACTGGCAATTAGACCAGAATAGCTGTCTCCTTAATGATAACGTGCTGTGCAGCATCACTGCGGTGCTCGCACCAGCGGGGACACGATCCCTGGGAAATTTGGGTGCTACAGGGCTGGGGCAGGGCTGGATTCTGCAGGAGTGCTGATCCATCTGCTGGCAGATCCCTCTGATGGCCCTGGGACAGTTGGTGTGGTGTGGGGTAGCCCAGCTGCCTTCACCTCCGGGCTGTGCAGGGGTTATGCCAGGGGTGCAAGTGGCTTTACCTGCTCCTGCGGCGCCCTGCAGGTGGGACAGGCAGGTCACTCGGTGGGGCTCAGCCTCCCGCCAGCCTTGGGATGCAGCAAAGCCTCACAGTTCCCCCTTCAAAGCCTCCAGCACTCCCTGCACGGAGCAGGGGAAGAAGAAAAGACCTCCCCCAGCCCAAACTGCAAAGGCAAGCGAGAGCTGGAGCCTTTATAGCCGGAACCCTGAGCAGGAGGGAGGAGCAGGGCTGAGCTCCCGCCGCTCTCTCTGAGCTGCTCTACAAAGCAGCTCCCGGCTTGGCGAGCGAGATACAGCGAGAGGTTTGGAAGTTGTGACCTCAGCAAATGTATTAGACGGGAGAAAAGAGCTTTTTTCCTTTCCCCCGTTCCAGTGTCAGCGTAGCTGTGGCTTTTAAACCACATTATACAGGCTTGTCATCCAAGATAAAATGTTATTAAGATAAAATGCTACATAGGGAGCAGTAGGGGACTTCCCACCGCCGTATTTCAGCGCAGCCGTAGGACTGCGAGGCCGCGCTCTGCCGCTGGCGCTGAGCCGTCGCCTGCAGCCAGGGCTGCCAGGGACAGAGCCCGTGATGCCCTGCAGCAGGGCAGGACCGGGATGTCACGTCCCCCCACCCGCCCACGGGGCGGTGGGCACAGGGAGGTGCTCCCCTGAGTGTGCCAGCGTGCCCCAGTGTCTCCTTCCCCTCTCCCAGCCCCTGCCACCCGCGGGCAGGCTGGCGAGGCATCAGGGCACCGGCCTGCGTGGAGCTGACAGGGAGCATGTGGGTGGCCGAGGGGCCTTCTCGGGGCCCCTCCTTCACGGGTCAGGGCACTCTCTGGCTGCCTCCCTCTCCTCCGGCCTCTCTGCCATGCATCCTCGCAGCCACCCTTTTTTGTGTGGCTCCCCTCCCACCCAGCACCCCACGGTCCCCAGCCATGGCCAGTGCAGCTGCTGTTGCCTATCCCCACGCCGCTGTCGTGCCTCCATCCCCTGCTTAGGGCTGGCACAGCCTCTTTAGCCTCGCTGACAGCCTGTCGATAATATTAATGTACTCCAGCCTCCGCTAATGTCCGTGCGAAGTCTCCTCCTGCCCTTTGCCATCACTTTGCCGTCACTAGACGTTTGTGCCGTGTGGCCGTGACATTAATCTGCTGAGCTGTGCTGGCAGTGTCAGTGTGAGCGCAAGTGCAGGATTTCGGGGAGCTTTCCAGACCCGTCTGCCAGTGACAGAGACGTTCAGGTGAATCCTTTAAAATGACTTGAAAAGAGCCAGGCTGTGTGAGTGCCCCCGCTCCTCAGCAGCTACAAAAGGAGAGGGCAGGAGCATCTCACCTGGGCTCCAGCACATCAGGAGGGACCCCAAGGTACGTGTGTGATCTGCAGGCAAAGCACACGCCAAAACATGGAGTGGGAAGAGCTGTTTGACCTGACACCAAGGCAGAACAGAGAAAGGGAAGAAGAGGGAGAGGAGGCGAGCTGTAGCTACAAGGCTGGGTAATCCCTGGGTTGAGCCCGGCGAGTGCTGTAGCTGGAACATGAACTTGTCCTGGGCATGTTCAGCTTGTAAGAGGGATGAATGTAAAAGCAATGCTGTTAGCTGCCTTATTAAAGGCTTGGGTCTAAGTCAATATGCGTGTGTCCCAGGTGGCTCGGTGCTGTAATTCCTAAAGCTTCACACTTCTTTGCCAGTACTTTTTGCTTGGAGGTTCTTCCATGTCAGTTAAACCCTCCCGCCCCTTTGCTGTCCTGGGTTTATGTCGCCTGTGTGGGGAGAGGAGTGACCTGGGGCAGGGCAGAGGCTGAGGAACCCACCTGAGCTGACACCATGTCTGACCCTTGCTATGGGACTCACCCCAGCCCCGAGTGCTGAGGCCACTCTGGGACACTGTGGAGGTGGCAGAGCTGGGGTGCCCCGTGGTGTCACACCTGGTGAAACACCTCAAGGTCCTGCCCTGAGGAAGTCCTCCCACAGTGTTTCCAGCAGCACTCCCTCCTGCTCTGCCCTCGTGTGTAAAGTGGGGCTGGGACTCGTGGTCCCGACCCCGGTGTGCAGCACCATTGGACTGTGGTCATAAACAGATCCCACAGCCTTTGGCCGGCACACGGATCCTGGAGCCGCTGGAGCGCGTGTGATTGCATGTGTAGGGCTGAGCGCCTGCCTCGCCTCTGCTCTGTCTGCTCTGGTGAGCAAATATTTGCAGGCAGAAGGAGATAGTCCCTGCTGATACAGATATTTACCCATCCTGTGCGGTTCCTCTGCCTCCCTGAGTGCCAGGCTGAGCAGGGACCCGCACAGTGCCTGTCCTCATGCTGCCAGGAGGTCCCCAGATGAGGAGCCTCGGAACAGCCTCACAGGGACTGCCACAGCGTGGGTGTTTTCCACGCTTTTCTTCACCCTCCTGCCCTCTTCCACCCCATTCCTCCATATACTGGCAGAGGTTGCCCAGAGATGTGGCTGCCCCATCCCTGGGAGTGCTCAAGGCCAGGTTGAACGGAGCTCTGAGCAACCTGGTCTTGTGGAAGGTTTCCTGCCCATGGCAGAGAGTTGGAACAGGATTGTCTCTAACATCCTTTCCGATCCAAACCATTCTGGGATGACTCTGTGGTGCTGTGTGTGGGGCTGCCCCGAGCTGGGAGCACAGGGGCGGTGCAGCTGTCTCTCTGAGCCCTGGGGACCCAACGCTGGGGTCTGGAGGGGACAGATGAGCATTGTCAAGGGACACGTTGCCCCATTAATACTGCTGGGCCCTCACAATGCAGGCAGTGAGCACCAGACACGCTGTTCTCCTCAGTAATGGGATTTGTTTATAACCCAGGGACATCCCTTAAAGCTAATGAAAACCTGTATTAGTGCAGGCTGCTTCCTTATTTGTGGGGTCCCTCTGTTCGCCCTTGTGTTCCACTTACACGTGGGTGGAAAAGCCCCACGCTGGAGCACCCCCTTCCACGCCCCCACACTGCCGGGGCCGGGGCTTTGGGACTGGAGGCTGCTGGGGCAGCTGGGGCGGATGCAGCCTGATGGCTGTTAGGGCTGATTGCACACAGGCACAGCTGGTGCCAGGGAGCTGAACAATAAAGTAGCCACTCTGGGCTGATTGGGCTAATCCGTGCTGCAGACCAGGGCCTGTTTTCATTAGTTTTCCTCGATCAAATTAGATTGCCAGACGACAGATCCTATTAAAGCAGGGGAGACCTCCAGCATGGCGTGTCCTGCTGGTCCTGGGACTCCGGCCACGGCCAGCGCCCGGAAGGGAGGAGGATGCTGGTGGTGCAGCTCCTGGGCACAGGGATGCCTTTGCCCTTGTCCAGGAGGAGAGCAAGGACTGTCCTTCAAGGGCACATGGCTCTGACCCTGCCTGGCACTGCAGCAGAGCCCCGTGTCCTTCAGGGGGGGAGCTGCCCTCTCTTGCAGGTGCATCCCTCCCCACACCCCTCACTTTCAGCATCCCCCCCACAGCCCGCACCGAGCTGGCTCCTGGCCTGTATTAATTTAATTTCATTTTTAACTCTCCTCCTTGCAGGCAGGGCAGGCCCAGCTGCGAGCTCTGGCACGAGGCTGGTGTGCTGTGTGCTCCGAATAGCAGATTACGCTGCCCTTAATCCGGCTGCGTGTTCAGGGACCCGGGGCTGGGTTCTGACTCAGGATACGGGCAGTGGGATTTGGGCCTCCTTGAAATGTATTTCCTAGTAGAGGTGATTGATTGGTCTATTGATGGCCTGCTATTGATTAGCCTTATGTGGCTCTGAGTCTGTCGGGCTTCAGCCTGCCCGTAATCCATCAGTAATTACTTCTTCCTGACCTGAGATGCGTTGCCTTGAAAAGATGTTTGTGAGGCTAGGGGTGCAACCAGCTCTTCTGTTGACAAGGCCGTGGCAGTGCCACCAGACTTTGCCAAGAGCCACTGGCTGCTCTTCCTGGTCACTAGGAAAGCTGAGGGTTCTTCTCCTTGGCTGAAGAAAGAGGCAGTGCTGGGGTGGGACAGAGTTCCTGGCAAGCATAATTAATAGCAGTTCTGCTGCTCAGCTTATTGATTCACTGTGGAGTTACCTCTTCCAGGAGGATTCCCACTGTTGTGTTTGTGGTGTTATTTGTCATCTCAGTGCTGCATGGCCAGGTCCGCTTTGGCTTTGGGCATATTCCCACCAGAGCCTCCCGTGGGTCTGAGCTGATGGCCCAAGGCACAAGTTGATGCCAGGTGATGTGAGGTGGCCCTGGATTGGTGGTACCAGGCGGGTCCCCCTTGGTGGGGGGGCACAGGGGTCCAAATATCCGGGCACAAGTTGATGCCAGGGATCCTCAGCAGTGCCTGCTCCCACTCACCAGCACTCCGGTGCGCCGAGTGGTTCCATGTAGGAATAAATGTTTCAGTTGCACTATAAATAATGGAGCGAGTAAAGATGTTGTATAAGCGGTGCTCTGGGTTTTGCCAGAAGGGACGTAGTTTGTTGTGGGGGTTTGTTTGTTTTGTTGTGGGATTTTTTTTGTGCTTGTGTTTTCCCTTTCCCCCCCCCCCCACCTTGAGTCCAACACAAAATGCTTCACCTGGGGGACTTGAGGGAAGGGAAGGAGATTAAACTGTTGAAACTGAGTCAGTGAATTCTTGTGGGTGTGCTGTGCAGTGGTGTGAAACCAGCAGCATTGCTCCCCTATGGACAGGACCAGCCTTCCATGGGCACGGGCTGTTTGGGTGGCTTTTAGCAAGTGGGGTTTTGCATCACCTGCATCCAGAGAGAAAAAGCCTGGTTAGACTCCAGGTGCCAAGGACAGCAATCACCTGCCCATGGCCAGGCTGTCTCCTCCTGATGGGATGCAGCTGGGGCAGGAGGGGCTGCGCTGCCAAAAGCTGGGCTGCTGTCCCAGAGCCAGCCCTGCTCTCCTGCCCGCCACAGCGATGGCACCCGGAGCGGTGAGTCCTGCGCTCGTCTCCACGTGGGGAGGGGCTGGCAGAGGTGGTCTGGGCTCAGCCTGTCCCATAAATACTGCCCAAGCCTGGCAGGCCTCAGGCAGTCTGTCTCTGTGCTCCTGTGGAAAGGGGAGCCATGTGCAGCTCCCTGGATGTGCCATCCAGCTTGGTTGGGGGAGAACATGGATGCCCAGAGCCCTTTACTTGCAGGAGGTTTCCTCCTGCTCCAAAGAGCTGCCTGGTCCCAGGTGGTTGTGGAATGGCCTGGAGGGCTGTGGAGACTACCAGGGGAGCACCCCAGGAGGGCTGGAGCAGCTGGGCTCTCAGGGGAGGTGTGACTGGACACAGGGAATGGCCACAGACTGCAGAGGATATCGGCTCTGCACTCTGGAAGTGTTAAAGCCATAAAGCTGTGTTTTAATCGTGGGTTTAAGGAGGGAGTGGAGGGAGCGGGGCTGGAGCTTGTGAGTCCACAGCTTGTGTTAAAGTCAAAGCTTTGAGGCTGACTCTGAAAGCTGGCATGTCAAGACCCCAGCTTTTGCAGTGCCCAGGTGTGGAGCTGGCCGTGGGCACCACTGCTCCGTGCTGGAATGGGCAGGAGGCCGCTCCTGGCACTGTGTGATTCCAGGGCTTTTTGTTCTGCTTTAACACAGCCCAAAAGCATTAACGAGGAGGGTTCTGGCTTGCAGGAACGAGACGTGTGCCCTGGTTTGGGATGTGAAAGCGAAAGGCATCCGAGTGCCACGAGCCCAGTGCTGGTGTGAGCGCCTCCCAAACCCCACTGAGGGGTGTGTGCACACTAGGGTGCCCATTGTGCCTGTGTGGGTGAGGGTCTGCTGGCCAGTAGCTCCAGATCTCTTTGTGCCTGGGGCAGGAGGAGCTCGGGCAGGGCTGCGGCTGCGCGGGGGTTCCATCGTGCCCGGCGTGGTTGGCTCCCAGTTCCAGGCAGGGCCTCTGAGTGTGACTGGAATATACACACTTTACAGTAATTACCCCCAAGAATAAGATGTTGTGTAATTGTGACTGGAAATATGTTGTTGGAGCCAGAAGCCCCAGCTGTGGTGAGCACGGGCTGGGTGTGCTGTGAATGCAGGATGATGAGGAGCGGGTGAGGCGGGGGGGTGCTGGTAAGGGGGGCAGCCACTGGCGCTTTGCAGGAGAGCAGGGTAAGCAGGGGGATCTTCATTTGCTGTGCCTGAGGAGAGCCAGCAAGGTCCACCTGCGGTTCTATTTCTAATTCACCTGCATCTTTATTTCTCCTTGTCTGCCAGCAGCGATGAACAGTCCTGGGTACGGCAGGGGGCTTGTGCTGGCAGCCCATGGTGCTGGCTCGGCTTCCAGGGGCTGAGCAGGGCTGGTTTTCCTACCCCTGATGTCTGAGCTGACCACGTTGGCACTTTTTGATGCACTGAGCAGCACCTGACCTGCCAGAGATGCCGAGGTGCTGCTGAGCAGGAGGTGGCTGGAGGCAAAGGATGCTTGGGGCAGTTGGGGGAACTGCAGATTTCAAAGGCACCCGACTGGACAGGAGGGGCTCCCAGCAGCTCCCACTGCTCTCCCTCTTCTTCTCAGAGGCAGCAGGCAGGATGTCCTCCCCTCTTCTGGGGGCCACCAGCTTTGCAGACCGCCCGGCAGCCCCACGTTCAGCGGGAGGGTGGATTAGAAAGGGGCTTTACTTCTCTTATAGATGAGTGCTTTTAAGCGCTCATGTGTTGTTGTGCATCCTGCTGGGAAGGAGCCAAATGTTCCGACAGCTGGCCAGACCCTGGATTGGGGGGACTTTAGCTGTAGGTGTTGCAAACAAGGTCTTAATTGATTTATCTGGGCACATGACTTTTAATTTTGTGGTGGAGTTAAGAGCCTTGCCCCAGATCAGGGGGAAGGGGAGAGATATGAGCTGATGTGGTGTCTCTGCATCCGTAGGCTGGGACCTGGGTTTGGAGTGGACTGTGTATGGCAGGAATGCCCCAAATGCCCTGCTCCTCCAGGGTTTCCACTCAGAGCGGGGTGGTGACGAGGGCTGAGCCAGAGTCAAGTGGGCTCAGGACAGCGGGTGACACCTGGATGTGAAGCGCACACAGATGGCAGGGCTCCCTCCCTTCTCCCTCCCTGATTCTGCTCTGAAGTGGTGGGGAGAGGAGGGGAAACACTGAGGGGACCTTCCCTTGCGAGTGGCAGCAACATGAATATTTCACAGCTCTCGGCAGCCCGGCGGGAGCGGATGGATGTGGGTGTAATTTTGCTTGACAAGTGCCACGTTCCCAGGGCCTCCCTGCTGCCCTTCCTGAAATGCTGGGGAGGGGGAGCAGTGTCACCTGGGCATCCCCTGGCACCGTGCCGGGCTTTTCCTGGTGCCTGGCAGAGGGGCTGCATGCTGGGGGTGCTCAGGCTCTTTGAGAGTTCCCATGCAGTGCAGGGAAGGAGTTTGGAAGGGGGACTCCCACTGGGACTCCAGGGAGCACTGCAGGGAAGTTTCCCCTGTCTGATGACAGTTTGGATGCAGCTTTCTGAGAGGTTGTCACAGAAGGTCCCGGAGCTGTGGCCTCTCCCCCGGGTAGCAGAAGGTCCTGGATCCGTGGCGTGTCCCCGTGTCCCTTGGGTCGTGTCCCTCTCGGGCGCAGGGCGCTGTCCCTGCTGCGTTGGGTCAGATGCCGCTGTGGCAGCTGGCACGAGGTGGGCTGGGGGGCTCGTCAGCCGGAGACGGGCACGGCCCCGACTTGGGTCTGGCCTCCATCACTTCCTGTAGGAAATCACTTCACTTACCCAGATGCGAGCGTACAGCCGCGCCGCCCGCGGGCTGCCCTCCTCTCCCCCGCCAAGCCCCAGCCTCTTACGCAAATCGCTTTTCACGCTTCCTTAATTGAAACTGTCAGATGGGCTTTACCTTTTTTATTTTTTTTTTTCTTTTTGTGTGTGTGTGTGTGTGTGGTGATACAGACGTATTAATTCCGCTATGGATATCCCGGCAGCTAGGAGAGATCAATAAAATGAGGTTGCATCTGTGACATATATATTACAGGAGCGGCACCAGCAATATTTCATCGGGGGAAGCCGAGCCAAGTACACGCGTGCAGGGCCCTGTAGAGCACAGTTGGCCGTGTAGAAGACAGAGTTACTGCCTGGCTTTAGTGGCACTGGTTTTCCATGCCCCCGTGCAGCCTGCTTGGCATGGCAAGGGGAGATGCCCCCTCTTTGCTCATGTCTCTGCACATCTCTTGTCCCTCAACCATGGGACACCTGTCCAGGGTTATTTTTTGGTGTGTTCTGAGTTCATGTCTGAGGGCCTGAGGGCACGGGGTGCCCTGGCACTGTGTCTTGGCACTGGGCTGGGTGCACCAGCTCCTGCTACTTCCCACCCCCCCACCCCCCCCCCCCCACAAATCCCCACAGCGGGGCGTTTCGCCTTGC
>VZRE01007692.1:123892-148912 GCA_013396775.1 Cephalopterus ornatus | reverse complement strand
CTCCCTCCAGAAATCCCCACAGCGGGGATTTGCGCTTTGATTATTTTCAAATACCGGTTTGTGTAAAATTTGATTTGAGGAAACATTTTTCTCCCACATGCTGTAGGATTGAGGGCGTGTAATCCCTCCTAAATCGCCTGGACGAGGTTTGTATTGCAATGCCAGTATCAGAGCTAACAAAAGGGGATTAGACGGGAAAATTCCGCGTGAAAACCTGCCGCTCTTTGAGGGCTTTTAGTACAAAGAAGATAAGATAGGTAGAGCAGAGCCATTTTTAACCCAGTTTTTAATGCACTCAGTGCCTCTCCTTCCAAGGCAAAGGAGAGGGGAGATGTCATTCCTTTTAACCCTTTCCCCTCCTCTGGCTCTGAGGGTCAGTTGATTCTTACTCATGTAGGCACAGCTCCAAGAGGTGCTGGGCAGGAAAAGCTGCCAGGGAATGCCCGGGGCAGGTTTTTGTTCCCTTTCCAAGCAGCTGGTGGGGAATGGGGGAGCACCGTGGGAGCCCCCAGTGCCTGAGCTGCATCAGTGGCTGCACTTTGACCTGCAGATCCTGGCTGTGCCACTCGCTGCCCCTTTGTGCTGCCCGGCTGGGGAGTGTGAAGCATGTTCCCACCTCACCTGCCCAGAGCCAGGCCCTGTGTCTGCGTGTCCCAGGGATAGCTGTCCCATCAGGAACGGAGCTCTGCCCCGCAGGGGATGGATAACTGTCCTGTCTGCGCCGTGTCACACCGCCTGTCACATCAGTATCAGTCAAGGAGGCGGCATCGTAACGGAGATAGCTGTCAACCTTTGCGGGCAGCGATCCGCCCGCCGACGTCTTCCAGGAGCTCAGCAAGTGCCAAGGCACATCAGGCCAGGGGAAGAGATGCTCCAGGGGGAGATGAAAGGATCCCTTCAGTGGAATTCATGTGGAATAAGCTTTCCACAGGAGATATTTCCCGCTAATCCTCCTTAGCGCTCAGCTGATGCCTTGAAGCATCAGGGGTTTATATGCCTTTTAAAAATTCATTCTCTCTGCTATAACAGCAGGTGTGTGTGTGTTATCAGCTGCCCTACCCAGGCCCCTCTGATGCAGGGCTGCACTCTGGGACCCACTGAGCATCCTGCTGCAGCAAGTTCTGAGGGTCACCTGAGCCAGGTGAAGGCAACCTCCCTCTCTGTTGGCTTTGTACTCCCCTGGCAGGGGGTGAGTCGGGTCATGGCAACCGTGAGGTTTTGGTAGTGGGTCTGTAGTGGAGCAAGTGGAAAAGCATTGTGGGCACCCAGCACCGAGCAGCTGGTGGGATGGGAAAACACCCCGAGTCCTGCCTTAGCCCCCATCCATCTGCCCCTGCTAATTGCAGCTGGACTTATAATATTCCACTTATCTGGTCAGGGGATACATGTTAGTTATTACAATTGATTATCACTAAAACCCGTCTGATACCCAGATTTACAGCGTGGCTGGAGAGCCAGGCGGTCTCCAGGCCTGAGCAGCCAGGATCTGGCACACTCCTCCAGCCAGAGCTGTCTCTCCATAGGTGTTTGGCCAAGGGGAAGCTGCTTTTCCCTTGGCACTGCCCTTCCCGTGCCTCTGGTGTGTCCTGCGGAGCCGCAGGGGCTCCGGGGGGAGCAGAGCCAGCTCTGTGCCGCAGCTCCCACACCGGGCAGGGTTTTACTGCGGTGGTTTATGGTCCGGGGCAGGGTGAGGATGATGGAGCTGCGAGAGCTGCCGGTGCCAGGTTGTCTTTATTGTGCCATCTGCGCGTGCGAGGTGGTGGCTGCCCGTGCGCCGTGCCCCGCGGCGGGCCGGGTCCTGCAGATGTTCCTGCTCCCAGGTTCGGCAGTGAGTGCTGCGTGGGGAGAGCCATCATCAATCTGCTGCAGATTAATAGTCACCAGCAGGTCAGACTCTTGGAGGGGACGTTTTCCGAGCAACCGAGCGGTTTTCCTGCTGTTGGTGGGGCTGTGCCTTTCTCGGCCGCTGGAAAATCCCCCGTGGCCCTGGGAGATGTGGGGCAGCTCCCGGTGCTGTGGGTGCTCAGCGGTGCTGGTTACGCCTCGTGCGTCTCCCCTGCACCCAGCACGTGGTTGGAGCCGCGGGAAGGGGGTGTGATCCTGCTGGAAAACCAGCACACAGTGTCTGTGAGAGCCCGTGCAAGGCAGAGAGGTGTTTGTGCAGCACACACAGTGCTCTCATGGTCTGTGTAGTGGGGTGGGAGGCAGAGAGGAGCCCCTGCGCCTCCTCAGCTTCACAACAGCTCGATGGCTCCTTGATAAACAACTTGACAAAGTGTTGAAATCCTGAAGGCGGGGCTGGCAGGGGAAGGAGAGGGAGGTCATAATTGCACGGGAAAATAATGAACTGCGCTCTTCTTGGAATATGCAGCGGCCTAACAAGAATTGGAAAATTAATTATCTTCTGTAATTAGTGTAATGACCTACGCTATTAGAGGTTATTTACAGCAGGAATAAAACTTCCCCCCGTAAATGTCAGGCTGTGCTGTTGGAATACAAAGGCTGGAGCAAACACTGCACGAGGTGCAGTGAGGATCCAGGGGCAGGGCAGGGTGCTGGCCATCTCTGCTCAGCCAGCCCCTGACCTGCACCTGGCCTGGGACATGCTGGCAGGGTCCCTTCATCCCTGGCACTGGAGAGGGCTGGCTCTTGCATCCCTCTTGCTTTGTGTCACCTGGGCTTGGCCACTGGCTCTGTTGCTTCACGGGGACTCGCCCCTCTGAGCCGGATCGGAGCCTAATTTGGGTGGGCTCTGCCACCCTGGGGCTCGTGGCTCCTGAGCTGCCCCTGGCAATAGTTCTCATCTCCCTCTGGAGTGCTGCCCATGTCTGGATCTTTGCCATTCCCCTGTGTGAGCACGCCCTGCTTCCCGCAGAATCCCCTCTATGCCGGCTCTGGAGAGGCTCTTTCCCTCCCAGAGGCACACGCCAGCTGCGTGTGCACAGCTCAAAATGGAGACATTAGCCAGCTATTGTTCCTCAGCCCGAAGCTTTCATGGCTCTAGAACTGTCTATTTTGGTGGCCAGCATGCATGAAATGGGTCCATAAGCAGTGTGTTTTCGGCACAAGGTCCCCCATGCTCCTCGGCAGGGTTTTGCCTTCTGTAACGAGGCATTTGGGGTTGGTTCTCAAAGTACCGCTAAGCTCTGCTTATCCCTTCTCCTGCCTGGCCGCATTCCCGCTCTGTCTCTTGCCATCCAGGCTCCTGGTCCAGGTGCCACACGGGGATGGGATGGGATGGGTCTCACGGGGAGGGCAGTGTGACCGTGCCCTGGAGTGCTGCCCCGGGGTGCTGCAGGTGCCGTCTGCTCTGGAGCAGATGGGCACTGGTGGTGAGCCCTGGGAGCCAGCAAGGAAGGGTAAGACAGGGAGAAGTTGTCCGTGTGGCGAGGGTAACCTGAGAATTACTTGACATTTTAGCGCGGAGGATCATGGCTCCTGCATTATTAAAGGCGCAGTGATAAAATGCCTCACCTGTCACTGAGAACCGACATCAATAATTTAGTTTGGCACCTGGTGATTAAAGTGAAATAAGCACTGGCCCAACGCCCTTCCCGGAGCCGGTGCTACCACGTCTGCACTGGAAGCCCATGCAATGCTTTCCCTGGATCCTGGTCCCTGATGCTCTTGGGCTGCTCTGGTGCCTGTGCTGGGCAGTGTTAGCCGGGCCCAGCGTGTCCGGGGATCCATGTGGTACCCAAACACTGAAGGAGGATGGAGACAGGGCTGCTGCTGCAACAGCTGATGAAACCTCATTGTATAAACAGAACAGAGTGGGGCTCTTGAAACTGAGAGCGTATTCCTTCCAACAGACCCTTAATGTAATTTGAATGTACAATCGAGGGTTTTTATAGCTTAATATTCCAGTGTTTGTGGTGCATCCTGGAATTTAAGTGTCTTAAACGTAATTATTGTTAATTGCTCACACGATTCTATAAACTCATCCAATTAAAAAAAAGTTATTAACTTTATAAAATATCGCAGGCATCCCACAGTGCAATATATTTGCAGGAAATAACAGCTCGAGCAGGCAGAGCTGAGATGCAACGAGGTAAATCGGTGACACCTTGTACCCCTCCCTCTCCCTGAAGCCCTTTGGGAGTGTGTTGTCTCCTTGGCTGAGGAGATCATCATGCCCTTGCTTGGTGTTTGTACAGGGATGTGAGTAGAAGGCCGTGGCCAGCAGGACACTGAGCGGGGCTCTGAGGTTGGGAGGGGACCTCTGGCTCTTTGCTATGGGACCAAGCGGAGCCCCGTTCCCTGTTTGTGCAGGGGAGCTCCTGGGGATCTTAGGGAGTCCTTGAGTGGGGCACGAAGCGAGCAGCAGCCTCTGGGGAAGGTGAGTGGGGCTGGAAGGCTCTAGGTGGAGCAGATATTCCTCCCTCCTGGCTTGCTGCACGTCCTCCTGCTCCCCGAGCTGGGGGCTGGTCATGGCCAGCCAGGGATGGTGATTATCATCTTACAGTCTAGAGCCAGAATTTATAACCAGGGATTTATTGTCCCCTGATTGCTCAGTGCTGCCATTTAACTCATGCCCTGGAAGAGTTATTTAACACAGAGTGAGTGGAGTTGTGCTAATGCTGCCTTATGCACATACATCTTCTCCAACCTCCTCCTCCCGATTTCCTTATGGGATTAAAATCCTGGGCACCCGTTAGCATGGATACGAGCCCAGTCTGGCACAGTAGGACTTCAACTGGAGCTGCCTGGCTTTGGAAAGGTTGACCTGGCCTAGGCTAGAAGGTGTCTTTTTGCCTTTCCATCTCACTGCTTTTCCAGCAGAGAAACAAACAGTCTGTGGGAAGGAGAGTTTTGAAGAAAGGAAACTTTCTCTCAGATGGAGACTAAATTGAATTCAGTGCGTGACTGAAATGAGAAGCTTCCACAAAAGCTTCATTTTGGCGAAGAAGTATTTCCTATGGGATTGCTTCTATACAAAAGCCTTGGTAAGGAGCTATTACAGCTGGTCAAATGCTTTCTCTGAGAGCTGTTTGTGATACTTGCCTTCTCCATCTCCGTTTGCATCCCTCGCTGGAATCACACTCCCCGTGCAGTGGTCCCAGCCTGTGGGGCAGGACCAGCAGCCACCAGCCGGGGCAGCTCCAGCTGCCACCGTGAGGATCAGTGGCAATTAATCCATCCTCTAAACAGCAGGTTTTGCAGGTAGATTTTCCATCTGAAGTAGCTGCTGATCTAGTGGCTTCTGGGACAGTGACGGGCTGACGGAGAGCACGCATGAAGCGGCATTTGTCAAATTAATGAGGCATTATAAATTATATCCACAATTTTCTCTTCCATTTCCCGCCGCCCCCTCCTGTCGCTGGCAGGGAGAGGGGACCTTGAGGAGCCACTCCCGAGGACCATGGGGGTTGGGGCTCTCCAGCCGAGCACCCACCTGGGCCTGGGATGCAGGCTCAGCCCACTTGGCTGGATCAGGAGGAGAAAAATGCCAGCAGTTCCTGGTTTTCACTAGGAAACTTGATGTAACTAGTATTGATCTCTCTATTACCTCTGTGAAGGGCAGCTTCATTTTTCAAGCAGAACAACCTTTGTATCTGAAATATAGGAATTGATTTTGAGCGGGGGCTGCTGGCGCTGGCGGAAGGGGTTGGATAGAAGCAGGAGGATGAGGCTGAGGTGCGGAATGAGGAGAGTGTCCCTCCAAAGTGGGGAGACACGTCAGGCTCGTCTAATCGTGTTACCTGTGATCCAGTGTGGAAATAACAGTGCTTGAGAGTCAGCAAATAAACTTTACTGAGGGTTCTTTTTCCCTGCAGGGAACAGAGCAGGGAGGCGACGGGCTGGTGGGAAGGAGGGTGGGTTTGGGAAGAGCCCCATCCCTGGCAGCGAGGTGGCAAGCAGCTCCTGACCGTAGTGGCAGTGTTGTGTCGTATTCTGTCATGGAGCTGGGATGGACTGGGAGCAGGTCTGGGAACATCCGGGGCTCAGGCGCTGTGGGGGGAGCACCCACACCAGCTCCACCAACAGCTTGGAGCCCAACTAGGCACACAGCTTCGTTTTGGGGTTGTTACAGTCCTGCTTAATTGGCTCTCGGGCTCCCTGTGCAAGGCGTCCAGCGCATCTTAATGAGGGATTCTCAAAGACTGGCTTTTTTTTTCCCTGGGACTAGAACGAGGTGGTGTTTAATATTCATGTGTAGCTCTGCTCATTTGAAAGGTAACAAGGGAGTTAGATTCCCTGCTGGCAATGAATCGTAATGGGATCTGGGCTCCTAAATCACCTGCGCATCACGGTGCTGCCTCTTCCCAAAGCAGGCTGGGCTGGAGGTGGCCGGCCCACAGCCCAGGTCTCCTTTGGTGAGCCAGCACTGACTGAAGGGTTTCCAGGTCAGCGCCAGCACCAGGAAATGCTTTTCCACACCACTGGTGGTGGGGATCTGGAGTATCTCGCCACAAGCAGTCACGGAGGTCGAGTTGTTAGCCAAAAGCAATTGGATGTTGACATGACAGGGAGACGCTGCGGAGCGAGAACAGTTACTGACAGACGTTCTGACAGAGCTGTTAAAGCCTTGGCTACAGGCAGGGATTGAGCTGATCTTTGACCGTTCGCATTAGTCCTCGTCTGCCCACACTGGGATTTCTTGTGCTTTTGTGCCTGGTGTCAGGTGCTGGATGTGGGGAGAGGCAAGGGGTGTTGAGAGGCTGGGTGCTGGCACCATGTAGAATGCAGATGGCCACAAATATCATCAGCGTCGTGTTTGTTTGATGAAGGGGCTGGGAGCTGGAGCTGCCTGGCAGTGTCCCCCACTGTCCCCCAGGCCCTCTCAAAGGTGTCAGCCATAAGGCCATCCATGCTCCCCTCAGCCCTCCCCTCGGCAAAGGAGAGCACTGCCTCCTCCCCACACACTGCGCCAGCCTGGCCTTGGAGAGGAGGCATTTGTGATCCCTGCTTGTTGGGAAGAGACAGGAAATAGCCATGGGGAGCAGAGCTTTCACAGGGTTTTTGCTTTCCATCTGCTCCCCTGACTTTACTGCCATCCCCATCTCGCTGTGCTTGGGGACAACAGCGGGGAGGAGGCACTGGCCATGTGGATGTGTTGGGCAGGACCCCTGGGCATCTCCTGCTTGGCTGGAGTGTATTGTACAGCAAAATGGTGGCTCCTGGAGCCTTTCTGGGGATAGTTCTGCTGAGCAGATTGCAGCTGTGCAGAGGGGACTACACCAATGCCATCTGCACGCACTGCCCGTACACACTGGGGAAGCCCCTCGCTTTCAGCCTGGCTGTGATCATCCCTGGACAAACCTTTGGAGCTCTGCACGGAATACTTGTGCCTAGCTTGCTAGGGAATCACTCTTGTTTGTGGAAAAGATGCTTTCCTCATTCCCCTCATCCTCTCTCCCTCCCTCCTGCTTTTCCTCATTGTCATTTTAGCCTAGATTAAAGAAAATAGGGTGAAACTGTGCGCATGTTCCGAGCGGTGTCTTTTCACAGCACTGTACTGATGCCAAGCAATAATGACAGGTTCAAGCTTTTCTGCATCACAAATGAACTGCATGCAAATGGCTAGTCCTGAATGGAGAATAATTGTCAGCACGGAGAGTCCTGCCTCCACTGATCCAGCTCCCCCTTGCTTCTGAGGGGAGAAGGCTTCAAACAGTTAACGGGGACGGAGACGTGGAAATAGCGGGGAGCTGCCGTTTCCACTCTGCTAGAGCCTAACCTGTTAGTGCAGAGCTGTGTGAAGAATGTCAGGGATTTGTTCCAAGCGTTATCGAGATGTGGCTTTACATCTGTAAATCCTTTTACGCATCGCAGCTCAGCCGTGAGGCTTCCCCACGTGACGGGCAGCGCTCGCTGCCTGGCCTGGGCCAGCGCCGATGTCGGACGTGACTATGGGGCCAGTCTGCTTTGGGTGAAGCACCCGCAAAATGTTGTGTCTTTTTGCCTAATTCTGCCTGCAGATCGGCCACGATCTGCTTGTTGTCCTCTGCAGAACCATCTCTCTCTCTCTAAGCCCCTCCAGCGCTTTCATATTGCCCATTAGCGTCCTCCCATTGTGCGCGTTGATTATCCGGGGTTGGGATCGTGTGTGTGAGAAGCCAAGGGTGAGAGCCACGCAGCTGGTTTTGGCTGACCCTTGGGGAGCTTTTCCGGCTTATGTCAGCCGAGGATTTGACTTAGCACGACTTGCTTCTCCAGCACAGTGTTACTAGCAGAACTGGATTTAGCAAATGATTGTGACAATCTCCAGCACCATCAGAAAAACATGCTCCATCATTCACTGTGATGTGAGCTGATGAGGGGAAAAAAAAAAGGCTTGTTCATCCATCAGAAATTCAGTGATGCTGTCTCTAGGTGAGCAATTTGCCAGCGTTACCTGGTGTCACTCATTAGACACAAGATGTAACAGTCTCATTTACTCTTCGGGCTTCCTGCCACTTAGTTACTTTGCATTTGACTTTGCACATGAAACTTAAGCTCATTTTTAGCCTCTGTCGAACTCTGCTTTCAGATTCCTGCTCATTAAGCCCAGTCCCAGTGTGTGGGCTGCATGCACAGGAGTGGGGTTTGGAAGCCAGAAAAGTCCCCTGGTGCCCGTTGCCATTAGGCTTTGCAGAACAGCGTGTGTGTGTTTCAAAGACAGCAGAGGAAGCAGTTTCTGCCCTCCCATCACTAGGTCTGAACCTTCCAAAATGCCTGGGCTTTGGCTGCATTTTATCTCTGTTGGGTTTTTTTTTTTTTTTTTACAGATTTGTTGGGCTTATAACTTTTTGAGACATCTACATTTTTAAATCAAGTTTGATTGATGCTTGTAGCCCATTTAGAGTTTCTTGGTATTTGGACATAAAAGAAGCGGGGCAGAAAGTGCAAGGGCTTGGTTTCCTCTGAGGAAGCAGAACCAGGGCTTGAGCAGGAGTTTCATGGCCAGCGCTTTGCTGGTGTCTGGAGCAGAGGCACCAGAAGATGCAGGTGGGGGCACTTTTCAGTACTGAACCCGAGTGTTTCCCTTCTTGTCTCTGCTGCTGTATTTATACGATTTTTGCCGCTCCTCTTGCTGGACAGAAGGTGTAAGAGCAGGGGAAAGGGGAAGCTGTGGGTGCTGCTGACTCACTCCCTTATACACAGGAATGGGGCAGCTGCTGTCTCTCCCTGAGCTCCCAAAATTTCCTGCAGCCATCCTGGCTGTCAGGGCCTGTTGTGCAGCTGTGGTGGGCACTCAAGTGCCTGTCCATCACAGTACAGCTCGTGTGTCCCTTTCCAACCCGTTTCTGCGGACAGGGACTGTCCTCTTTGTTTTTAAGAGAGTCCTTCCCATTCGTCTGTCCCTCACTGCGTCATCTGAACTGCATCCTATCCTTGCTGGTTTACATGCACTGGCTTAGGATGAATTTCAGGCTTGACACAGGCAAAGCACCAAGTAATTTTGAGTAATGTTAAACTGAACTGTGGGATGTGTAATCAAGGATTGGGAATGATCCTGCAAGATCCAGGCCAGAAAACTGGCATTCAAAAGGGCTTGGGTTTGTGCTGAGATCAAAAAATCCTGTTAGGAGCAGCTTTTATACTTTTACATCATTGCTTTAGTTGTCACAGCTCAGCTCTTCAGGAGGCAGAGGGTGAGGAGCAGTTGTCTACACCCTGATGGGGGAGAAGATGGTAATCCCTGGATATGTCTGCACATGATGCTGGAAAATCAAAGTCTTGGCCACCGTAGAAGGGGCTGATTTCATTACCTGTGGTTGTTTAATGTGGTATAGAGCTTGTACTAACCACAGTGCAGGGACTGGTGTTGAGATACACATTACAGTGATAGTTGTGCAAATTCCAGGGCATTAGTGTTATTAAAATGTCAGGCTGATCTCTTCCTCAGCACTGAAATTCTTAATGCACTTCATCCTTTCAAACTCGTGGTGCTCCAAGTTAAAGCACGAGAAAAAAGTAGTTACAGAGCAGATTAATAAGAAAGAAGCCCTGATGCAAGGCTACTGTGCCCATAGCTTCCTTGAGCACTTGTGCCTTTCAGTCAGGTTAAAATCCAGCAAGACATGTTCATTTTTGTGACAACAGTCTGAAATTTGCTCATGTTGCCCAAAGGGAGCGTTAGCAGCAGCGCTGAGCTTTTATGGAAGAGAGCTGCTATGGTCAGATTTGGCCAGTAATGACAGTTGTGTGACCAGACTTACTCTGCCCCACAGCCAGGAGGCAGGAGGGAGGATCTTCTGTGCCTGCAGGTACAAAGCTGGCCTGGGGCTTGTGGCTGATGATGGGCTTTTAGAGTCATTGAATAGTTTGTGTTGGAAGGGACCTTTAAAGGTCATTCAACCCAACCCCCTGCAAGGAGCAGGGGCATCTTTGAGTCAGTCAGGGTGCTCAGAGCCTTGTCCAACCTGACCTTAAATGTTTCCGTGGATGGGGCATCTACCACCTCTCTGGGCAACCTGTCCCAGTTTCACCACCCTCGTTGTGAAAAAAAACCTTCCTTGTATATCATCTAAATCGACCCTCTTCTAGTTTAAAACCATTTCTCCTTGTCCTTTTGCCTATACCCAGGTGGTGTCTCGGGGGAGAAGCTGTTTAGGGAAATGAGAGCTATTGATCGCGTCTCCTCACACCCGTGTGCATGTGCTGGGTGGTTGTACGCTTCTTCAGGCCACCTTGGATGGCACTTCCCACTCCCCGGGGCTTCCCGGGGAAGTCACTAGATCTGTGGGTGGGAACTCGCGCTGGCAGCTGAAAGGTTTTTGCGGGGAGGAAGAGATGAGAAGCCGAATCCTTCCTCCTGCCGCGCTGGCACGCTCAGAGCCCTCGGTGCCGAGAACCTCTCGGTGGCTTGGGCGAGAGGCACCCGTTCCTTGCCCTCTTGTAAATAAATAAAGCAAAACGGCGGGTTTTAAGGGATGCGGAGCGGGACGGGACGGGCGCTGTCCGCGGTGCTGACCGGGGCCTCAGGGAGGTTGGAGCCAGGTGGGCATCCTCCTCTCTCCGGTGACAAGCAACAGAACGAGAGGATGCGGCCTCAAATTGTGCCAGCGTGGGTTTAGATTGGATATTAGGGAAGATTTCTTCACCAGAAGGTTGGTAAGCATTGGAACAGGCTGCCCAGGGCAGTGATGGAGTCACCAGCTCCGCAAGGGTTTAAAAGACATGGAGAAGTGGCACTTGGGGACGTGGTTTAGAGCTGGGTTAACAGTTGGACTCGATGCTCTTAGAGGGCTTTTCCAGCCTTAGTGGTTCTATGATTCTCCATCCTAAGCACAGGCCTGGGTTTTCTCATGCCCTCAATATGTGCACTTTGTACCAGCCTACTATTTTTCCACAATGGAACTGGCTCTTCTTCAGTGTAACTCGTTTCCTGCTCAGTGCTGCTTTCAGTGCCTCTCCTCATACGGCAGCAGAGAGGAATCCAGTCCCCAGGCAGTGAATTAGGAGGTGGTAGCTGCTCATTTTTCATCTCTGTGATAAAAAAAAATCTAATGCAATCATCAAAAAATAAAGCTGCGTTTTTCATGTCTTCACCATTAGGAATGTCTCTTGCTACTGCTCTCTTTTCCCTCCTACTCCCAAATTATTGAGGTCTCAGCAGTGTTTAAAGTCTCGTGGAAATTTACTTTTGGATGCCAGCAGAGGGGTGGGAGTTTGAGTAATCTCTAGGGCAATAACATTCCAGAAGTGTTGTGTTGCCTTAATAAAAACACTTTTTATTCAGAAACATAAATGTTATTCTTCCAAAGGCACCATCCTGAACGGGGCCATTCTTTCTTGTCCTTTAGCTTAAGATATTACAACCCCTGGGAGACGTTCTTCGGGTTTAGTAGCCATAACCTTACGTTTATTGCGCCTGTGGCCACAGCAGCCCCCTTAGATAATTTTGTTTAGGGCTGTGAAATTTGCCTTCAAAACCAAAATTGAATCCATTCTGTGCTTTCAGCAGCGTGATGGCTTTCTGCATGTCTCTCTTTCCCAAGGATGTTTGCGGTTATTGATGCTGAGTGAGGCTATTTATCACAGACAATATAGAACAAAGAAAAATTTATTAATAAGTCTCCTGGTCCCATATGCTTTCCTGAGGAACCTGAAGCATGCTATTTTCTCCTTGCCCTATTTATATCTACATGGTTTTGCTCCTGTCCACTCAGATTAAGTGCTTGCTGAGGAGAAGGAGTTGCTCCGTAGCGTATGGCCGAGCTAGACCGAGTGCTCTGGGAAGGCTGGGTGCGTTATTGGCTGGCAACAAATAGGAAAATAATGAGTAATCCCGTGAGACTGGCACCAGGATGTGACCCAGAGGTGGGGGCCAGCATGCTGGTGTTCCCCAAGCAGCTCCAGGGGTCTCAAGGTTTGCTCTGCTCAGCTTTTGTCACGGGTCAGTTTGTGTCAGACAGGGAGGATATCCACAGGCAGGAGTTCTGCTGTGTCCTGCTGGGTGGCAGGAGTGATGTGGGGGCAAGCAGCATGTACCTGGGGCCTGTGACCCTTCTCTTGCCTCACTTATAATAAGATCACTGAATCATTTAGGTTGGAAGGAACCTCCAAGATCATTGAGTCCGACCTGTGACCGATCCCCACCTTGTCAATTAGAGCAGAGCACTGAGTGCCACATCCACTCATGTTAGGAACACCTCCAGGGATGGTGACTTCACCACCTCCCTGGGCAGCCCCTTCCAACGCCCAACAACCCTTTCATTCTTCCTGATGTCCAACGTGAGCCTCTCCTGGTGCAACTTGAGGCCGTGTCCTTTTGTCCTGTCAATAGTTGCCTGGGAGAAGAGGCCAACCCCCCACCTTGCCGGTATGATCCTGCAAGCACCTGTGGTGGGAGCCTGGGACCTGTTTGCCCACCCCTCACCCTCCTCTTGGTCTTCCTGGGACAGTGGCTCAGCAGCAGCAGAGGCAAAGAGGGGGAGGATGTTCTGTGGGAGCTTCTGCCTGGAAAATTTGTCAGAGTCACTGGTGTGGAGACGCTGTGGTTCCTGCTGTGCTTGAGGAGGGATAGTGCCTAGGGAAGTTCTGGTGTTTCCTCTCCCCTTGTGCCTCCTCATGCACTAATTAAAGGTCAGTCCCATTTGCATTCAGCGCATTTCTCTCCTTCCCTGGGCATTTGCATTGGCAGAGGATTGTTTTCCATTTGACCAAGCCCTGCCGTCGCCCCAGGGTGAGTCCCCACTCCCACCTTTGGAAATGCAGTGGAGGCCATCATGTCTCAGCCAGCACCTGCAGGAGAGAGGAACAGAGCCCCTCTCCTGCTGCTCCCGCTCCCCAGCCCCACAAGAGGAGCATTAGGCATTTATAGGTTTTTCTCCATGGATACATACCCGGGCACGTTGGTAAAAATATACACGCACACGAGTATATTTATCTGTAGTGCAGTGAAACCAGTGCGGGCTGCGAGCTGATTCCCTCGGGTGAAACACCATCCTTCCCTCTGAGCGCTTTCAAAGGGGAGCTGTGCTGATAATTACTGCAAATATTTTGAATACAGAACTCATCACGGGCCTTTGTCGCGGTGACAGGCAGTGACCTGAGATACATTTCTCCTTTCTTAATGTACCCAGAATATGTAATTAAGAGGTGACTAAAAGATTCTCTATCACTCTTTGTTTTCTAATGTGGCAGGCTGTTATGAAATGCTGCCCCCTCCTTCCGTGGCGTTCGGTTCCCCACGACAAATGCAGGGATGGATATTTGCTCTGCTCTTCAAATCACTCTGAGAGGGTTCCTCCGCTTCCAAGGCATTGTGCCTGCCTTCAGTTTGGCCCAGGGTTTTAAAAGTCAGAAGTGTGGAGGGAAAAGCAGTTGGTAAGAGCAGGCACCTTGCCTGAGAGGGGCTGTGGGTGCAGGGGGTGCTGCTGGAAGGGCACAGTAAGGCAGGGCCGTCACCCCAAACTCCTGGCAGCTTGGGTCACTGGGTGCAGGCTCGGCGCAGCGATTCCATTGGAGGAAATCTGTGGAAATGAGCCTGAAAAACAGGATGTAGAATATAGGTACGGAATACCTACAGCAGTGCCTCGCTGGGTCCCGACACCCTGAGCCGTGTGGATCAGGGCTGGCCCCACATTTGCATCGGCAGCCGGGCGCGGATACGCTGCGGTAAATGCAGCGTGACAGCACCTGAGCGAGTCTACGTGCAGAACAGATGTCTTCTGGCTGGGGCTGGGGCCGTGGCACAGCGTCAGTGCATCAATTATATATCGCTTCCCTCGCCATAGGCAGGCGCCCAGAAACGGGACCGTTAAGGGAGACAGAAAAAGACTTGAGAGCAGAAGAGAAACTTGTGAGGAGAGAGGTTAATCTTTGGGCTTGTTCCTGGTGCGGGTGGGGAAGGAGGGTTGGCAGGGCCTTCCCTTGCTCCTTGGCCAGCTGTGCTGTGCTTGTCACCACCGTGCTCTTGGACTTTATGGCCCCTTGCACCTTCCTTGCCGGGACCCTGAGCCCTCGCTGAGTGATGGAAAGGGACACGGGCTGCTCCTTTTTCTTACACTCCTCTCTGGGTAACTCCAGGATCCTCCTCTGGATCCTGGGATTGCTGCAGCAGCCTGAAAACCTCCCGGCGCCAACAAACCGCCTCGGCTTTTACTTGTCTTTTGACTTATTTGTTTGTTTAATTGCTCCAGCTCGCTGCCTTTACCTGGCAATCCCGCTTCATTAAAGGGAACGCAGGGCTTTTATTAGGACTGCGGAGTGTCGTCTAGTGTTTTCACTGAACGTATAATTTGCCATGTATGAAAACCATTTCCAGAATTAATTTACCTACTGCAAACAGTTTGTATTAATGAAAATGCATTTTTCATGTGGGTTTGCCGGCAAAGCTGGCTGGAGCTCAAGAGCTCACTTTATCCATCCGGCATGAGTAGGAGATGGAATTTGTTTAAAAATTAAATAAATAACACACCCACCCCCCATTTTTAATACAATATGGCCCAGCAATAATCTCTGAGGCAGACTGCAAAGGCTGCAGAAAGCTCCATCTGTGGCATTTTAATATGCAGCATTGTCTCCTGTTTTAATATCCCCCCTTGCCCAGCTCGTGTTTGTGTAAGTGAGACGCGAGATGCTGTCATCTTCCCGGGTCACATCTTGCTGCTTGAAATGAACAGAAGTGGAGATGGATGCAGCCATGGAGCCCTTCCCATATTAACACGCATATTTTAGAATAATTGATGCTGAATTCATTTTGCAGCCTCGTTTTCTCCTCAGCCTTCCCCCACCCCCTCTTTCATATTTGCATGGAAAAAATCCTGTGATCTGTCCAGATGGCAGCTGGAGGCTCTCAGCTGAGCTGGGCCCTGCTCTGGCTTTTGGAGGCTCCTCCTGGCTGGGGTGGGATCAGAGGCTGGAGGTGGGATGCTGATGGACGTGGCAGTGTCTATGCCATGCTGGAGGGCAGCAGGGGGCTTTTGCTTACGTGTCACCCCAGTGATGCTCAGCTGGATTTGGGGTGTCCTCCTCTGCTCCTTGGCCTGAGCTGCTAAAGCTGAGCTTTGTGGGTGGACAGGTCTGACCTTTCTCTTGGTGAAGGGGACATCAGGCAGTGTCACCTGGGATGGCACCCACAGGGCTGTGTGGCTCTGCAGAAACGTGGTCATCAGACCTGTGGGGAAGGGCAGAAGGAGGCTTCTACAGACACTTTAAAATAAGGAGGTTTGACCCATACTGGAAGACCAGACTACTTGGAAAATTTACTTCTGTTGTGGGATTGTCTTCAATTATTGTGTGCTACCAAAAAACCCAAACTGACCCCTTTACAATAAGTGAGAATTAGGGTTGTGGATTTTTCCCTGAGAGAGTCAAGGAAAGCATTTGAAAATGTGCAGGTGTGTTTGGGTACAGGCTGGTTTGCAGTGCCCACAGTGTTCTTGGCCTGTGTAAGGAGCCCTGGCCCAGCTCAGTGTCCAGCCTCGGTGACTGTCCCTGTGCTGAGCTGGCTGGATGGGCCCCCCTCCGTTTCAGCAAAACCCCCATTTGCAGGGTGTGTCTGTGCCTTTTGTCCTGGGGTGTGACACTGAGCATCTCAGCCCTGCGCCTGCAGAGCCCCCCGTGTGTGCAGCTGAGCCCACAAATAATCCTTTGGAGATCAGTGGACATTTCATGCGCTTAAAGTTAAGCCTGTGCTTAAATTTAAGCCTGTGCTTAAGAGCTGGCAGGATGGGTGCTGGTGAGCTGGGCACTGTGTCACACCTCTGTGTGCCACCCTCTCTGCCACATGTGGGTGGTGGTGGGCACGGGGGCCCCCCCCCTGGACAGGGACACATGGTTAGGGGCTCGTCAGAGCAGTGAGCCCCTCTCCAGAGGCTGCAGTGCCCATTCCAAGTGGGCACCAGTGCCCTCCACTGTCCGGTGTGCCATTTATCAGACATCTGCTGGTGCTCTCCCCGCCTTAGCTCGCTCGTGTCTGGGGACTGCAGCTCCCTAATTGAGGACGTTCCTGAGCACACGTGTCGCCTGCCGCTCCACTCTGGTGTTATTGCAGCCTAACCTCACGCCGTATGTTTATCTCATTCCAGGACTACTGTCAGCAACGCCACTCTAGGCATAAACTTAATTATATCTCCTCGGGTAGCAGCAGGGAAGTGATTTATTGCTGCTTTTTGTTTCCACCCTCCCCTCACCTCTCTGTGATTACGCTCCCGTTTGCTGCTGCGGAGATGCCAGTGCTTGTCTGGAACTTTGCTGGAGTTGCAGAGCCCACATCTGAAAGTCAGCGTTGGCTCTTGGTGGCCAAAGAGCTCTCTCTTGGTGGCCCTGTCATCACACCTACCCCCTCCCTGCCAGGCCAACAGAGTGATACAGCACATGAGGATGTTTGGGTGGGCAGGTGGGATCTTCTGGGGCTGGTGTTCTATGATGCTTTTTTCACACTATTTTAACAGATGGTTTTATTTGAAAATAATTAGTGTGCCAAGGCAGTAGTCCCCTGGCTGAATTGGCGCCTCAGGAGCAAACGTGCTGGGTCTTCAGTGCTTCTTCAGCTAAAAATTCCGAGATTTCCCATCCAGCCCCCTCGTGCTGGGCTGGTTTTCTCTCGCTCCTTCCTTCCCCTTGGGTGGGTGCTGACAGGAGCATCCCGCCAGGAGGCTCCTCGCATGCTCTGCCCTGCTGCCAGGCTCACTTCCTAAGGAAAGCAAAGAAGTTTGGGAAATGGTTTCCCTTCCCTGTGTCATCCACTAAGGCTCCTGCTCTCGCTCTCCAGGGAAAGGGAAGGTGCTTTAATTATTCCTGCCTTCTGGAAAGCCATGGTAATTAGCAGTGCTGCAGAGAGCAAGGCCTGGCTGGGCTTCTGAGCGCTCCAAGGAGACGGGAGCTCCTCGGTGCTTTTTAAAGATGTTTCTCCTCTGAGGTGCAGCTGTGACAGCCCAGGCTCAGCCTGTGGCTGGAGCCCTTGGAAATGGGCCCCAGCTGCGTGGGACAGGATGGGATTTGGGGGGTGCCTGGTGGGAGGGTCTGTGTGCTGCACGATAGCTGGCTATGCAGGGGGCTGCTCTTTGGGGTGTGCCCAGGTTTCCATAGGTGCAGCATCACACAGCTCCAGGTTTCAGCATGCAGAGCACAGCACTGCAATAACGCACTCAGAATTTCTCCATGTGGTTTTGAACAAATTGCTGATTATTTTTCCCCTCATTATTCACCTGACAGAGGAGCAGGTTGAGTAATTAGCGGACGCGCGTGAACTTTGCAGTGTTTTATGAATAAAACATTTGTGAATTGGCTGGGTATTGGTCCTGCTGCTTTAGCCTGTGCACCCACTAATGGGTGTCAGTGAGGAGCATCTCTGGCCTGGCCTGTGTCACCCTCCCTGGGACAGCTCAGCTTTTTGCAACCAAAGCTCATCCTGCCCGACAGTGCCCAGCTCTCTGCTCCACTTCTTGTGCACACTGGGCTCACTCTGCCTCCCCCGACGCTTGTGGATGAGGAGCTTCTTTGTGTGGCCATGATGGGATGCTGTGCTTACCCCTCCTTGCTCCCAAAGTCACCCCTTTGCCCACCCTTCCCACACTCAGAGGCATGAGTGTGTGCAAGGCAGCAGCTGCTCGGGGTGGTGGCCAGCAAGGCTTGAATAGCAGCTGAAAGGGAGGAATAATTTGTATCCCGTCAGTTTTGAAAGGCTTTTTGGAGGCGGGATCTGGCTGCAGTGCTGCGGGGACAGAGGGATCTGGGCTGGGGAGAAGTGTCGAGTGTTCCCAGGCTGGGGAGAGAGGGAGATCTGGGTCCCTGCCCTGAACAGAAGGGCTGTGTCCGGGGGGCCCTGTAGTCGGGGTCTGTCACCTTTGGAGCTGGACATGGGATGCCTGGATGCTGTGTGCCATCCAGGGAGGGCACTCTCCAGCCCGTGCCACGCTGCCCCTTTGCACCCCCACGTTCATGCGTCCCTGCCCTCCTGGGGTGACCCAGCCGTGGTGGCTTCCCGGCGTGGGCTGTGCCTGTCCGTGGCAGCCGGCTCGGCCGGGCCCAGCCGTGCCCGCTGAAGCTGGCGCTGGGGCCTCGGGCTGTCCTGGCACAGTGAATGCTGTGAAGGCACCACTGAACCGTGCAGAGCAGGAGGGAGCCCTGGGCAGAAGGCCAGTGGCTGAGGAGGTGTCCCCCCAAGCGGGCGGCGACAGTGTCCGCGCTGTCCTCGTGTCCCTTGCCCTGAGCCACGCTCCGACCTGCAGGGGTCGGGGGGGCACCTCGAGAGCCTTTCGTGTTTGCACAAGATCAAGGGACTGATTCATCCTGAATGTCACTGCAGGGAAGCACATTGGAGGCAGGAGCAGGACGGAATGAGCTCAGGTCTCAGATAAAGCTCCATGTGTGTGTGGCAGGTGAGTGAGATGCAGTAGGTCACACCTTCTGAGTCACTGTGTTACAGGGTCCCAGGTCTCTGATCACCCCAAACTGAGTGGATCACAGCCTGGATGGGGGTGGCCTTGTGCATTTCTGTGCCGTTTTAGTGACAAATGGACAACCTGCAGGCTATTCCCAAGGGTGCCAGGCTGTTATTTGCAGCTCTTGGCTTTCCCCAGGCTAAACCTGAAGAAACTAAGAGCTGTGTTGGGGGCCGGGGCTTTCCCCAGCCCACTCTGTCCCCTGGACACCTGGAAGGCGGGTGAAAGCGTGTTGTAACAAGATCTCATCTCATTTAAAGTCTTGGAGCCATGTGGAGTCCGCCTGCTCTCCTGGTGAGCTGCCCCAGCATCTCGTTGCTTGTTGCTAGGAAATCATATCTTATTGCAAGGTTGGATTTGCCTGAATTGAGCTCCTGGGCCAGGGATCCTGTTGTGCCAGTGTCAGGAGGACACAGGATCTCTTTTCTCTGTGCTTGTGGTGTCCAAGGGGCCGCCTGGAGATGGGTCCTGGGGGTTGTGCTGCATCCCACCCCACCTGACTAATTTCTTCTAGCTCTGAACAATTTTTGTGATCCTGTTGTGAACTATCTGGAGTATTTCCCTGCTTTCTTTGAAGCATAGAACTGTTACTCACAGTATGCCTTTTCTTATGCTCTTGGATAATTTGGTACAGTGGCTGTATTTGGGCTGTGTGTGGTTAGAAGGCCACTTCTCCTCACTGACGCCTTACTTGCCGCGGTGTTCCCTCAGCACCCTGGTTCAAGGGAGATGCCTGTGAGGCTGTCCCCTTCCATCACTGTTTTTCCAGCTGAGGTTCCAATCCTGGAGGCAGGTTTTTCTTCCAAAGTTCTGCTGGCATTCTGAATGCCAAGCCCCCTGAATGAAAGCAGGAGGAAGACAACCAAAGCCAGGAGATGTGCAGAGAGCATGATCCCAGAGCCCGGGCACCCCAACTCCTCCTGCCCTGGGTGTCAGATCCCTTCCATCCCTCTCTGCCAAAGGGCTCCGGTCACCAGCCCCACTCAGTATCGAGGCAGAAGAGCCATGCCCTGCCTTTCTTCTGGCAGAAGAGGGGGCACACAGCCCTCCAGCTGAAGGAGGCAGAGCAGTGCTCGAGTGCCTTTCTTTATCAAAGCGGCTGCTGGTGAGAACATGCCAGCAGAAAGGATGATGAGGTGGCCCTGGCATCACACTCTCATCCTCGTTCTCAGTGCAGGAGGACTCTTCAGTGCCATTGCAGCTTGGATGCAGCTCACTCGTGCTGTGCTGGCACCTCGGCTCCTGCTCCAAGCGCCACAGAGCGCTCACTCTGAGTCAGCCCGCTCTGCTCAGAGTGGCACAGTATTTTATGGCCCAGGTGCCAAACCTGTACATAAATTCTGCTGGATGAGCAGGTCCTAAAACTCTCCCAGGCTCCCCTGGCAATGTCCTCATCCCTGATGTGCAGACTCCTCTCCTGGGGGCCGTGGCAGGACGAGGGCTGGATGCAGGTGCTTTGAGGACCATCACACCCCCGTCCCCTCTTTGGGTCCTTTGGGTGCTGCTGATCTTTGTTGGGTGCAGGTGTGAGCGCTGAGGCTCCCACAGGAACCAGCCAGGCCTGTCTCCGTCAGAGCTGCGGGGTTGTTAAACAAACCCACCGTAGCCGGTTTCCTTCTTGGACCTCTAACTAGGTCAACGTACATTTGCCTTGTCTTAATAATTATTGATAAGCTGCGGCGGATCATGTGTGGGGCGGGAAGGGGCTGCTCCTCCTCCCCCCGCTGCTGGTGCAGCCCCCGCGCGTGGCAGATGCTCTGGGGTGGATTTGTGCCGTAGCTCCGTCGGGGGAGTGACGCTGATGGAACACAAGGGTTGTTTCCCCCTGGGAATGCCTGCAGCTCCCCAGTCCCTCCCTGAACCCTTTCGGTACTGGGGAGTAGGTGAGTGGAGAAGTGACCCACTGGTGGCATTTCTCCCTTGTCACCCCCTTCCAAAGGGGTGGTGTAGTTCCCCCGTGTTTCGGTCCGTGGGCTTGCTGTTTGCAGTGGGCGGTGGTGCTCGGGGAGCAGACAGGAGGTGAGGGCAGCTGATACCCTGTCCCACCCAGCATCCCCGTTCTCTCCCACCACCAGCCCCCATGAGCACTCCTGGCTGCATGGAGGGTGAGGAGAGCAGGTCTTCCTCTGGAGTCACCCACTCCAGAGGGATGGGAGAGAGGGAGGAAGGATCAGAGCATGCCACAGGCTGGGGGAGGGTTGCTGTGAGATGCCTCCAGCCCCCAAGCCGGGTGCTGATGGGGCTGTGCCGGCAGGAGAACCTCGTGTGTGGGGGCCTGTCTGCCCCAGGGTGGCTGTGCAGAGCCAGCACGCAGGGTGGGTGGTTTTGGGGTTCCTTTCTTGGCACGGGCTCCTCTCTGTAATCAAAGAGTGCAGACCAACTCTGAGCGAGGTGAAAGGCAGAGAATAAACCCAACCAGCCTCTCCAAGCCATTCAGACTTCAGAGCTGAAGAGGAGGTTATGTCCTGGGGATTTTTTTTTTTGCTGTTGCTTTTCCAGCACTAATGAGCGGGGAGGAAATTCTGCTCTTTGTTCGAGTCACGTTCACTGATTTCTTTTCCCCAGTGAGTAGCGGGGAGGGGAGGGGAGGGGATGCACCGCGCGTGTCTGCGTGGACACGTGGGACCACGGCAGCGTGGGATCACTCCACTCCTGAGTTTTAGGCGACAGGAGTTCCTTTTGTGAGGCTTCTGGTTTTCCTCATCAGATCAAAACAAGATCTTGAATTCAGCAGGGTTCGTTCAAAGCTGGTGCAGGGCAGTGATGTGCAGCTCTCTTGCAGTTTTCAATGTTGCAGAGGGAGCTTCTGGCCTTGAGACTTTTTCCCACAAGCTCTGGGTAGCTTTTTGCTCCCTTTTCTGGGGAACTGGAGCATTCCCAGCACAAATTTTGGCCTTTGCAGAGGTCTGTGTGCTGTCCTTGCTCTGCCAAGCACATCTCTGCCTGTAGAAACACAGCCTGCACGAGGATGCAGCCATGGGCTTGGGCTCTGCTCTCCCTTCCCTCCAGTTCAAGGGGGTTTTAAAGACCAGCTGCAGTTCAGAGCATCCTACACGAGAGCTGGTGGGAGGGCTGGGTGCCCTTGTTCAGGAGGTGCATGGCTGCTGTCTTGTAAAACTTCATCTAGCTCTTGCTCTCCTCCTGACCCTGGGCTGGGATGTGGCCACCTTTACTTTTAGCCACTTTTTTTCCTTCCCCCCCAAATCCTGAAATTCACACAAATCAACCCAGGTCTGTTATTTCCTCGTTACTTAGGGGTGGCCCAAGTCTGTTGGTACCCTTACACACATCACAGCACCTTCACCATAAAAGCTGTAACGATGAGTTCCAGTGGCCCCTCAGGGGTTCAGCCGCTCAGCACAGACGAGCTGTGCTGAGAAGGGACCCGGTGCCCGAGGGCGATGGGCTCTGTCACCCACCCTCGCCCACCCCAGCACCCACTGCCCTTCTGCGAGGGCTCAGCACGGCTTTATCATAATGCAGCATGAATTTCATTAGCTCATTTGTCTCTGAGCCCGGAGATAATTTAATCCCAAAGTGGCTTCCAAGGAGGAGCACTTGGAGCGCTTAGTCTGTGAAGCTCAATAACCCCTCTGGCCGCTGTTGGCCGAGCTGAGCTCGGGGCTGGCCGGGGCATGACTGTGGGCTGTGCACAGCGAGGGGGATGTGGGACTCCACTCCACACCCTTCCCATCTCGTTAGACAGATTTTATGGCGTGAAATAACGGCAGGAGCTGCAGCATGAGGCCTGGGCTCTCCAGGGTGGCCGGAGCGAGGGAGCCAGGCCGGAGGAGATGATGGGTCCCTCTCACTCGCATCTTATTTTCCTTCCATGTAATCACAGGAAGGTTTACTTAGCAAGCTGCAAAAAAAAAAAAATAAAAAAAAAAAATCATTACATATGCTGCTAGTGGCCTGGTTAATTAAGATCTACAGTTCTCTGGGTAGGAAAAGACGACCTATATTTACTGTATGTAGGAAGACATCTGTCAGCTAGAAGCGCTAGATATCCCAGCGCAGGTTTGTCCTGCTTTTGCAGGCTCTGAATTGCAACTGTTTTAAGCTCTGATGCAGACCAAGTTAATTTTAAGATGACTGTTACTATTCTAAACATAAGGAAGGGCATATTTAGCCTCTCAGTACTCAAGAAGGCAAAACCCCCTGCATGTTTCTAGTAATTTTTCCCTAACAGTTTGCACAAAACAACAACAACAAATCCTATTTGGTTTCTGCAAAAGAATATGTTCGAGGGTGATCGTAAAATAGATTATTTTTAAATCTGCAGATGGTTTCCACATATTCCTCCTCAGCTCACTGCAGCTTTCCACCTCAGTAAACTGGTTTGTAATTTAGCCGAGGGCTGTGGAGCAAGCGTTCTGTCGTCTTGTTTTTCTTGTTTGCCTCCTTTGCCCCCCCACCCCGTGCTTTCTGTCCCCTTTCTCTGATCTCCCCTCGCTTTTCCCCTGCCGAGGGGCTCTTGGTGTTGGGATGGGTGTGGAGGGGCAGTGTGTGATGACGGGCTTTGCCGTGGCACTCCCCACATCCCGTGGCCGAGTCCCATGGGCAGCCTTTGTGGGGAGGTCCTGGTGAGCTGAGGGGCTCGGGTTAGGGTTGTGGGGCGATGCCACGGAGCCCAAAACGCAATTCCCACTCTGTTTCTTGCTGGAGAAGCTCTGCCACGTTGGGCACGGAGGTGGCTGCTCCCACCCACACGACCCCCTCCATCCCATGGAGTTATCGGGGGGGCTCACTGGGATGCTCGGGCCCTGGAGAAAGGGTGAGGGATGCACAGCCCTGGGAAAGATAATTAGAGGAAGGATGCACTTTGAGTCCTGCAATGGCAGCTGCCCCCTCCCCCTGCTCCCTGGAAGAAAACACTGCTTTTTTTATTTCTTTGTTCTTTCACGGTTCGGCATTATAATTATTGAGATTTCACTGCAGGGCAAAATGATCATTTGACAATGTAAGTGGGGAAAATAATTCTCGTGTTATCCAGCAGCCTCACTCTTATTATAATTATGGCGAAACTCCTGCAGATTGAAGTGGGGGCAAAGAATTTCCTCCTATGTGGTGTTTCGCTTTTTAAGATTTCTCGAGATTTGATTGCAGACTGGAGGATTTTTTCCCCCTCCCGTATTTTCAATAATCCGAGGTTGGTGATGGATGGCAAAGGACCGGAGTACCTGTTGTTTTCCCCTTTGTTTTCATTAGGCATTTTCCATTTCTGTCATTCTCGGCGTTGGTGATGGATTTTTATGAGCAAATATCTTGATTTCAGCCGTTCGGAATTGTTTGCTCAGTAATGTCTGCAGCAGCAGCAAAACCCAATTAAAAAATCAGGGGAAAATTGATGCAAAAACTGCAAATCAGCCCTTCTCAAAATGGGGGCCAGCGATTGCTTGTTCTGAGCTGCCAGTGCTGGGGCAGGCAGGGGTGGTGTGTTCACCGGGACCTGGGGCTGGGCACCGTGTAGGGCTGTTCTGGGGAGAGCAGGGATGCAAGGAGGTGACGGCTGAGAAAACACGTGGGTGCTGTGGTGTTTGCTTCCTTTGGGAACACCTGATCCCACGGGGTTGGTGGTGCCGCCGGAGAAGACTCTGCAGGTGTCTGTCCTTCCTGGGGCAGTGGGTCCACTGCGTTTCCTGTGCTGTCCTGCGTCCCACAGCGTCCTGCATCCCTCGTTATCCTGCATCCCACACTGCCAGCCTGGTGCTCAGCATCCCTCACCAGCCCTCTCCCGGGCGGGGAATCGCAGGGTGGCGGTGGGGTCTGCTGTCCCCTGCCACCCTGGGGCTGATGGAAACGAGCTGACAGAACAGAGGCAGCATTAGCCTAATTATGGCCATACCCGCTACCTCGGCGTGGATTTTCCTTTCTTAGCGACTTCCTGTTTTCCTCTTTGAGATGCAAATTTTTGCACAGTCCTCGATCCAGATTTTCTTCTCATTAGCATGAAATCTGACTAGTTCCGCGGTTTTTTAAATAGCAAATGGGAAAAAAAAAAGAAAAAAAAAGAAATAATTAAACGCTGTGCACAAAGTAGCGGTGAAGACCCTGTGACTCTGGGGGGCAGGAGGTGGAGGGGTGAGGAACGTGCTGTCGATTTTCGGGAGTCACTCAGCCGCAGCGGCGTTTTGCTGTGCCAGGCTCGGCTTTGCTCGTACGTGGCGGAGCCGGAGCCGGGCATTAGCACGGAGGG
>VZRE01007692.1:91329-123697 GCA_013396775.1 Cephalopterus ornatus | reverse complement strand
AAAAAAAAAAAAAAAAGAAAAGAAAAAAGGAATTACTCTCCAAAAATCGTTGTTTGAAATGAGTGTTCTCTCGGTGGGTTTTACAAATACAGCCCTCTCTGTGCGCGGTGCGGGGACGCGGCGGGCCGGGCTCGGGGAGCTGCCGCGCTCTCCCGATCTCCTGCCAGCCCCGTCTCCCCACGCACCGGGAATGCCTTTTGCCTGGCATCGCCTTCCCCCCTCCCCAGCTTCCCTCCCCAGCCCCTCCCTCCCCCCCTCTTTCCGCCACGTAATGAGTTTGATAAGAAATTGTCTCGTTAACAGGATTAGCCATGGAAATCTCTAGTCCCCTCCTATTCANCATCCGGGGGATTCCTCCTCCGCTGTGCTCTAGTTCGGTGGAAGTGTGTCATTGCCAAAAGTCGCTTACGCAAACAAATGAAAGTGTCCCCAAACACTGCTCAGTTTCGCTGCCAAGCGCTCCGGTGACTCAGAGGTGGATTAAAACCCGGAGAGGCAAACTGTGCTCTCCCTCGTGCCTGTGTGAATCCAGCTCCGTGGGCAGCGTAATTCCGGATTTACTTCTAGGAACATGACTTGCGGGACTGGCCCTTGGGTGAATAATGACTCTTGATTTAATAACTCCCGCCAGCCCTGCAGGATACCTCACTTCCGAGGGAGCTAATAAAGAGAGATCTTTCCTAACATCTGTTTTCCCAGTTTTGCTGACTTGGGAGCCTGTATCTGGGAAGCAGCATCCAGGTAGCAGCAACAGCCCAGTGCCAGTGAGTCCAGTGGGGATGGAAAACATCTGGAGCCACTGCTCAGAGTGCAGCGGAAGCCACACATGTATCAAACACTGCTGGAACAACACCACTGATCATTACCTCAGGTGAAATGAAATCAGTGTTTGTGGCTTCCTTAAGCACCTACCTGGATGGCTCAAAAATGCACCTTGGGTTTTCCCTCCCAAAAAGCTTCCCATGCTCAAAATCAGAACTTCTCTTATGCCTTCGTTGCCCAGAGAGAGAGAAATGCAGATGGCAAAGCCATCGCACCGGGAGTAAAGTGACAGAGATGCTCATTGCTCCGTGGACTGTAAGATTTCGGGGGTAACACGTGCTTTAGGAGGGGGAGCGCAGGGGCACTGCGTGGGGGGAGGTGTGACAGGGCGGTTCCCACCCCGCGGATTCCTCTCGCAGATCCAGTCATTTATTCGCTGCCTGCTGCTCCCTGCCATGCGAGTGTCCATGAGCAGACTCACTTCCCCTGCTTCCTTGGAAGCTATTTGTCATGCTGCTGGTGATTAATTTGTGCGGTGGGGATGGCACCTGAGCAGCTGGTGAGAGCGGGAGCTCTGTGGAGGAGGGGCCTGGCCGTGGTGCTCCCAGTGCTCCGCTCAAGCCGCATGCTGGCTGCTCACGCCCCGGTGCAGGGAGCAGAATTGCCAAAACCTACTCCTGATTGTGCCCATCCCATATTTCTTTCAGTGTGTGTTTTCCTAAGCCCTGACAAGAAAATCCCTGTTTCTGCTGGTAAACCTCTCCACCACCACAGCAGTTGGTGCCCCTCAGCCGTGGCGATGCCCTTGGCAGAGCCTCCAGTGTCCTGGGCACTCCACAGGGCAGGGTGACAATGCTCGGTGCCACATGCTCCTGGCTGCCATCCTCTCACAAAAATTTGATGCTCAGAAAGCCCCCTCAGTGCTTCCTTTTGGATTTATTGACTTGTCAGGTCCCTGGAGCACCGGCAGCAGAGACCTGGCACAGCGTCCGCCGGGCAGCAGTGTGACAGGGAGGTGACAATGACACCCTCCTTCTAAACCTTTCCTGCTTTTCGCTTCTCTCCCTTGTTTCATCTCTCCCTCTCAGAAAAGCCATTTAAATGTAATTCCATTCTTAAACCCTCTCCCTCATGCATGCCTAATGAACAGCAGGCAGAGGTGCCGGAAACAGGCCCGAGTAGGATCCAATCTCGCAGAGTGTCGACAAGTCATTTGGAAGGAGCCCTGGGAGCGCGCCCAGTTTTATTGCAGTGTAATTAGAAATAAAATCTTGTTGCGGGAGGAGAATGAGAGATGGGTGTTAATCCTGTAACGGGAGGAGATGGAGCCGTGCTTATAAAGGAGATTAAGGAGGGGAGGCGGAAAGCCCTTCACGACTTCCCGATTTCCTCCCCTCCTTTGCTGTTCTTCCCGCTCTGGCTACACAGCCTCCAGCAGCAGCCGGCAGGTCCTTTCCTCAGGAGAAGGGCCACTGCTTCTGGAGGAGTTGGATGAGGAGGAGAGAGGGTGGTGCAAAGCCCGAGCTGCTTGTTCAGCTGGCACTGGTCATGTTACAGGTGCCCATGACTTCCAGGTGGGAATCTTTGGCTGGGTACACAGCAGTGCCAACTCGGCACTGCAGGAGAGCTGTGCTGCCTTTGGAAGGGCTGGGAGTGGCGACAGCCGTACACCTCCCCTGGGATCCCCACGGCAGGCAAACACGTAAATAAATCTGTCAGATATCGTACGGTTCATATGAAATTTGTATTGGGCTCGAGTTGCGGCTCCTCTTTAACATCTCCGGGAGGGAGGGATGGATGGAGCTTTAATCTCGGTTCCCGGTCCAGGGCCCCTCTGCTCTCAGCATTTGCCGTGGCATGAGCTGGGCTCAGCCTGCCGAGATGAAAGGCAGCTCTGGTGCGTGGCCATCGACACCAGCCTGCCCCTCTGCCCCGTGTCCCCTGCCCAGCCGGGTGCTGCACCCCAGAGCTCAGGAGGTGGTGAGCAGTGTTGTGCCCTGCCGTGCTGCGCCACAGAGCGGGCAGGAGTTTCTGTCCCAGTTGTGTTTTCTGTGGATGTTCCTTGTCCCCAGGCGAGCTCCATGCCGGGCAAATGGCATCCTGGAACAGCAGCCGCAGCAGAAAAGTGCCGCTATGGCAGCGGTGGAAAATTACAGGCTTTGCTCTTTGGGGCTTCCCCCTCCGTGCCTCCCCCCTGGGAGGCGTTTGTCACTTTGAACGTGGCCAGAAATAGCACCAAACAGTTATTGGATTTGTCCGGGATGCCTTGGGATGCACATGCTCCGAGTATGGCTAATTCATAAACGCTGGCACCTATTGATTCTCCAGCAGCACCAAGGGAAAGTTATCTCATTAGTCTTATGAACTATAAAACGTGCTCCCTCCTGAAGCCCTGACCCTGTTGTTTTGATAAATCTATATTGGATAGAGCAGGAGCTGGTAACCTGCATCGACTGTAATCTTTCTCTCAGAATTAGAAGGCCCTTGGGAATGGTGCTGGGGTTTCACAGCCATCACTGGCAGCTGGTTGCAGGAGAGGGTTTTGGTAACGGCAAATGTGTGTCTGTGTGTGTGTACTCAGTGAGACCCTCCTGATGCTCGCCATGCAGGAGAGCCCCCCTCTCACCCTGGTGCCTTTCCCCAGGTGAGGGGAGAGCTCCTGGGAATTCAGGTGGAATTTAGCTCCTGGTGGGCTCTTGGCTGCGTTTGAGCCCAGGGCTTTGGGGGTGGTTTTGGTGAGGCAGCTCCAGAGGCAGCAGCTCAAGTCTGGCTGGAAGAGTTATTAGAGGCTCATCGCTCCAGACTGGCCACGGATGTACTTAATCCTCTGCTTCCCGTAAAGCTTTTCCACCTCCTGGCAGGCAGAAAGATCTGATTTTATTCGTCGACCTTCGGCGTTAATCTCACTAGCACACTCAGCAATAAGTCACTCGGGTGAGGTCTGTCGGAGCCGCTCACATCAATTACTGCCCCGCATCTCCCTTGAACCAGCAGAACGTTCCTCGTCGGAGTTACTTGTCCCTTCTCAGGAAAAAAAACCCAAAGGAAGCTGTGCTGTCAGGGTGGGTAGACCTTACACGTAACATAACGGCCTCCCCACCGCCACGGCTTGTGAGGGGCGGATGCCTCCCATCGCTCCGTGGTGGGGGTGTGGGTGATAAACTTGCAGGTTTTCAGCCCGTTCCTGTCTCTGGGGTGGGTGTTATGGCTCAAACCCCATCTTGGAGCCTTGATCTTGGGCACCAGGCTGTTTTTCCAGCCTGGAGCACGGGAGCCCAGGGCTGTGGTTACCCATGCTCGGCTGCATGTGGGGGTGTGGGTTGGGGCTGCCAGCACTTCGCAAAATACGGCCCCGTTACCGTGGAAACCGGCTCCCCCCATCTCAAATTCCAGTGCAGCCAATGTTCTTCGCTTACTGGTTTGATGGGAGATGAAAAATTAATGTCTGATTTGCATGTTATTTCAGTGCTGTGGGACCACTCCCCCTGCCCTTCCTCAGGGTCTGTGTGGATCCCTCGGGGGCCCCGGTCAGCAGCAGAGCGTGAAGCTTGTGCCGCCGAGCATCTGGTCCCAGTTGCATGCTGGTGTTGCCATGCCATAGCGTGGAGGCAAAACCATGCCTGAGGTTTTGACTGGGGAGCCCTTGATCTCTCCCAGCAGGAACGGAGACACTGGGGTGCTGCTGGAGGTGTAGGGATGGCCCCCCTTGCATCCCATGGGACTGCCCACTCTGCTTCCAGGGAGGATCAGCATGGGGTGCCTCTGTTAGCCACAGTTGGCTGGCATTATTATTAATTATTTGCTGTTTCTTTGCTGTTTGGAGCCCCTCTTGCTCTTGTATCAAGCAATTAAAGTCAAACTTGCACAACTGGCTAAGCCACAGCTGGAATGGGTAGTGCCAGCACAGGCAGCTCATGCCGGGGACACGCTCTGGTTCCCTGGGTGAAGATCCCTGTGTTCTGCTGGTCTGTCACCTGCAGTGCTTGTGGGATTGGGCATGGAGTCCTCCCCAGGATGGGGGAACCAGGCTGCTCTGGGAGGATCTGCCTCTTGTCCTCTATTTCACCCGTGTTTATTCTGTTCGTATGAGTTTGACCACTGCGCTTTCTTCTGGCTTAATTGAGAATACTCAAGTGCTTCGAAAAGGTGCTGAAAGGATAACCAGCTGTTTGGCCTCACTGGCTAGATCCTGGCTTACCAGGCATTGTGAAGGACTTGAGGGAGCCATTTGCAGCCCTTGCTGATTTAAAGGCTGGGTTTAAAGGTTTCCACTTGGCACATTCAGCTCCACTAAATTACCTTCTGCATCTCTGCAATCACGGGGTTTGGTAGAGGGTGGTTTGGCTGGCAGCACGGTGCAGCCAAGCAGACGGAGCACTCCATCCCACCTGCAGCTGGTGCTGGAATAAACCCCAAAGCCCCGCGGAACCTGGGGTGAAAGCCTTGCTGTCACGGCGGGGCAGGGCAAAAAGCTTTCCAGGTGGGCAGGAAGCTTCTCTCCAGAGCCTCGGCTTACCCTGCACTCCATGTAGCCACTACACAGGTCTTTCGATTCGTGTTAATTGCTGTTATTATTCATGGTGAATTATAGTGGTCATGGGCCAGTCAAAGACTCCTTTCCACAGGCGCCAGGCTCCAAAACCCGCTGGCTGGAGGGGGCTGCTCCAGCGGCACTGCTGGGGCCGTGCTGCCCTGCCTGCTCTCCCACCACCCACCTCCCAGGGCTCAAACATCAGCTCAAGCCCTTATTTGTTTTCACATGCTTCTAAGTAAGTTAAGCTAATTATTAACTCAGCGGGACGGATTCACTTTTAATTGCGGCGTTGCTATGGAGCGCGTGGCACCGCGGCGGAGCAGCGTGTGCGGAGCAGCGTGTGCCAGAGCAGTGTGCCACACGCTCCCCTCGCCCTCTGCAGCCGCGGCGTGGCTGAATCCAAGCCCTGGGAGCACTTGGAGTGTGTAAGGACACCCCAAGCCCACCTTTACACCTGGGCAGGTGTGTGTGTGTGCCCGGGATGAGTGATGGAGGGAGGCTGTGCCCACAAACACGGGGGCTGCTGTTGCACACATGAGGCTCACCCAAATTCACCAGCCTGCCTGAAACTTCGGCCAGAGCTGCACCCCAGTGTGCCAGAGGTGCAGGGAGGTGTGGAGGAAGGTCCCTCTTTCCCTTCCAGAGGCTCCAGTGCCTGCTTGGAGTGCAGGGGCTCTGCCTGACCCGGGTGCTCAGCCTGTGGTCAGGGCTGGCTCGCTCACTCTTCCCCTCCCTTTGTGTCTCCAGAAAATAGGTTTTTTATTACTTCTTATGGAGGTTTGTACATATCGGACGTGCAGAAGGAAGATGCCTTGTCCACCTACAGGTGTATCACCAAGCACAAGTACAGCGGGGAGACGCGGCAGAGCAACGGAGCTCGGCTCTCCGTCTCAGGTGAGCACATGGTGCTGGCAGTGTGGGCAAGAGGGGGGAATGCTGTGCCCAGGAGGGGGTCCTGTGCCCAGGAGGGGGTCCCGCCCTGCCTGAAGCCTGCTCCCCCGCCTGCCTACAGCAGTGCCATCCTCCCGTGACGCGCAGGGAGCAATGGCATCGCCACCTTGGGTCCCTGCAGCGAGGGGACATCCCAGTGCGGGGTGAGAGGACCCGTCGGGGCTGCGCTGGGGGTTCACACCGCCTCGCCCGTGCCCCCCGGCCGCAGCCCCGCCGTGCTGGGCGGTGGCAGCGCCGCGTCACCGCGGGCACGGGGCGATGGGGCGCGAGGCGATGCGCTGTGACAGCCCGCGATGTGAGCAGCCTGACGCGATGTGACGAACATGCAAGCGATACTGCGGCAGAGGCAGTGCAGTCCGGAGTGCCGGGTGTCTCGGGGCGCTCCCGGCTCCACTCACTGCCCAAATTACTCCGCTCAGGAGGGAGGGAGTTCGCCCGACTCGCAGCCGCGCTCGGTGCGGCACTCCTGTGCTCTGCCATATGCTTTTTCCATCCTCGGGTGCACAGGCGGCAGCTCCCACACCAGCTCCTTGAATTAACCCCTCAGCGGATAGGGAAGGAGTCTGGGAGGGCCAGATCCTTGCCTCTTAGAGACCCTGTGTCCCATCCATGCAGGGCCTGCCACGCATCCCAGCACTGCATGGGCATCACTGGGTGTATCATCCCCAATCCATGGTCTTCGATCTGGTCCAGTCCCCTCCTGGTCGCTGTCATTATTTACACGTCGTGGCGTTTTACTTCTGCTTGGGAGTAATGAAAGAGGTTTCTTTCCCCTGGAATTTAATTTCACGCCTGAGACTTAGTGATTAATTTTCTCCTTTCCCAGCTGCCTGATGGGCCCTTTTGCTTGTAAATTTTGAAATGTGCCACAGAATTTGTGTATTTTGCACCAATTAGGTGTCACCTTGAGTAATTCCTCCGGTGCTGAGTTTATTCCTCCCATCAGCTAGTAAGATGTGTTTTCCCTCCCACCTCTCCCATGAACCTGTTGTCCTGGTCGCCAAAGGCTGTGCTGGAAGGGGGCACCCCATGCTCAGCGAGGGTGTGGCTGTGGCAGAGCTCATGGGGATGGGGAGAGCCAACCTCTCAGGGATGATGCTGATAGGGCACAATGCTACCGGTGTCACCGTGGCAGAGGGGAGACACCTCACCTGCTCCTCTTCGCCGGGTGAGCCCAATCCCTCTCCGATCCCAGACCCGGCAGAGTCCATCCCCACGATGCTAGACAGCTTCCAGTCCAGGGAGGTGAAGGCGGGCCGGCTGGTGGAGCTGCCCTGCATCGCCTCGGGCTACCCCAACCCGGCCGTGCGGTGGATCAAGGACGGGCGCCCGCTCCCCGCCGACAGCCGCTGGACCAAGCGCATCACGGGCCTGACCATCAGCGACCTGCGCGTGGAGGACAGCGGGACCTACATCTGCGAGGTGACCAACACCTTCGGCTCCGCAGAGGGCACGGGGACCCTCACGGTCATAGGTGAGAGCGGGCGGGGAGGAGCGGGGCGTCGAGGGGGAGGGGGACTTGATCCTGGTGCCTTCTGAAATGTAAACTCTTTGTCAATATAGAGCCTTAAAGGTGTTATGCAGCTTTATAAATAACAAGATTTGTATTTTGGTGTGGCGTGTCGTGTGCTGGAAGCCACTGTCTTGCACGTGTCCAACATGTTGGGTGACTGTGTGCTTTGCTTTGTTGATTTACATAAAATTTATGTTGATTTACATAAAATAAGCTCTAGCCAAACAGTAAATACCATCTGGGCAGGCCAAGTATTTATCACGTGCTGTTTTCCCGGGGGTTCCTCCTGTCACCAGGATCCTGGCAGCACTAGAGCCACTGCACCTGCCTTACCTGGAGCAGCAGCCTGCAGGGATGTCCCCAGCTCAGCACTGTCCCCTTCACACCAACCACGTCTTCTTCCAGCCATCCTGCCACCTCCCCACAGTACCCCTGCTGGGTGCCTGGGGCTCATGTTAAAAGCAGGGGCTGTCAGCAGCGAGGGCGGTGGCAAGGCCACCTGCCTTATTGTGCGGTGACATTTTACGTGTAGCCAGTCTGGCGCTTCCAGGGCAGGGAAAGCAGGGAGAGCACAGTAGGGATGAGCCTCCCCCTGCAGCGCTGCCCGGCACCGCCAACGCCTCACTGCTCTCCCTCTCCCACAGACCCTCTGCGTGTGACCCTCACACCAAAGAAGCTCAAAACAGGCATCGGCAGCACCGTCATCCTCTCTTGTGCCCTCAGCGGGTCCCCCGAGTACGTCATCCGCTGGTACCGCAACACGGACCTGGTGGTGGTGGATGACTACATCTCCATCCGGGGGATCAGCAACGAGACCCTCCTCATCACGGCCGCCCAGAAGAGCCACTCTGGGGCCTACCAGTGCTTCGCCACCCGCAAGTCCCAGACGGCACAGGACTTCTCCATCATCACGCTGGAGGGTGAGCTGGCTCGCCGGGGTGGGGGCTTTTCCCTCTGCCCCTCTCTGAGGGGACACTGGATCCTCTGTGTGTGTCTGGGGGGCAGTGAGACCCGTTGGAGTGGGGGTCTTGGGGCCAGGCTGCTCCCAACCTGCTTGGTGGGCTCTGTATGCTGTCAGCAGGGACACTGTATGACCAGGACAGGGAAGGACCAAAATAAATGTTGACTTGCCATCCCAAATCCCTGGGCCGAGGCACCTCCATTCACCAGACAACCCTTCCTGATCCAGAGTGTTCACATAAGGGATGGGCTGTGCCAAGGGAGCTGTGCCCTCGAGCCAGTGTCTGTATCAACCAGCAGGTCCCCTCACTCCTCTCAGCATCTCCCTGTCACAGGGATACTGGCGTGTCACTGGCTGGGCTCCTCTCCTAGCCGAGCCGGGGCTCCCACTCCAGGTGGGAGCTCAATGCCATCCCGTCAGGGGGTGACTGCTGCTGCCTGTGGCTGCCGCTCGCTGATCCCCGTCCCGCTGGGTGCCCCCCAGATGGGACCCCCCGCATCGTCTCCTCCTTCAGCGAGAAGGTGGTCAACCCCGGGGAGCAGTTCTCCCTGATGTGTGCCGCCAAGGGGGCCCCGCCGCCGACCGTCACCTGGGCGCTGGACGACGAGCCCATCCCGCGGGACAGCGGGCACCGCTCCAACCAGTACACCATGTCGGACGGCACCACCGTGAGCCACATGAACGTCACCAGCCCGCAGATCAAGGACGGCGGCGTGTACCGGTGCACCGCGCGGAACTCGGTGGGCAGCGCCGAATACCAAGCGCGAATAAACGTAAGAGGTGCCTGTCTACTTTTAAATATCAGAATAGGATTTTTACTGGGCTTTTGGTTTTGTTCTGTTCCCCAGCTGGTCGTTCCTCGTCACCTCTCCCTCCTCTTCCCAGCCGTGTGGGTCTGCCTGGCTACCCAACCCTCATTCCCTGAGCCCGCCCGCTCCTGTCCCGCTCGCTCCCACACCTGCCCGTGGGGTTGAGCCTCTCCGATGCTTAAAGCAGGGAGTTTAACAAAGTGGAAAGCAATTCCAGAGTCTTGAAGAGCTGGAGCTTGAATTTGGAGGGGCCAGAGTGCAGCGCTCTCCCCACTGGGTTCGCTCTGACCCCCCCAGGCCCCTGCCTTGAGGTCTGCACAGGGTGGGCAGACACCTCCCAAGGGACCCCACTCACAGAGGAGGTGGTGGCGGGCACAGAAGTGTCCCAGGCTCCCCTGTGCTCTCCCAGTTATCCCCCATTCCCAACAGGAGCCCGACTCCCTGGCAGCCACCGCGCCTGCCGGCACAGGGATCTCCATGACAAACGATGATGAGGCAGCACGTGAAATCGTGGAAAATGAGCTTTGATTTGTCATGTCTGTATTTTCTTTGTCTGCTAAAAGCCATGGCCGTGTTAATCACCGTGTTATTACGGCTGGAGCGTGTTGCTCGGTGTGTTCCAGGGAGCGCTCTCAGGCACAGGGTATGGTGTAAACCCCTGCCCATTAATAATCCCCAATTAAAGCTCCCAGGCTTACAGGTGGGAGCGAGACAAGATAAGGGGACATTTATTTGTCTGCTGAGAACGAGGGTTGAAGGGCTGTGTTTGTCTGTGTCTCAGGTTTGAAATGGATCTAGTGGCTTTTTGGCTGGGATCCCGGGAGAGTCGGAATTTTGCTGCTGTTTACTGCTGAATTTGGAGCAAGTTCATCCCTCAGCCGTGAGAAGCCAGAGCAGCATTTTCAATGAGGATGTTCCCTTGTCTCCCTTTTTTCCCCTCTCTCAGCTCTTGATGGGCTGTCACTAGATAAGATTCAGGTTTCTTTTTCCCTGGCATGGAGCATGTCCCTTAGACAGGCCTGAGACATGGTTACAGAGTGAGATGCTAATTCCTTTTTTCCTGCTCCTTCTCTTAATGTGTGGTAGAATGAGAAACAGCTGATCCTGAGTGTCTGTTAAGCTGTTATCCCGCTACGCCCTCAGGACAAGGAGTCAAGACAGGGTTAATCTTTAGATTACTTTGCTATTTTATTCAGCGGCTGGGAGAACAATGTAATTATCGATGCATGAAACCTCTCGTTTACAGGCTCACCTGCAGCATTCTCGAAGTCCTTAGGCAGCACCAGAGCCAACCAGAAACTGGTGGCTGTCAGGCTTTTCAGTAATACCCAGGCTGGCATTGAGGGGCTCAGAAATGTGGGGTTTAGGGGAGGTGAAGTACATTTGCCAATGGAAGTCAGGTTCCCGTAGCAGCTCTTGCCAAGGATGTCTGGCACAATGCAGGCAGCTTACCTTCTGGGAGAGGCAGAGAGGGGCTGTGATGGTGGGGGAGTGCTCCCCATCTCTCCCTCAGCTCCCATGGCTGAAGGTGCTGCCAGAGGAGCCGGGTGGAAGTGTTCTTGCTGTGTGGCCATGATGCTCATTGCAGAAACACACCGCACTTCCAGACACCATCCAACCTCCTCCGATGGGCAGTGGTGGTGTGTGCAAGCTCAGCTTCCCCAGCACTGGGGTTGTACCTGCAAAAGTGGGGTGGGATCTGCTATTTGAAGTGTGGCTGTGACCCAGGAGCACATCCCTGTTCGTAGGCGTGTGTGAGTAGCTGTAGCTGGAGGTTGCAGCCGACGAGCGGCTTTCCCCACATGCGCTGAGAGGAGCCTGTGCCAGCTCCTCACCCGAACCAGGCTGGCTCCCAAATGCTCTGGTTACCTCCTTTGCCTGTGAAGCTCGCTCCGAAATAGCAGCAGATCTGCATGCAAGCAAACTGCCCTTCGGAATTAACCTAGCCTGCCTCTTCCTTCCTCCCGAATATGTAGGTCCCCCGAGCATCCGAGCCATGAAGAACATAACAGCAGTAGCGGGTAGGGACACTTTCATCAACTGCAGGGTGATCGGGTACCCCTATTACTCCATCAAGTGGTACAAGGACTCTTTGCTGCTGCCCGATAACCACCGCCAAGTGGTCTTTGAGAACGGGACTCTGAAGCTGATGGACGTCCAGAAAGGCATGGATGAAGGAGAGTACCTGTGCAGCGTGCTGATCCAGCCCCAGCTCTCCATCAGCCAGAGCGTCCACGTCACGGTCAAAGGTAAGCGGCTGGAGAGGCTTTCCCTGGGCGGGGTGGAGAACTCATGCAGGTTGCGTTTGGGATGTTCTTGCAGCGGGATGGAGGCAGAGGAGCACCACACAGGGAACTCCATGGCTAGGTGGTGGCTGTGCTCCGTAGTCACTGGGGTTGGGAGCCCTCAGGAAATGGCTCAGCTCATGCCGGAGCGGCCACCTGGTCCTGTCTGCTCTCCGGCAGCTGCCCTGAGCCACACCATATCCATTTCCCCTTACAAGTGATGGAGCAAGGATTTACGGTGTAAACATAACGTATTAAAACACCTAACCTTTGCTTGGATCACCTTCACTGATGTTTTTCTCTTTGTGCTAGCTTTTAAAAAAATAATACTCTCGGTCTTCCGAGCACACAGAACATCTTAAAAGCTTCTCCAGGCCATCAATTATTCAGCCCCATTGAGGGAGCTATCAGTCCTAATGAACTGAGCCGGATGCATTCCCTCCCAGTGACTCGCTGAGATTGCGCTGGGAGCGCGCGGCGCTCCCGTATCTCTGTCCTCAGAGTTGTCGGGTCATCTCTGCCCGTCGCCAGCTCGGTGTTTGCAGTAAATCATTTAGACAAACACGGCAGCACTGGGGACAGAGCAGGCCAATTGCCGTCCTCCCTCTCACCCAGCGGGGTATCCGTGGACTGGATTTACTCTGATCCCACTCCCTCCCCTCCCAGCCACCATTTTCTTATTAGGAATCAGGTTAGTGAGGGAGTGCATCAAGCTGATTAGAGATGCTGCCACTTGATTAGCTAACGGTCTTCTCCGAGGCTTTCCAAAGGGAAGGGCAGGCTGTTGGTGACTTGTCTAAGGACAGTCTGGGGAGGTCTTCTTGCCCCTTGGGTCTGCAGGGCATGGCCAGCCCTGCTTTCCTCACCTTCTTTAAATCTCTGTCTATGTGGAACCTCAGGGCTTGAAAAGAGGCCTGAGTGGCTGGTCTTGTCTTGGGACAAACTGAGACGGGCAGAGGTGGTGTGGGAGGACATCTCGGGGTGTGTGCACTCAGCCCAGTAACGAGATTCGCTGGGAGGTGCCATTGGAGGGTGCAGGATGCTTAAGTTCAGCTGAGGATCTGTGTATTCTGGGAAGCAACCGCTAGTGAACCCTTCCCAATCTGGATTTACTGCCTCGCTTGGTGGCTGGTGATGGGCTGAGGAAGGCGGACGGGCGGCACGCTGCTCATCCAGGGCCAGACGTCTTCATTCCGGCTGCCAGAGATTTACACCCAGCCCTGCTGGCTGGATTCCTCATTTCCTCCGGCCGTGGGATAAAAGGCCCGTGGAAAAGACTGGCAAAGCCCTTAGAAGACAGTCAGGGAGTGAATAAACATAACTGCATAGAGTGAGGACCGTGGGATGCTGTTGGAATACCGTAAAGCTTTTATGGCCACAAGTGCCTGGCGACCACATGAAGTGCCACCAGTGAGTTATGCAGGTCCTTCTAAGCACACAGCAATAAAAGCTTTATAACTCACTCTGGCATCACTCCCCCTGAGAATGGGGACGTGCAGGCAGCCCCCCAGCCCTGCTTGTGAGGCAGTGCCCCCATCTCTTGCTGAGGGAAGCTCCTGCCCAGGTGTAGCTGCTGCTTTTTCTCTTGGGGACCCCAGGGCCCCCAGGTTCCAGCTTCAAACCTCCCTGCTCCACAGGGCTTTTTAGCCCGGGGGTGCTGCTGGTGCCTCTCCCCAGCAGCACAATCCAGCATCCGGCCTCCTCCAAGGTGCCCTGACAGCTCCTTCTTCCTGCAGACGTCTTTGAAGGTTTTAATTAATCCTGTGTGGGTTTGGTGCTGTCCTGGGGCTCTCGCACGGCTCTGCTCGGGTGGCTGCGGTGATTTGGGGAGCGTGGTGCTGTCACTAGCCCTGCAGCCGGCAGTGCCAGCACCGTGGGGTGATGCTTCAGCTCATGGAAAGGCAGAGGCTGTTTGCTGGGGTCTCCTCTGGACCTGAGCAGCTGGGATGGGCTCTGCGGTGGCACTGTGGGCAGGGAGACTGTGGCACAGTGCTCTGGGCTGTGGCCAGCTCCTGCTGCAGCCACGCTAGGGCCTGGAAGCCCTGGAGAAAGGAGAGTCACAGCAGGAAGCGATCTGGGAAGGAAAGGAGAGTTGTGAGTTCCGTTTGTGGAAAGCTGGAGCAGGGAGAGCTCGATCTGTCGAGGGAGCCTGTCCTTTTCCTGGTGCTCAGCAGCCAGAGGGGCACGTTCGGAGAGGCGCGGATCCACAAGCCCATCCCCGCTCTGCAATAGACTGCAGTGCATTCCCAATTAATTATTCATTAATTATGGAAAACAGGCAGCACTGGCTCCATGGCTCTGGCAACTCGAGCCACATCGCTGTAGCCGGCAAAGGGGCAGGCAAGCCCTGCCTGCACCTGCCTGTACCTGCCTCTACCTGCCTGTACCTGCCTCTACCTGCCTCTACCTGCCTGCCTGGTGGCAGCAGCTCGCACCAGGGGAGAACAGTGACAGCCCCTGCTTGGCCCCTGCTCAGGGACCAGGCGGTGGTGCTGAGACTGGGCACGGCAGGGGAGGTGGGAGCCCAGGGGTGCGCAGGGGGTACAGGGAGCTGTCCCCGTGCCTGTACGAGAGGGCAGCTCCCTTCTGCCAAAGGGACAATTGGCAGCCTGCTAATTTAATTATGGAGACTGCAGAAAGAGGAGCTCGTCTACCAGGTGCTGAGCCTTGTTAAGCTAATTGTCTCCCTCTCTCCACTTTCTTCCCCCTCCCACATTGCCAGAGATGCTGCGGTTGCCTAATTAAGTTATCAGAAAGATAATGGCTGGTTCTGAATCTGGTGCCTTTAAGAAAAGCATCCATCTAATAATGGCTTTTCTGCAAGCAGATAAATGCTGAGGTGGAATTTCGGTTGGCACGTGCTGGGGGCAGCCAGGGCTTTCCCCACTGCACGGTCTGCTCTGCTCTGGAGGCTGGTGTTTCTCCATCCTGCTCTCAGCAGGGGGGCCCTGCCAGGTGGGAGAAGTCTTCCTGCTGTTCTGTGCTCAACAGCACCTTCTGCTCTGGCCATGTTCCTGCTGGAATCAAAAGCCTGCCTTAGTTTCTGGGCTGCTGCTTCTCCCGGGACAGCATCTCCCCCAAGCCCTGAGGCAGCCCGTCCCTGCTGGAGGAAGGTTTTCCCAGGATGGGCTCTCCAGCATTCTCTGCCTCTCCCCTCAACAGTCCCTCCACTGATCCAGCCCTTCGAGTTCCCACCAGCCTCCATCGGGCAGCTCCTCTACATCCCCTGCGTGGTCTCCTCCGGGGACATGCCCATCCACATCACCTGGAGGAAGGACGGGCACGTCATCCTCTCCGGCTCCGGAGTCACCATCGAGAGCAAGGAGTTCATGAGCTCCCTGCAGATCTCCAGCGTCTCCCTCAAGCACAACGGCAACTACACCTGCATCGCCAGCAACGACGCCGCCACCGTCAGCCGGGAGCGGCAGCTCATCGTGCGGGGTGAGCACCGCGGGGCACAGCCAGTCCCCCACATCCAGCCAGGCCTGGTGCTGCCACCCCGGTGGGCTCAGGAGGGAAGCACAGTGGGGAGCAGAGAGAAGGCGGGAGGCTGCTCCACAGGCGCAGAAGCGGGTGGGAGGGTGAGGAGCAAAGTTAAGCCAGGGCACTCCCCATGCAGAGGGCAGCTATAGGGATCTGATGGGGGTTTTGCTACAGTGACCGTCTTTTCCTCTCGAATTCCTCAGTGCCTCCTCGTTTTGTGGTCCAACCCAACAACCAAGATGGCATTTATGGTAAAGCCGGGGTGCTGAACTGCTCTGTTGATGGATACCCCCCTCCAAAAGTCATGTGGAAACACGCTAAAGGTAGGGATGGGTCACGTGGCAGTGTGTAGGGACATCGGGGTGGGCTGGGGAGAGTCCCTTTGGCATGGCCATGCCAGCTCCAAGACTCACGAGTGCTCCTCTGCCTCAACTGAGCTCTGTGTCTCTGTGTCCCCTCCTAGGGAGTGGCAACCCCCAGCAATACCACCCCATCCCCCTCACGGGCCGCATCCAGATCCTGCCCAACAGCTCCCTGCTCATCCGCCATGTGCTGGAGGAGGACATTGGCTACTACCTGTGCCAGGCCAGCAACGGCGTGGGCACAGACATCAGCAAGTCCATGTTTCTCACCGTCAAGAGTAAGTAGCCGGGGCCGTGCCGTGGCAGTGGTGGGGGTGGCTGTGGCTGTGGGACCCCTGGTTGCTGGCAGAGCCGGGTCTGGTGTAGCCCACTCCTCCTTTCTGAGGGTTCCTGCTGCACCAGCCACGCTCCAGCCTTGGCTCCGCGCAACGCCGCGATCGATGCGCAGGGCACGGGAGGGCATTGATTCCTCCCCTCCAGGGACCCGCTTCCCTTTTGGTATTAAACACACTTTGTCTTTAATAAAACCAAGCAATCAATCTACATCATACAGGAGGAAAGGAAATAGCTGGGCTACTTTGACAGGGATGGGCTGGGAAGTGTTGTTAGACACCGTGTTTGAACCGTGTGTGTTATTGGATTGCTCTCCCGTTGCTACCAGCAGAATGGATAATTGCCAGCTCCGCGTTAGTTAGTGGGCTTGTTGCTGTTGTGAGCATTCCAACCTCCAAAAGGAGGTGATGGAGGACGTCCGGCCCTGTCACACTTGCTCCTGTATGTCTCCAAGACAGGCTGGGGTCGGGGCTGGGCTCAGCAGGGCTAAGCCTTGCCCTGCCCACACCAGGGGGGTTGAAGCAGTAAGTCCTCTGGCCGCTGGCCCCATACCAGAGTGGATGGAGGCTGCAGGTGGAGCTGTGGGAGCCACCACCACCCTGGCTGTCCCCTGGGCAGGGTGTTTTGGGTAGAGGGGATGTGCAGCCCCCTCTGGGCCCCAACATGTCCTGGCTGAGGTCTCTGGCATGAGATAAGGAGAGAGTGACTCTGGCAGCTCCTTTCCTGCCTCCCCCTCCCTAGCCAGGCACTTTCTTTCCTGGCCTTGGCAGCCGTTTCTCTCAGGGGCTTCTCCCCTCCCCACCCAGCCTCTGCCTTCCCGGGTTCCTTCTCCCCTCCCTCTCAGCTGTTTAATTTATCCCGCCGACTGATGAATCAAAACGAGTGACTTCAAACAAGGCACTTCAATGAGGTGCAGGTACAAAGTCGAGGCGATTAATCCCGAGTGAACGTGCCGAAGTCTGGGAGCCCGAACTGGTGCTGTGTCCCTGCTATCTGCCGTAATTGCATCCCAGGACAGGTTGCTTGCTGACTTGAATAGCACATAACCTTATTATGCGTGTGCTTTTGCATCTCCCGGAGCCCTTGCCGCCTTTGAAAAGGTTTGGATGAATAGGTAGACAAAGCGCCACAGCCAATTAAGCATTAGATGGGCTCTTTGTTTTGTTTCATTTTGGGGTTTTTGTTTGTTTAGTGAAATGTCAGTCCAATTAAAGGGAGATCAGTGCTGGCTTTTCCTGTAAGTCAGGCCACTGCGGACAGAGTTAAATGAGAGTTAATCAGAGCCCAAACAAAGCACACAGGCGGTCAGCAGGGGAGAGGGGAGTGCTGCAGGCAGCCAGCATCGAACATCCCCTTCCCTGGGCTCCAGGGGCGAGTCAGGTAACACACTGGACAGTGTGTGCTGTCCTGGCTGAGTGCCCGTGGACTTGGCAGTGCCAGGAGGAGCTGGACGCTGCTTTTGTCAGGGGATGGGCAAGAAAAGCCACCGGATTTACTGGCATGGAGATGTCGCCCCTAGGGCTGGGGCTTTGCTGTCCCTGGTTGTTACCACACCATGGCAGCCTGTCCTTCCCTGTTTTGGGGAGGAACTCACCAGCACCCAGCCGGGAGTACACAGAGTGGAAGGTGGGGAATGCTGGAGAATGGGAGCTTGCGCCCGAGGGGACAGCAGGGTGGGCTGGGCTCAGGTGAGGGGACTGCCAGCGCGTGATAAATGCCATTTAGCACATGGCTGCACACCTGCCCGGGTGCTGAGATCAGAGCGTGTGGGATGGGGATGGTCACGTCCTCGGGGGGTCCCGCTGGCTGTGCCCGAGCACTGGGCAGTGCTCACTGAGGTGGGGGCTCCTCTGCCTGCTCCTAGCCCGCACCTCGATGCCAGGGGTCCAGCTGGGGGGCAGGGAGAGGGGCCACTGCCTGTGTGTCACAGCACAGCCCTGTTTGGAGTTCTCTGCCGTACGGCGTGAGCATAACTGATTGCTTCCATGCAATTTGAATTAATCTCATGCTTCAGGTGAAACTCAGCTAATCAGTGTAGAAAGGAAGCTGAGACGGGTGCAATCAAATTAACATCACAGAGCCAGCTCCAAACAAGAAAGAGGGGGGCGAGGGAGGCAGGCACAGGCGTTGTCACCCTTGTCACTGTTCTCATTCAGTTGTCACCAGTGTGCCGTGAAGCAGCTCGTGCCCCAGCCTGGCGTGGGACAGCGGAGCCTGCTGGTGGCTGTCATCTCCCTTTGTTCCCAGGCTTATCTCTGCCCAGCCAGCAGGACCAGTCTCTGGCTGGGGCCTTGTTAACAAGGCCCGTGGGCACAGGGGAGTGGCTGGGCGGGCTGGGCACAGGGGGATGGGTGGGCACTGAAGACGTGGGCAGTGATCTCTCCTCATAGGAAGCCTGTTCTGCCAGAGTGCTGACTGGGGCTGTGGCTGGTGCTCTGATGGGCAGGAACCATTACTGATGTCCCTGCACCCAGGACTGGCCAGGAGCAGCCCCTGGCCAGCCCTGGATGTCCCGTGGCCAGTCCCAAGCAGTGCTGTCCCTCTGCAAGTGGCAGAGCTGCTCCAGGGCAGGCGTCAGGTACCGAGGTGCAAGCAGCGCTGCCCCTGCACCCTGATCTGCGCTGTCCTAACAGCTGTCTGGGGTTTTCTTCGGGTTTGCTGTGCTGTTTTCCTGCTCTGGACGGCATGCCACTCTCCTGGGACCCCAGCAATTGAGAGAAGCTGATACGTTTACATCCAAGGAGCTGCTTTTAATCAAACATCAATAAGTGCATTTCAGTGAAGCAGAGCCTGAAACAGAGCTCCTCTCCCGGGGCTGCTGCTCGCTGGGAACGGGACCGATGCCTCCACAGCTGCCACAGCCCTGCGAGGCTGTCCTGCCCCTTTGGCACCAGCAGTCATGCACACCCTCTGTGACCCACAGGCCTCCAGCCTGGGCTGAATGAGGGCTGTGCTCCTGCCTGCCAAATGGTTTTCCGATGGTTTTCTGTGGCAGGAACTGGGGTCAGCAGGCAGGAGCCTGGCAAGAGCTGCCATAGTGCCAAAACTGGGTACTGAGACCCTAATCCAGGTGTGTGTGCCCTTGTGTTACACTGTGCACAGTCAACCCTGGTTTGGCATAGCTGCAAGAGCCCCCATCAGTCCCTGAGCTCTGTCTTCACCCTGGTGAGACGTGGAATGCTGGGGTTTGGTCAGTGCTTCCCATGCCTGCCCCTCTCCTGGTGGATCCCTGACTGCAGGCAGACAGAGGTGTCAGAGCTGGGGGAGGACAGGCACACAGCTGGCGATGGGACAGGGCAGAGCTAGGAGAAGTCTTGCTCTGTTTCTTGTAACCCTTGGTTTCCCGTGGCCCAGACTGCAGAGCCCCAACATCCCTGCTCTTTGCCATCCCCATGCCAGCTTGTGGGAGGCTGTGCTTCCCTCGGGGCAGGATTGCCACAGGTGCTGCCAGCAGGCCCCAGGCTGGACATGGCGCTGTCCTGCACCCCACAAACACTGGCAGCTCCGGAGGAAAGGTTTCCTTCGCTGTTAATTGAATTACATTGCCACAGAAAGCCGAGAAGTCGTAGCTCATTAGAGCCTCTTGTGTCCCATTAGAACAGTGTGTGTTGCCTTTGCGGATTGTCATTATCATACATTACTGCGGGACTCAGCACTGCTGTTTGTTTATGCATTACATTTTTTTCTGCTTACCCAGGCTGCCCTTGGTCCCCCAGCCTGTTCCTCCTGCGTGGTGCCTGCCACAGCCAGCCCACTGCATGGCACCGGGGTGGCATGAGGTCTTGGCTCTTGTAGCAGGGAAGAGCCTGGCTGGGAATCAGTACAGCATCCTCACAGCAAGGATCAACCATCCCTGCACCCACTACTCGAGCAGCACTGGGTGCTGCACCCTGGATGGGTGGTGACCGTGGCACAGGGTGTCCCCACCATCCCTGTTTGCATATTGGGGTGACTGTGGATAAAAAAAAAAAAATCATCTCTGGCATCTGCAATGCAAAGGCGGCCTTGCTGATGGAGAATCACACTCTGTATTCTGCCCAGGTTTATACCAGTGAATTATGCAAATCCGTGATGGAAAACATTCTTCCTCTCATCCTCGGGAGTGTAAAACCTTAGTCAATAATTCATACCCGCACGTCTCAGACTGGAGGCTTTCTCTTCATTATAGTGTGCGCTTGGTTATTTGTCTTTCACGTTTTATTGTCTACCCCGGTGTAATGCTATGCATTATAAAATTTATCTGCTTCATTATTTTATGATCCTGAGCTGTATAATGCAGCGAGACGGTTCCGCTTTGGGCTGCATGGCCTCTTGGTGAGACCTGCATCTGCCGCCTCCCCGGCGGGGTCTGTGGGCTCTGCTGGGGCCAGGCAGCCACAGGTGGCACCTGGCCATGCCCTGGGCACACGGGTGACCCTCTGCCTTCCCACAGTCCCAGCCATGATCACCTCCCACCCCAACACCACCATCGCCATCAAGGGACAGACCAAGGAGCTGAACTGCACCGCCCGGGGCGAGCGGCCCATCATCATCCGCTGGGAGAAGGGTGACACCGTCATCGACCCCGACCGCAACATGCGCTATGCCATCACCACCAAGGACAACGGCGACGAGGTCATCTCCACCCTCAAGGTGAGAGCTGGGCTGCTGGAGGCCCTGCTGGGTGATGGAAGGAGGCAGATGACGCAGGAGGGTGCTCAGTGATGGTGTCAGTGGCCCTGGGTGGGTGCCGCGGAGGCTGGCGCTGCGGCTGGGCTCCCTGGGTGGCAAAACTGAGCCCAGCAGGGTGGGATGATAGGAATCCCAGTGGAGGGATTGTGACTCCAACAGCGGCACCGTGGTGGGAGCAGGCAGAGATAGCAAGGGGAGGCAGGGGCACGGTGCTCACGGCAGCTCAGTCTGAGTTGGCTCCTCTCCCTGAAACATTTGCAGTTGAAACCAGCCGACCGTGGGGACTCGGTCTTCTTCTCCTGTCATGCCATCAACTCCTACGGCGAGGACAGAGGCTTGATCCAGCTCACCGTCCAAGGTACTCAATCCCCCACGCATGAGCCCTGAGGCCCAAAACCTTGCTGCAAGGATCCCCCTGCTCCTGGGAGGCCTCTCTCCCTGTGTCCCTAACCTGCCCATGTGTCCCCAAGAGCCCCCTGACCCACCGGAGCTGGAGATCCGCGAGGTGAAAGCCCGCAGTATGAATCTGCGATGGACGCAGCGGTTTGACGGCAACAGCATCATCACGGGGTTCGATATCGAGTACAAGAACAAGTCAGGTAGGTGACAGTGACGTCCCTGCCCTGTGCCACAGCGGGGCTGAGGGCTGTGTCCTGGGGCTGGGCTGTGCGGGCAGGTGCGGGGCTGCCCCACCGGCACCTCCAAGGGAATACTCTGCATCCCGGTTCCTTTGATGAAGAAAGGAGAGAGCAGCATTAATGAAATATGGTAATTTCTGTTGGATGGGAGCATTTGAAAGGGAATATTAAAAGAGACAATATTTGTGAAAAGTTGAACCCCAGATGCACAACGGCGAGAGAGGGAAGCGGCATGTCTCCAAGGGGGACAAGAGCCAGAGGTGCCTGGGGACCTCACCTGCCTGAGCACAGCCCCCTCGGTGCTGCAGACCCCGGGGTGGGATTCAGGTGCTGACCCTCCCGTCTTGCTCCGCTGCTCTTCCAGATTCCTGGGATTTTAAGCAGTCTACACGCAACATCTCCCCGACCATCAACCAGGCGAACATCGTGGACCTGCACCCCGCCTCTGTGTACAGCATCCGCATGTACTCCTTCAACAAGATCGGGCGCAGCGAGCCCAGCAAGGAGCTCACCATCAGCACGGAGGAAGCAGGTGCTGGTCCCAGCTCAGGCTCTGGGGACAGTGGGCAGGGGTGGCCAGGGGCAGCCTTGGGTGAAGATAAGCCGGCTGAGACACGGCTCTCCTAAAGCCAAGTGTTTTCCTGATGAGGAGCCTCCTTTCCCTGATGCTTCTCAACATGCTCTTTTGGGTTTGCTTCTCCACAGCTCCCGATGGCCCTCCGATGGATGTCACCTTGCAGCCGATGACATCCCAGAGCATCCAGGTCACCTGGAAGGTGAGTGAGGCCGGGATGGCCACAGGGACTCAGGCAGCTCTCCCATCTTGTCCTGGGACTCAGCGTGTCATCAACATTATGAGGGTCAGGAAGGATTTCCCAGGAAAAATGAAAACCCAAAGGCTGGGTATACAGTTCGCACGGGGCCCTTATTAATCCTGTTTTATAACAAGCTCATTATCTCATAGGGTGTCCGTAGGGGGCCATGGGGGAGGGAGGATAAATATGTAAAAACTGAGATGCCGGGCTGTGAAGTGTCTGAGCAGAGATCGATAAAACTTAGAATCGGATTTATTTTTCCAAAGCTGCCTAATGAAAAATAAAATTGATTATAAAGTTAGGACTTGGGAATGAACTGCTAAGTCGATAAATTTAGGGTTCCAGCTTCTTCCCCCTCCCCTTAAGCACTGAAAAACAGATTAATGGAAAGTAAGATTCACTTGAAAGATAAGTCACTTCGTTTTAGGAGTATTTCAGCAAGATGGATCGCCCTGGCTTTGTAACATAAATTTGCAATCAACTCTATTGATTTCTTAATGCTTCAGAGAAATATTGTTAAGATTGATCTCAATGTGGCCTGTAAGGCTGCTAGACTTTGGGTTTTCCCTCCTTCTGCTGAGCTGTTCCAGTTGGGGACTGGTGTTGTCTGGGAACATCCCGCTGCTCAGGCCACCACTTTCTGGTGGCTCCAAGGACCCATGGGATACTTTTTATCGCTATTTTGCCGCTCGGTGTGTGCACCCAAGTGCTGTGGGGAGAGGAAACAGCTTAGTAGTGTTGAGAAAAGCCACTGGGTAGAAGTGGTCTGGGCACAGAGCCCCACAAGCCTCCTGACCCCATAGCCCTGCGTGACACCGCTCTCCATCCCGCCCTCCTCGTTCCCCAGGCCCCAAAGAAGGAGCTGCAGAATGGGGTGATCCGTGGCTACCAGATCGGGTACCGGGAGAACAGCCCGGGCAGCAACGGGCAGTACAGCATCGTGGAGATGAAGGCCACAGGCGACAGCGAGGTCTACACGCTGGACAACCTGAAGAAGTTCGCGCAGTACGGGGTGGTGGTGCAGGCGTTCAACCGCGCGGGCACGGGGCCCTCGTCCAGCGAGATCAATGCCACCACGCTGGAGGATGGTAAGGCTGTCCCTGTGACCCAACCAGGCAGATTTCCTGCTCCCCAGTGACTGGGGGGGCTGCTCAGTCGCTCCCTACCCCATCCCAAGCAGGTCTGGGGTGGTGGCTGCCACCAGGAGCACCAGCTGTGTGCGCCCTCGCAGCTCCCTGGGAAGGAGCTGGGAGCACCAAGATGTCAGGACACCCCTGGCACGGGGTTTCTGGCACGGTTAGAAGGATGCAGGGTGAATTTAGGCATTGCCGAATGCCAGGCAGGTTTCCGTCTGGGGCATGTGGCTGATGGCCTCCGTCGTTTTAAAAACAATGAGAAAAAAGTTTTGCAGTGCGTTTGCTCAGCAGTTTTTCATACTTAATTAAGGCTCTCGTTAGCCTGTCAAACCACGATCGTTTCCTGGCTGCATTAGCACTCCTCCCGGGGTATTCAAGGGCCCCTGTTTTAGCAATAGTGTCTTTTCCATAATTATATTACCTTCATTTCGTTCAAACGGACTATCTGTATTAGTTTATTATACTCTGTCCCTAATTACATGGTGCTTATATTTTTGCACCTAAGTAATATGAAACAATAATCATTTTCAAAGAGGATCGTTACGGTGATGTATTATCATTTAAATGCTCATAAAAATTGGAGTTACCTCTTACGGGGCAATGGGATCTAATTACCTCACATCCAGCCAGCTCTCCTGCTCTCCCCTCTCTGGGAATCCCAGCAAGTCCCAGTGGGCTGGCTCCTTGTCACCATGAGCGTGTGTGGTCAGTGGTCCAGGAGGAGCAAAACTGCATGTCGGAGGCAGAGCACTGCTGAGCAGGACCGGCTTAGGGGGAGACAGGAGCGGCAGGATGGGGTCCCATGGGGCTGCATGGGACATGGCTCCCTTAGCCTGGCATCTCCACCCTTCTGCTGATTGTCCTCCTCGTCCATCCCCTCCCCAGTTCCCAGCCAGCCCCCCGAGAACGTGCGGGCCATCTCCATCACCTCGGACGTGGCCGTGATCTCGTGGTCGGAGCCCCCGCGCAGCACCCTCAACGGGGTGCTCAAGGGGTATCGGGTCATCTTCTGGTCCCTCTACATGGACGGAGGTGAGCGCTGGTGGGCAGCAGGTGACAGGGGGGACCCGGGTGGGTGGCGGCAGGGGGCTGACGGGCCCTGTCTCCCTGCAGAGTGGGGCGAGATGCAGAACATCACGACCACGCGGGAGCGAGTGGAGCTGCGGGGCATGGAGAAGTTCACCAACTACAGCGTCCAGGTGCTGGCCTACACCCAGGCGGGCGACGGCGTGCGCAGCAGCGTGCTCTACATCCAGACCAAGGAGGACAGTAAGTGGCACTGCCACTCGCTCGTGCCACAGCAGCACCTTGTGCTGCTGCGCTGGAGTGGCTGCGGGGGCGCCGAGGAAACCCCCCGTGTACAGCCATGGGCAGGGCATTTCCCTTTCCCATTTTTTTCCTTAAGTGCGGATATTTAAATATTTACACCCCGCCTGCCCTACTTTAATGCCATTAACTCAGAGCGTTCCTGGGCCTGTGTCCTGCGAAGCAGCGCCAGATGCTGGGAGGGAGGTGCAGCTGGGCAGGGTACAGCTGACAGATTAAGGAGATGGCCATTAAAAGCCAATCATGATCTCTAAACCAGAGCTTGGGCTGCAATTAACCCTCCTGCCTCAGGCTCACATGGGGACCAGAGCCACCCATGCAGAGGTGTCCCATAGGCAAACCTGTCCCAGCTTGTATGTGCCTGGTGCTGGTGTGACACCAGCACTGCAGCTGCTTTCTAGTGTGTGGCTGGGATGCTGTCACCCCTCCGCGCTGGGCAGAGACCTTGGAGACTTCCAGGCACCGGCTCTGTCACACTCTCCCTCCTCAGTTCCAGGTCCCCCGGCTGGCATCAAGGCTGTGCCATCCTCAGCCAGCAGCGTAGTGGTGTCCTGGCTGCCCCCAGCCAAGCCCAACGGCATCATTCGGAAATACACCATCTTCTGCTCCAGCCCAGGTTCGGGGCAGCCGGTACGTGATGGGGATGGGGGTGAGATGGGAATCACCACCGTGTGCCAGGGAATCACCACCGTGTGCCAGGGAATGCTGAGCTGTCCAAGCAGGAGCGGGAGGGAGGGCCGATGCCTGGCAGTAGCAGAAGCCCCTTGGGGAGGTCTGTGCGCTGCAGAGTTGTCCAAGGGCATCCATGGACTCCCATCGTCAGCACATGGTCCCATTGTCAGTCTGTCCCCGTCCTCCAGCATCTGCCCCGCTCAGCGCTTGCTCCAGAGGGGGAAACATGCCAGCAGCTGACCGAAAATAAGATAGAAATCCAACCTGGTCCCATCCCTCCTTGGTGAGGGAGAGGTTGATGGGAGGTCTGCAGACTAGTGCTTATCAAAAGCTCCTTCTCAAACTCATTTCACTATCTGAGCCTCTGGTTTCCAGGGCAACATAATCTTTTCATCAAAGCAACTGGTAAAACCGCTGGGATCCGATATTGTTTTCTTGGCATCTTGTCAAAACTGTCATTTGGGTAAAAAAAAAATTATGTATACTATACAATATTCATATAGGTGTGTCTGCTTTGGGGGACATTTACAGCCGTGGGCCCCGCAAGGGCACGTGTGTGCAGACAGGGAACGTGCAGGTCCCTGCGTGGTCACACATGTAAATACCACATCCATCCCATGCCACAGGGGTGATGGAGCCCCCATCCCCGTCTGGTGCTGGCATATTGGGATGGCCAGATGCTGTCCAGGGCAGCCCTTCCCCACATGCTGCCCTTGGAGCAGGGTGACTTTGGCCCTGATGTGATGGGGACTGGCCCTGGCACTCACACACAACCAGAGCTCTCAGAAGGGCCACGGCAGGGTTGGGACAGTCACTGTGGGCAATGCAGGAGGTGACCCCACACATGTTTTGGGGACCCCTTGGCCTCTCATGGTGGCCACAGAGGGTTTGGGGCAGGCTGGTGAGGGGTTGCCCCCACACTGGCCCCCGCCGCAGCTTGGCGGGTGTCAGGGAAGCGAGCGTCCTTTCCTTTCCCGGAAACAAACCATGCCGTCGCAGCCATCTGTTCCTCGGGCTCAGCCCGGGCTCCCTGGAGGAATCACGACACCAGCCGGCTCACACCGGCATTGAGGAACACGGAGCAGAGCTGAGCCGCTGCTCGGGAGCAAACCCAGAGCACGGCAGTGGGATGGTGGCAGTGATGGGGTGAGGGTCTCACGGAGGCTGCACCTCTTCCCGTCCCCCTCCCCGCAGGCCCCCAGCGAGTACGAGACCAGCCCCGACCAGCTGTTCTACCGCATCGCCCACCTGAACCGCGGGCAGCAGTACATGCTCTGGGTGGCCGCCGTCACCTCCGCCGGCCGCGGCAACATCAGCGAGAAGGTCACCATCGAGCCCGCGGGGAAAGGTACGGCGGGGCTGCCAGGCTGGGGGGGCACACACCCCTGTCCTCTGCCCCAAGGGGTGCTGTGGCAGCCCCACAGCTGGCGGGAAGGGCAGAGGAGGTGCGGCATGGGTGGTCTTACCTCTGGGGTCTGTGCATGAGCTCTTGCCCACAAGGCTGACCGCCTCCTTGTCCCCAAGCCCCTGCCAAGATCATCTCCTTCGGAGGCACCGTCACCACGCCGTGGATGAAGGACGTGAGGCTGCCATGCAATTCCGTTGGGGAGCCAGTGCCTGCCATCAAGTGGACCAAGGACAGGTACTGAGGGGGCTGCCAGGGGCCGGTGCCAGCTGCTCTGCCCTTGCTGTGTCACACACGGCTGAAACACCCTCTCCCCTCCCGGCAGCGAGGACTCTGCCATCCCCGTGACGGTGGACGGCCATCGCCTGATCCAGGCCAACGGCACCCTGGTGCTGCGCTCGGTGAAGGCCGAGGACTCCGGGTACTACACCTGCACCGCCACCAACACCTGGGGCTTCGACACCATCATCATCAACCTGCTGGTGCAAGGTGAGGGTTCCCACCTCCATGTCAGGGAGCAGGTGCCCTGCACGGATGTGCTCCGTCCCCGCGCTGCTGCTGCCCAGTGCTCAGGGGGTGAAACACCTCGGGGGCTGTCCTGCACGAGGGGCTCGTGCTGGCCCAGGGCTGAGTGGGAGGTCTCGTTGGCACTTCTGGGGGGCACTTTGTGTTTGTGAGGTGCTCATGGGCTTTCCCTCCTCCTTAGTGCCCCCAGACCAGCCCCGCCTGACTGTCTCCAAGACCTCGGCATCGTCCATCACGCTGGCCTGGATCCCTGGGGACAATGGAGGCAGCTCCATCCGAGGTAAGGCTGCTGTGAGCAATGGGGCTGGTGCCAGCACCACATCCCAGAGCCATGGGTGCCTCTGCTGCTGGGAGCTGAGGCTCATGGAACATATTTTTATGCCTATCATGCCTTTTAGGCACACCCCTGCATGCTGTGCCACGTTTTTGTCTCTGTGCCCCAGTTTCCCCCTCTCCAAAATGCCTCAGAAATGCTCCAGAGTAAGGTTGATGCTTCTGAGCTTGTATCAGGGCCTTCCAGCCCTTAGGAGGGGATTGTGAGGTGTTTTGGACAAGCTGCAGGGACTGAGGTAGCTAAGGGAAGGGCACATCATTAAGTGCTCAGGTGCTGGTGTCCAGGATCAGCCACAGTGCTGCTCCATGTCTCCCGGCAACTCTGATCCCACTGGGACAGGAATTGTCCCCTGTCCCTGGCAGGCTGAGGATTTCAGGAGGGCTCCAGGAGCATCCCTGCTTTCCCAAGCCTCCTTTCTGCTCTGATTCATCTCATGAATTATACGTTGAAACAGCTGCACACGGAGGGGGGAGCGGGGAGCGAGGAAGGAGACCTCGCTTACAATTAATTAAAAGCATGAAAGTAATTACAAGCAAATCTCCCCAGCCAGCAGCCTTTCACTCCAGCGGACTCTGTTGATAAATTTGGTTATAATTGGATTAGAAATATTAAAAACATGCTGCATGTACAAAATAAATAAATAACCGGTGGCAGGCACCATGGTGCCAGGCACTGTGGGTGTTGTGGAGGGTGTCAGGGCTGGTGTCAACACTGCTGGGAATCATGTGCCCACAGCCCTGGGAAGGTCCAGGTATTGCCATCCATAGGGAAGCCTTGGTGCTCACAGAGCACCGTCACATGGGTCCTTTGGCATCACCATGCCAGTGCCCAGGTGGTGTCGGCGCCAGAGCGGTCCTGCAGGCTCTGCATTGTGTGGCTTGTGACACACAGAGCAAGGCAGAAAGCCTACTCTCCTCTGTTATGTTTATTTGGAAATTGGCAAAATATCCTGCAGAAATAACCAGATGTGTCAGTGCACCATGAAAGCTTGGTCAGCAGCCGGGGCAACAGGGTTTTGCTGTCCTGGGGGGCACCAATGCCCTGGGTGCCATGTCCCTCATCCCCAGCTCCGTGTGCCTCTCCCTGAGAAGCCCAGACCAGCCATCTTCAGGCTTGTTGGTGGCAGCGTAACAGGTTTGCTCATCTAGGACACAGTGTGCTTCCTAATACTCTTCATCACGGGAGAGGAGGCGGCGTGCAATGACAGAAGCAACTTCCCTGCAGCTTCCCGAGGGAGCTAGTTAATTCCGGCTTTCCCTTTATAGCCTCGCACCAGTCAATCACAGTGTGCACTCCCCTGTGGAACCAAGCAGTGGGGCCATGCTGGTGGCACTGGGGGCGGGCGACGTGTGACTGGGGCCCTCTGGCATAGAATTCAGGAGGTGCCGGGGGTGCCCACACTCCTCTTGTCCTGTGTGGTGGGCAGAGCAGGCAGATTCCACCACCGCTCGTGAGCACACAGTGGTGCACAAATCGGTGTGTAGGGGGTGCCCTGGTGCCTCTGGGCTGTGTCGGATTTGGGCACTGGGTGTGCCAAGGTGGGAGGGGGTACCCACAGGCTCCGTGCCAGCCATAACCCCTTCCTCTCGCCCTCACCCCTGTGCCTGGGGGTGACCCTCTGCCCTTGCTCCCACAGGCTTTGTGCTCCAGTACTCAGTGGACAACAGTGAGGAGTGGAAGGACGTGTTCATCAGCTCCTCCGAGCGCTCCTTCAAGCTGGAGAGCCTCAAGTGTGGCACGTGGTACAAGGTGAAGCTGGCGGCCAAGAACAGCGTCGGGGCCGGACGCATCAGCGAGATCATCGAGGCCAAGACCCACGGCAGAGGTGAGCCAGCCCCGCGGTGTGCCTGAGGGGGGACACAGCGGTCCCCTCCCTGCCACAGCCCTCCTGACAGCCCCTGTCCCGCAGAGCCCTCCTTCAGCAAGGACCAGCACCTCTTCACCCACATCAACTCCACGCACGCCAGGCTGAACCTGCAGGGCTGGAGCAGCGGGGGCTGCCCCATCACCGCCATCGTCCTGGAGTACCGGCCCAAGGGCAACTGGGTGTGGCAGAGCCTCCGCACCAACAGCTCCGGCGAGGTTTTCCTCACGGAGCTGCGCGAGGCCACGTGGTACGAGCTGCGCATGAAGGCCTGTAACAGCGCCGGCTGCGGCAACGAAACCACACAGTTCGCCACGCTGGACTACGACGGCAGTGAGTGGGGGGATAGGGTGGGGGGCACGCTGCTGGGGGGTCCCGGGGCACTGATCATCCACCTGCCCTCTGCCCTAGGCACCATCCCCCCGATCAAGTCTGCCCAAGGGGAGGGTGACGACGTGAAGAAGCTCTTCACCATCGCCTGCCCCGTGATCCTGGCCACGCTGGGAGTGGCCCTGCTCTTCATCATCCGCAAGAAGAGGAAGGAGAAGCGGCTGAAGAGGCTCCGAGGTGAGATGGGGCTCAGAGGCTCAGCACACGGGACTGGGCTGTGTTCCTGGACAGCCTTGTTGTGCCCTAAATATCTCCCTTAAAAAAAACCTCCTTGTTTTTTGTGTCTCTTGCACAGATGCCAAGAGTCTGGCTGAAATGCTGATCAGGTGGGTCTCGGAGCTGCCTGTGGCTGGTGCTGGGTGGGGAAGCAGGGGAATGCTTGGTGTCGAGGGCTGGTCCTGGATGCTTTAAGCCCAGGTTCAGTCCTGTCTAGTTCAGACCTTCCTGGGCTCAGGCCTGGACAGGTTGTGTTGGTGCCCCTGTAGCACAGCAGCCTGTTGTTCCTGGCTGCTCCTGCCTGGTGGAGGGTCCTGGCACCCACCCTGGAGCTTGCCTGGGCAGAGCTGAGCTGCGGGTGGGTTGGCTGGTGGCATTGCCCAGCCCGTCCTAGGCCGGAACTGCCGGGGCTCTCTCCGGTAATGGCCGGGTCTGCGTCCCCTCTTACCTCACAGCAAGAATAACCGCAGCTTTGACACGCCGGTGAAGGGGCCCCCGCAGGGCCCCCGACTGCACATCGACATCCCACGGGTGCAGCTCCTCATCGAGGACAAGGAAGGCATCAAACAGCTGGGTAAGCACAGGCAAATCTCCCATCCCCTTGTGCCCCCGAGTGCCAGAGGAATCCCATGGATGGGCTGAGCGTGGGCCAGCAGGCACCTACAGTGAGCTTCTGGCCAGAGAAAGGTCTGAGCTCCAGCTTCCTCCCACAGGGGATGACAAAGCCACGATTCCAGTGACGGACACGGAGTTCAGTCAGGCAGTGAACCCCCAGAGCTTCTGCACGGGCGTCTCGCTGCATCACCCCGCTCTGATCCAGAATACGGGGCCCCTCATCGACATGTCGGACATCCGCCCTGGCACCAGTGAGTGGTGGCAGTGCTGGGGGTGGGTGTGCTGGAAGCAGCACCAGGGGCTTGTAGACCCCTGTCCCCCAGCAGTGGCCATGGCCAAAAGCAGCTGCTGGTAAGGCAGGAGCGGGCAGTGCTCCAGGGAGATGGGACAGCATCCTGGCTGTCTGTGGGAGGGACCCACCGTGACCGTGTCACCTTCGTGCCTTAGACCCCGTGTCGAGGAAGAGCGTGAAGTCTGCACACAGCACCCGCAACCGCTACTCCAGCCAGTGGACCCTCACCAAGTGCCAGGCGTCCACCCCGGCACGGACCCTCACCTCAGACTGGAGGACAGTGGGCTCCCAGCATGGCATCACGGTCACCGAGAGCGACAGCTACAGTGCCAGCCTCTCACAGGACACAGGTGTGCCAGCACTGCCCAGAGGCTCCCTGGCACTGCTGCTGGCAGGGATCTGCCTGTTTGGGGTGCACAGGTTCACTGGCCATGACCCCAGGCTGTGAGTTCAGGGTGACTGCAGAAGTAGAACTTAGTCAGTGGGATTGTGGAACCACGACTTGGTGGCTCTGAGCAGCCAACCTGTGCCGAGCTCTGGGAACAGATACAATCATGGACTCCTGGGGTGGTTTGGGTTGGAAGGGACTTTTAAGATCATTCTCCTCCATCCCCTGCCATGGCAGTGACAGCTTCCACTAGACCAGGTTGCTCTACATCCCATCCAACCTGGCCTTGCAGATAGCCAGGTGTATCTCAGCAGGGACAGCCTGGGCACTCCCATGATGACAATGACGTGGAAAAAGGCATTCTCAGGGCAGGAAAAATTCCCAGGTAGGTGACATGTCCTCTCCTCCACAGACAAGGGTCGGAACAGCATGGTGTCCACAGAGAGCGCCTCGTCCACCTACGAGGAGCTGGCGCGCGCCTACGAGCACGCCAAGCTGGAGGAGCAGCTGCAGCACGCCAAGTTCGAGATCACCGAGTGCTTCATCTCCGACAGCTCCTCCGACCAGATGACCACGGGCACCACGGACAACGCCGACAGCATGACCTCCATGAGCACCCCGTCCGAGCCTGGCATCTGCCGCTTCACCGCGTCCCCACCCAAGCCCCAGGACAGCGAGCGCGGCAAGAGCGTGGCTGTGCCCATCCCACACCGCGCCAGCAAGAGTATGTACAGCTCCTGCCCGGCCCCTGCCCTGCCCCATAGCTGTCCCACCACCCCAGGAGTTCTTCCCCTTCTTGTATTCCTTTGCCTTCGTAATATTTCTTCCCACTCTGTAGTATTCTTTCTCACTTGCTTCATATTGTTCCCCATTTCTTCTGGTATTCCATCCAATTCTTAGTATTGCTTTCAACACCTTAGTATTTCCTTCAATCCCTTAATATTCCTTTCAATTCCTTAGTATGCCTCCAAGTTCCTTTGTATTTTTTTTCCCAGTTCCTTGGTATTTCTCCCCATTCTTTAGTATTCCTTCCCCTTCCTTAGTCTTCCCCCCCCCCCCCCATTTTTATTACTTCTCCCCATTTTTTT
>VZRE01007692.1:49161-89174 GCA_013396775.1 Cephalopterus ornatus | reverse complement strand
GGGACTCTCTCCTAGAGATGAGCACGTCGGGGGTAGGCAGGTCTCAAAAACAGGGCGCCGGAGCCTACTCCAAGTCCTACACGCTGGTGTAGGGCCACCCACCGGATGCTGCTCGTCCCCCACCCCACCCCGCGCCATTTATATTTAATTAACAAACTTGTACATAACGAACTCTTTTGTATAAAAATGAAGCTATTTTCTTCTTCTCCGAACAGAAAAAGAAACCAGGGCACAAAGAATTTGATGTTACAGATTTAAAAATATAATATATATGTAAACATATATATATATTTCACATCATTTTGAAAGGGGCACAAGGAAAGACTCAGCGACTTTTTTTTTTTTTTTTCTCCCTGATCTTGTCGGTGGTTTTAAAAAGGAACGTCTCCGAGACATTGCATGCTATTTTACTGTTCTGAAAACAGCAGGAGTTGCTTCAATTTGCAAATGCTTATGTGTTAATACCTTTTTCTATGAAAAAAAACCCAGCGCTGTGTGCAATAAAGGTTATGTTTATACGTGGGCGTTTGTTAAGTGAGCAGGGAATTAAAGGCAGAGCAGGGCAGGAGGATGGAGAGAGACAGCCCAGGGCAGCCAATGTACAGAAATACTAAGACGTGGGATTAAATATTAAGGAATACTAAGAAAAGGGATTAAATATTAAGGAATACTAAGGCACTTAACCAACCTGCAGAGCCGTGGGGCAGGAGGAGGGTCAGGGATGGGAACAGCCCAGCCATGGCCAGACTGTGCCACAGCACCAGGAGAGCAGCACCGAGTCACCGGTAAGTCCAGCTCCAGCCCAGGGTGAACCAAAGTGCCAGACAGGAGCCCCTGGTCCAGCTCCTCTGGAGGGGTGAACCGATGCCCAGACCCCCGTGAGCCGCAGCACGGCTCTGGCACCACACGGCTCTGGCAGCTCAAGGTAAGTGCAGGGCGGCTCCAGCATCATAGCCGGCACCCAGCGAGGCACAGCAGCTCCTCACAGCGGGGCCTGGTTCCCTGCAGGGTGGCAGCAGGGAGAGCAGGAGGAGCAGCACCACTGCTGGGCACAGCGGGCGGCGAAACACGGCACGGTGTGGTGAAGTGCGGCACAGTGTGGAGCCCAAGAAATCCAGCACAGTGCCAAGGATCACAATGTGTCTGCCTTCCATCGTGGTGAATCGTGGCACAGGACACGGTACAACACTGCACAGGCGCCCCAGGACACAGGGCATTGTGGCACAGCACAGCAAAACACCATAAAGCCCAGCAACCCCCCCCCCATAATTTTTTCTTATTTTTCCTCTTCGTTTTTACCACCAGCCACAGCAATAAACCACAAAAGATATGCAGGTTCTACCTTCCCCTTTCATATATGGTTGTTAAAGCAAGAGCAGCTGAAGCTCAGGCAGGAGCCAGGGGCTCTCAGCCCTTTTTACCTGTTCTGCTACCCTAGGAAGGCAAAAATAGCTCAGGCCATTATTAACTCTTGTTTTGGTAACCCTCACCTTCCTGAGGAGCTTCTGATGCTATTCAAGGTCTAATTAACTAACTGCACTTTCATTTCCTTATTTCCTGTAATTTACAAGCTTAAGTTTTCATCAGTTCTCCATCCATGCTTACTACCCACAGGTTCCAGCTTTTTCCTTGCAGATACACTTCCTATTTTAACTCAAACCAGCAGTTGGAGCATCTATACACAGGTTTGTACCATTCTCTTTTTTTTTCCCCCCTCTCTACAGGGTTTAATTCATCAGTTATAATGAAGTGCTGCAGAGGTCACTTTTTCAATATCTCTCCATTATTTTTTTAAAATGTAGTACCCAAAGAAAAATTACATGGAAATACAATGACTGGTGCTACTGGTGACATCACCTGCAGTCTCGACATGCAGCAGTCCCCTTCCCTGCCTGCTGGCACACTGGTCAGCAGGTCCTCCTTTGCCATCTGGTTCTTTCCTAACTAAGGTAACTCCTGAAATCCTGCAGAGCTGGAAGCACCTTGGCAAGAGCCTGGCAGCTGTTCACCCCTGGGGCTCGAGAAACAAGCTGTTAAGACAATTTCTTGTGCCCATTTTTTATAGTTTTTGGCCCTTATTCAGGTACAGCTCAGAGCCAACCTCTGCCAAGGAGCATCTTGCACGGAGAGGGGCACCTTCCCCACACAGGCTGGTGTGGAGGCATCAGGGATGATGCCCCAAATGCCAGGGCTCCTATTTCCCACTTGTGTTCTTGCACCAACACCCCCATTGACCCCTGTACAGCTTTGCTTAGGGACTAGGCACGAGTTTTCTTATTAATTCAATTTTAACAGCTCTTTGGAGACAAAACGATGGTAAGTTTCCAGCTCAGCATGAAGGAATACACAGCTTTTGTCCTGTGCTTGTACACAGATCATGAGCACAGCAGCTGAATGGGGTCAGTCAGGCAACCCACAGGTCCCCACAGCAACTTGTCCTAAGGCAGGGCTGTCCCACACTGGCCAGTGTTTGCCATCAGCCAAGGGAAACCAATCCTGCCCATTCTGTCTCTCCCCGAGAGCAGTGGAGAGTGGTGACCAGCAAACATTCCTCAAGCATTTTTGTAAGGATTTCAAAACCAGGTTCAGAACACATTAGACTTATAAACCTTTACATAGTACAGATTAAAGGAAAAAAAAAAAAGGCAAGTGCCTAGCCCCATCTTAAAGCAGGGTCACCACCAGGCAGCACCTCCAAAAATGCCAATACCAGGCTCAGAATAGAAATAGAAGAGAAATTAGAATTAGAAATAGAAAAGGCAAGCGTGTTCAGCTGTAAGAGTAAGTAGATTAGCAAGATAAAAAGCAGGACAGATTAACAGAGATTAATACGTCTTTATTGGAATTGGCTAGTACAGATTTCCTTCTACATCTTAGCAAGGATTCTCCCCCTTCCCTTCCCCAGCAGGCACAAGCCTGCACAGTTTAACACAGCCCAAGTTTCCAGCTCTCACCCACGAGACCCCAACACCCCCCTGCTCCCAGCGAGCCCACTGCCCTTTGCCACGGCAGGATTTGGAGGAGAACAGTGAATTCAAGCCACACCAGCCCAACTCTGCTTTCAAGAGCAAACAGACAAAAAGCTCGCAAGCCCAGAAATCCAGAGAATCGTTTCAGGTCCGCTTTACCAGCTGTCTTGCACAGCACTGCAGCCAGACCCCAAGTTACCTGCCACACACTCCCCCCGGTGTCAGCCAGCCCAGGCTGCCCCCACCACCCCAGTGACTGACCCAGCGTCACCAGCCCTGCTCCAGAGGAGAGCCACGAGCACTGGATGCCACCACAGCCAAGCACAGGCAGAGTCCAGACACCCAACACCACCCTTCACAAGCTGAAGGTAAGTAGGGGCACAGCTGGGGACAGAGCTCTGGTAGAGGGTAATTATGGCTGGAGAGGAGAACAAAGGGCTCTTGGGGCACAGCTCAGCAGCTCTGCACAGAAACCCCAATAGCAGAGCCAGCAAAGCAGCACTGGAGACCATGCTCAGGGCTTTGAGCCAGCAGCCCTTCCCTGCCCTGCTCCTTCCTCCGGATGCCCCAGTCCCCCCTCACCCCCCTGCTCACAGCAAATCTCCCATTTCTCTGCTGGCCCAGAGCTCTACGCTTTCATATGCCCTCTTTCAAGCTGCAAACAAACACCAGCACTCAGACCCAAGGCTCTCCTGGGGGTCCTGTCCCTGCCTGACCAGGAGCAGGTCTCTGTCCAGCTTCGCTGCACCAAAACACCAGACCGAGGGGCTGGGGGGGCTCTAACCCAAACACCAGCATTACCAGAGGGCTGTCTGAGAAAGAAAAGCATGTTCAGCCTCAGGAGACTCAGGAGTCCCACTCCACACCTGCTCTGGCACCCCAACCAGTTCTCCCCAGGAAAAGGTAAGATCAGCTCACAGCTCAGCTGCTCAGTTGCCTGCAGCACGCCCCCTCAGCGACATTCCCACTCCAGGCTGGCCCTGGTCACTGTGCTGGCACCTCTGCCAGCTGTCCACCCGGAGCAGAGGACAAAGGCAGTTCTTCCACCCGACTCCAGAGGCAGAGGAGCAGGGGAGGGTCAGTGCCGAGTGAAACAAGCCCCAGCTGGGCAGTGACCAGCCAGCACAAGCACCATCAGCTGTGCAGGGCCCCACTCCCACCCACACAGCTGCTGGGACTCACTCATTGTCACCCAAGGGCTGGCCAAGGACAGGCTTGCAGCATCACCCCCCTGTTCCAAGGTCCCCAACAGCCCCTCTCCAGCTGTACCCTGGCCCACGAGGCAATGCTGTCTGGGGAAGGACTGAGCAGGAGGGAGAGCTCGCTCTGGGCAGCGACCAGCACGAGGGCAGAGAACCTACACCTGCACCAAGGGGGTGCAAGTGTAGGTTCAGGGGGCAGGTTGACAGTCACCACAGCCCCAAATGTCTCTGGGATACAGAATAGACAAACAGGAGGGACAGTGCAGGGCACGGGTGGTTGATGTATCTACTTCTTCTCCTGCTTCTGCTGCTGGTACCTCCTAAAGTGGGTCTGGATGGTGATGGCTGCCCTCTCCGAAGGGTCACTGAAGCACATGCTATCCTTCCTGGCATCAGGGGTCACATCACCTGGGGTGACAACAGAGCATCACAGTGAGCACAGGCAGTGCTGGTGGCCCTGAACAGGCTGCACAGAGCAGGGCAGGGCTCTAGCATCCCCACCACAGTGTCAGTGGCCTCCCCAGTCCCCAGGCTCCCAGACAGGACATCTTTGCTCCCCTGGGGAGGCCAAAGAGGCTGGAGAGCTCTGAGCATGGAACCACAACTTCACTGGCTCATAAAGACATCTCCAGAGCACAGGGAGCAGGGAACAGGAGGCAAAGCAAAGCCCAGCCTCCCTGACAGCGCTAAGCCCTCTATTTACACAGCTCCACTCCCCAAAGACAGCAGCTTCCCCACGTTTAATCACCACGTATGATGCTCACTTACTTTCGCACACACAAACAAGATTAGAAAAAAAGCCCGGCACTGTACAGCAATAAAGCTCTCATGCTGACAAATGGGAGCCCTCCCCACTCCTGCTTAATGTGGCATTAGGGAAGTATTGTGAAATTCAACAGGAACTGCATCAAAGCCACTCAGCAGTGCTCCTCTAAGCCAGTGTGTCACTGCTAAGCACCCCCCGAGCAGCCATCAGGAATCCTGGGGCCAGATGCTGCTGTATAAACTCACCGCTGTCACCTGAACCCATTTCACTTCACAGCCTAAAAGAAATTGCCAAGTAAAAAGATAAATAAGAGGAGTCCACGTTGGGAAGGGGCTCCCTCCTGCTCTGCTTAACAAGACACACCATCAGCTGTAAATCCTGCACAGTGCACAAGTCCAAGGGCAGAGGCTGAGGACCACAGGTGCCTGGCAGGAGGAGCCCCTGGCTGTGTGGGCTGCCCAGAGCTCCACAGGAAACACACCTGCCCCAAGGAGCTCAGCCACTGTCAGCCCAGGGACCTGCACCTGCTGCAGGGCAGTGAAACCCCCAAACCAGCGACCAGGCTCCTGGTCCATCCTGGAGGGATGTCACAGCAGCAGCACCCCCAGCCCCCGCTGCCCCTTATCCGATTGGCACCAAGAATAGAACTGCTCAAAATCCTCTTTGCTGAGCCCTTGACTTCAGCAGATGGGCAGAGACTTGGAGACCAGATCAAGGAGGAAAGGGGGCTGAATTCCAGGAGGGTTTACCAGAAAAAGGAGAGGAGGGAGAGGGGCTGTTTTGGGGGATAGTGTGAGTTCCCCCCAGCGTGACCCCATGGGAGTCAGTGGGGCAGGTTTCACGGGAAGAGGGGAGAAGAGATTTGCGCAGCCACACATGTACTGTTATATATTCAGTTATGCATCCCTGGGACCTTCACTGGCTGATACTACACATATTAACAAATATTTCACCATTAAATATCCTTTAATAATGTCATAGAGACAGATTTTTGGAAGCAGAAAGATGGCAAGAAGGATGGAGGTGCTGCAGTGCTTGCTCTCCTGCTGCAACCACAGTCCCAGCCCCGAGTTTCCCCCATCACCTGGGCTGGGGGTTTTTTTATTGCCTCCCTGCCCGCCCCATACTCACCTTTCTCTCCAGAAAGTGAGTAGATGCTGTTGTGCCGAGAGCTCCTGCCTCTCTAGGAAGGTAGAGAAGAAAACTAAGAGTCAGTTATAGCCCAGGCAGAGGCAGTGAAGACAGGCAGAGGCCCTTTCAGGCCAGCTGGGAATCTCTGGAAGGGACAAGACCAGCCCCACCAAGCTGTCCACTGTCCATTCCTTTGGGGAAACTGGAACATGATTATTGTTGTTCCCTTAAAGAACACTGATTAATTAATCTGCATCTGTGAAAAGACCTCCAAGGAGAGGCAGGAAAGAATTTTGTATCCAGATTCAGAGCTGTGAAATGTGCCAGTACACCTCGGAATGGATGTTGGCACAGAGTATCCTCACTGGATCTGCATTTCAAACCAGCAAGGAGACAGGCTTTCTGGGTTTGCTTTCCCCATTCCAGCCCCTACACTATGAACCTGCAACTCCTGGGATGCCAGGTCTGCTAGGGGATATTTCCATGCCTAAAAACAAGCTTGAATTTGCCTACAAATACCTCTCCTACATTTTTCCTTTTATCCCACGTCCTGACATCACCTTATCTTCCGTCTTTCAGGGGGAAAGAGAAAAAAAACCTCTCGCCCCTTGCCCACGCCTTCAGCCCCGAGCAGCCTGCCTGGCTGACACAGCTGCCTCCCGCAGCAGGCAGTGCCACTCCCAGCCCTCACCTCGCTGTCCCGGCTCGTGCGGCGGCTCTGGGACACGCACTGGATCTGCCAGGGCAGGGGCTGGTACACGAGGTAAGGCAGGGGCTCCTCACGGAACAGGTTGGTCTCGAGCTGCACACAGAAGAGGTTTGCAGCAGGTGAGGGGACAGGAGAGAAAGGGGAAGAGCAACAGAAATTGCTGCTCCTCCACGTGCATCACCAGCAATCAGAACCCTTCCTGGCATCACCCTGATGAGAATCCACGGGCAACACTGAGGCCGTGGGGCTCCCAAAACCTCCCAGCCAGGGTTTAAAAGCAGGCACAGCCCATTCCCACCAGGGTAAGTGGAGACCACTGCCTCCCCTCCCTGCCCCACCAGAGAGCAGCCCTAGACAGGGGAGAAATAAAACAGAAGTAATAAATCCCAGCAGCTGCCAGGGCAGCCCAGACTCACCTGTCTGACCACCCTCACCACGAAGAACAGCGCTGTCATCAGGGTGCCCAGCATGGCCGGGGTGTCCCAGGGGCTCCCTCCGTCCCGGGAAGGCACAGCTCTGGGAGCAGAGCTCGGTGATGTCCAAGCAGCCAGGGACTGAAGTCTCCCTCCTTGGGCAGGCAGAGGCCAAGCCCTTTAATGAGCTTATGACTCGAGCTCCTCCTGGTGAAGTAATTGAGCGCTGCCCTTTTAACTTCTAATCGCCGAGTTTCTCCAACAGACACTGCTGGAGTTCCAGAAAAAGCAAATCCCCTTCTCCACGAACACAGGCAGGGCACTGAGCACAGACACACATGCACAGCCCAGCCCCAGGCTGGGCTCAGATCACAGCAAAACCTCCTCAGCAGGAGGCTCTCACAGTCCAGACAGGACCTGGGATGTCTCAGAGCTGCCCTGTGCTCTTTGCACAGCAGCTGCTCAGGAGCAGGGTGGGGGACCTGTCCCCAAAAGTGCCTGCCCAGACAGCTTGTGCTGCCATCAGAGAGCTCCTCTTACCCAGCTCTCCAGCAGGCCAACACACACCAGTGCAGACCACACAGAGCAGGAACTGGGGCAAGCCAAGGCTTGGTGGTGGTGTGTTTTCTTTTTAAGGACGAAACTATCAGCCTCCACTTCTGCATGACCAGCTGGTCCACACACTGTGCCTCACCAGTCCTCCAGCTCCCACAGCTGGCAGGTGGGAAGCCACAAGGGGACAGGAACAAGCCACAGGAAGAGAAAAGAACGTCACCAATCCTCCCTTAATTCCTAGGGAGAGCATTACTCAGCGATCCCACAAGATCCCAGAAGCACCCAGTGCACTGCTGGGGTAATTCCTGGCTGCTCCCAAGCACGTGGGAAATCAGCAGCCGCAGCCAATCTCCAGTTACACAGTTTTAACAGATCCCAAGTTGCCAGAGCAAAGCTCCAGCACAACACCTTGTCTTGGTTTTGTAGTTTTGGTTTTTAGCTTTTTGTGTCCCTGCATTTCCTACCCTGACCAGATACTTAAAAGAATAATGGTAATAAAGCCACAACGAGCTGAAGTGGTCTTGGAAACTGCCAGAAACGACCTTGACAAAACAAAACATGAGACAGCCCAGAGACAAGCAAGGGAAAGATGTGAGAGGCAAGTACAGCTGGATATGCAGAGCTACAACAAAACAGAGCTACAACCATCACCATCACACAAAACAGGCTCACGTTGATTTAATTTTGTACAAAACCAGATACAGCTGCTATCCCGGGTTTTAACAGGAAAAAGAAACATGTTTCAAACTGAGTTATTGTTAAAAGAACTGGCATTTCTCTGCAGCACTAATCCATGCTTCTCCCAACACACACAGTGGACTCAGTGAGATAGCTTTGGCCCCAGTGAGCCAGAACCATGGAGTCTCTTCTAAAACACCTGACTGGAAGGATTGCTATGATGTTTCCCCCAGTATCCAGGAAACTAAAAGCAAAATTCCTACAGACAGAGGTTGGTGCAATCCGACAGCAGATGGGAAACCCGTGTTTTGATCCCTCCCTTCCTAGAGAGGACTAAGGCTGGCTGAGTAATTACAAAAATTCTAAGAACATCAGGAAAAAAAAAATTAAAATAAAATATACAGACATTCTTCAGGGTTTTAAAATGATGTTCATCAAAAATATATTTCTATTTGCATGTAAACATCCCCCTGCCATGCTCACGGCGTGTGCCAGCACACACCACCCAGGAGCAGAGCAGGAGGGGGCTGTGCATCATCACCCACTCGAGGAGCACACACAGCACGGGGGGGTGAGAGGCATCTCAGGAGAAATGGCTTTGAAGATCATTTTTCACAGATGGGATCCCTTGAAGTGCAGGCGTCCTCATCAGGCAAAACGGCAAGTGGCTCGGCATCTTTTCAGGGCATAAAATATTTAGAGTCAGCTTGGAGAAAATACTGACAAAGACAACCAAATCCCACGTTCCTGCTCAGCAGTATGAAATCCTGACCCCTCCCCACTGGGCAGAGCAGCACCACCTGCCCCCTCCCAGCTCACGCATCCCAGTGGGCTGGGATACACTCCGGACACGGCCTTTCCCAAGGAACACGACTGCAGCCACCCAGTGAGCAAAGCCACGAGCCACCATCTCCCAGCTGAGGACCAGGAGCTGCTCATCCCAACCCCTCAGCCAGCTTTCCAGTCTTCAGAGCCCGTCCCACAACCCTCCTCTCCTGGGATCCCTGCGGACCTGCTGCAGGAGCAGCCAGGCCAGGCTCCAGGCTGGATGCCGAGGGCTCCCCAGCCCTGGACAGGGAAGCAGACCCCAGCTGCTGAGCTGAGCTCTGGATCCCTCTCCCCAGGGCATGGAAGGACGCAGGTGGGGCTCTGTCTCTACATTCACAGGAGACTGAGCTCCTCAGCAGTGCCTGCACCAGACAGTCCTCACACTCTCCTGCCATCCCTGCTCCTGTTGCCATTGGCACATCCATGACACGGGAACAGAGCTCCCACAGCTGCTCGGCTGAGCAGCTCTGGCCAGTCTGGCACAGAGAGGAGCAGGGGGTGCTGCTTATCCAGCACTGCCATGGAGAGTCACTCCTGGCTCAGTTCCTGTTACTTCCACCCCAAACAAGCAGAACATTCCCCAAGAGCCAGAACCTGTCATTCCCTGATTCTGTCCCCAGACTCTGCACCATTCCACTGCTCCTTCTCCCTGCTCACACGTGCCACAGCCCAGCTGACACAGCCCACCTGCCATGGAGCATTTGCTGGGCATCGGTGCAGGCTCATTTCCTGACACGTTTCCTCCAGCACAGTCTCAGCTGGATTCAAATCCTCCCCCTTGACCAGTTACTCAAAGTCCTCCATGATTCACAGCTCTGCCTCACCACTGCTAGAATACTAATGAGGGAAATGTTGATTTATCGAAGCCCTGATATGTCACCGCTGGATTAAATAGTCTATAAAGTATATTTGGACACATTACAGGATTAGAAGAATCCACCTGGGAAGTTTGCTTCCTCCTCCCTCCACTCTCTTGCAAAGAGACTTGTTTTCAAGGACACACAGAGCAGTGGTGGCTGGGTGGGCATCACTGAGACCCAGCACACCACAGGGAGACCCCCACCATCTCTCCAGAGAAAAATCCCACCTTTTAGTAGTGGTACACCTTAATTTGCCTGTTTTCATCCATTCCCAGCTGGAGGAGGCTGGGGCTGGCGCTGCTGGCCGGGGGCTTCTGTGCCCGCGGGGAGAGAGGTCTGGCAGTTGGGTGAAGGAAAAGCCTGGCTTAGAGCAGGAATTAGCACGCCTGAGCACGGCCAGATAGGGCAGGTACCGAGGTACAGAGCCAGCCTTGTGCACAAGTGCTGTATTTAGCCTGCTGCATCCCAGTCAAATGGAATTAAAGGGGGATTAGGGAATTCAGAGGTGCACTGGGCTCAGGACAGCACAGAGGCCTAAGGGATTTGCTGCTTATCAGTGAACACTGGAAGAGACACCAACGTACCACACAGCCTGGAAACATCCCTGCTGAGAGCACAGAGAAGTCCTGCTCTCTGGATCCAACCTCATGCTGCAAAATGCCTTGAAATGGAGCTGGAGAAGAGCTCCAGGGGGAGCCCAGCCCCTGGGGCCACCCCATGTGCCAGGTCCACATGTCTCCAGGTGCCTTCACTTCCATCCTGGGCTGCTCAGCAGGGCCTGCCCATGGCCAAGGGCAGGGCCTGCAAGACCAGACCCCCTTCTTCCCCAGCACCTCCTCCACTCTGCACTGTTTGGTTCATATTTTTTAAATCCTCACATTACCAGCTCTAACTTTACGGCAGAGCAGCGTCACTAAAGAGCATCACAACCAGGGAAAGGAAGGGAGGAGAATTCCTCAGTCAAGTACAGCTCAAGGAGCAGCAAACAGGTCGCCCATGCTCTTACTAACTGCTAAACACCACATTCCTTTGCAGAACCAGACACTAAAGTAAAAATTGCTGTTCAGTGCTTCGGGGCCCCCAGTTCACTCACCTCCTGCCACAGTGAGCAGCAACACAATTAAAGGCCAGACCCAGGTAAAGGATACGCTTTCGAGTCCTTCCTGAAGCTTTTCAGCCATTTCTTGTTGCTCTCGATCATTCCTTCGATACTCATCTTCCCTGGCTCACGGAACTTGGAATGCTGGAACTGCCGGATTTGTTCACTGTGGCACGTGAGAGAGAGTGAGAGGGTAGGTGGGAAAAAGAGGTCTGGGCAGAACTGATGAGAAAGTGAAGGAGACACTGCTACCAAAATAGACCCTTACTCTGCAGGTACATATCCCAGCTTGTTGTCCAGAGGCTTGGGATTCCCGCTGAGCGATGAGATCCCATCTGGAAAACAAGACATTAAATACAGACTCACCAAAATCAACAATCTTTATACCCAGGTGCATTTTTGCTCTCTTGTACCATGGACACACTGTCCCTACAACCTGCCAAGGACACAGTGGAGTTAGGGAAGCAGAGATGGTGATCCCTGTGTGCCACTCACAGGAGGCTCCCAGTGAAGAGAGCTGTCTCCTCTTTTTTGCTCCTTTAGGAACAGCTGCTTTCTTGGGTGTATATTAAAGAGCAGGATGACAGGATCAGCCATATGCTGCACTTCTGGAATGAGCTTCTCATTCCTTATCCCATTAGCACCCTTCCTATCAGCAGCTCCAGTGCATCTGCCCTTCCAGCATTGGAAGGGCGAGACAGTGAGAACTTGCAGGGCTGAGAAACCAAAAGCTGAAGGCAAGGAAGCAGAATGGATTAAGGACAGGAGACTCACCTGGGAAATACCTGTGCCATTTCTCTGCCAGGATGTTGTCCACTGATCGCCCTGAGATGGAGAGACTAGAGCTCAGCCCACTGCTCCAGGCCCACCTGTCAGTGGAAGACACCCTGGAAATATCCCCCAGAGAGCTGCCTGCCCGCAGGCCTGCCAAGGAGGAATATGTGGACAGAGGGATGCCATCACGGGCTGTCGAGGCAAAGAGAGGAGTGTGGTGATGGCTCAGGGAGTCCAGGACACCCAGGACCCCATTCAGCTCACTGGTGATACACTGCAGAGAGTCCCTCAAGCGCTGGATCTTGTCCAGCTGGGGGACAGGCCATAAATCCATCCTCAAATCAACTGGAGAAAGAGAGGAGAAAAAAGGAGTTGTAGGCAAGCGCTAACAAGAGTGGCCTTTGTGCAAACAACCCAACCCTCCTGCCCCTCCCTCCCCTGCACAGCTCCAGTTACAGGCAACTGAAGGCCAAAAAAAAGCACAAGCAGCAGAAAGGGAATTGCAGCAGCCTCTCCTGCCTTGGATGTGAGGCACTGGAAACCCAGACTCCTGCAGAAGAGCAATACAGCTCTGCGGCAGCAGAGGGAAGAGCTGAAACCAGATTTTATAACACACAGAGATTTCAAGGGCAAGTTCATGCACAGTCTCCATCCCTCCTATCTGCCACTACAGGCAGGAAGCAAGTTTTTCCAATCAAGTTTCATACACAGAGCAGTCCCAACCCTGGAGACCAGACCTGCCTTAAGACACCACTGAGCACAAGCGAGAACATCAGCAGAGAGGTGCAAGGGAAGCCGGAGCAGGTCTAGAGCCTCACAGGTTGGGCACAGCACAGCGAGCCAGCGAGGCACTTACATTTAGGCTGACACAGTTCTCCAATGGATGTGCTGTCTGTGTCCTCCGAGTCGCTCAGATCAAAAGTCACCACCTTCTTGCACGCAGCACTCTTCAGCGTATCCTCATCCGAGAGCTGGCCAGGAGGAAAACAAAGCAACAAAACCTGCTGTATCATCCCTGAAACATAAATGCTGCTGGAAATGTGCCTACAGCTTGTCTACTCAGTCAGGCACAGGTCAAGTGAAGGCAAACTCATCTTCAGTCCCTGACAGCAAAATCTGAGTATCAAGAGACTGCTTAGGCTCTGGAAGTGTGAGAGGTCAAAGCCAACAGCCACGTGAATTGGCCCTTCTAGACAGGAGTCAACGTGCTTTGTGCTTTAAATAACCCTCAGAACTCTTGTGGGGCTGGGTTCCCTCTTTGCACCATCCAAAGTCTGCGCTCTTGCATCTGCTGCTGCCCTGCCCAAGGCCACGTGGGCCCAGGCAGAGCCAAAGACATTCCAAGGCTTGCCTTGCTCAGGAGAGCAGACTCCATCATTCCAGACCTTGTTTTCTCTAGGCTCTTTTCCAGGCTGCTCTCTGCAGCCACACACTCAACAGTCTCTTGTGATCTCACAGGAAGTGTTTCAAAATCCAGCTCTGCTGGCAAACTCCAGTCTCTGGCCACCAACTAAATGGCCCTCACAGGGACCACCAGCCCCTCAGAGCCTGGGGGAGGAGGCCAAGAGCTCTGGGCAGGGGGAATGCAGCTGGGAAGGCCCTGGGAGTGATGCTGGTGTTTACCTCCTCCAGCAGTGAAGACTCCAGCTGGCTGAGCTTCTCCTCCTTCTTCTGCAGCAGCACCTGTCCTTTCTGCATGGCCGACCTCATCTTGTCCAAGTGCTTTGCCTCCTGCAGGGGACCAACAGCCAGGCCAGGAGGGAAATTAAACCAGAATGACAGGAAATGATCTATGTGAGCAGTTAGGGAGACTTTCATTATCTCAATCTGCTCAGCACAGGAAACGATGCTGCTGGAGCGAAACTGCCCCCAAGTCCTCGAGAGCTCGGGAAGTCGTGTGGACAGCGAGCAGAGCATGTGGCTCAAAGCAAGGTCAGCCCAAGGAAAAGGAGGTTTTACTTCCAAACCCCACTTCCAACAGGGTCAGCACACCTGCAGAGCCAGGAACTGATCCCAGGGCTGCGGGACTGTTTGTGTCCACCACCTGTGAATGAACTCAGGGCTCACCTCCTCCAGGTTCTGGCGCATGCCCTCCAGGAGCTGGGAGCTGTGGGGATCCTGCACTGCCTCCTGTGCCTTCTGCAGGTCCTGGCGCCACTGCACCCTCGCAGCCTTCAGCGCCGAGTGCCTCTTCCTCATGGAGCGGGTCTGGCGCAGCAGGAACTCCTTGGCACTCCTGAGGGAGGCCCCTTCCGCAGAGATGTAGCTCCGGACACTGCAGCAGAGGGGCAGGCCTGAGTCCTGGCTGCCCCTGCCCTCCTGCATGCCTCACCCACCACCTCCCAAAACCAAGACTGTCGGTGCACTGTGCGTAAATCCGAGCTAAAGCACTTGCCTGGAAAACCAGAGCAAAGAGAAAGGCTTTCCGGCACATGGATACTCACGGATCAAACTGGAAGTCGCTTTCCTCGTGGCTCTGAGACGCTGGGGAAGCAGGTTCTCTGGATGAGTGCTGAGGAGGTAAAGCATTTCAAAAACTAAGAAATCTGTATGGGAAACAGAACCCCAGGGCTCCTGTAAGAATTAATTAGGAGCAAAAACTTGGAATGACATCACCATGGTACTGCCCAGATCCAAAGGCAGTGCCTGGGATGTTCTTCATGGGATTTTTGAAGGTGAGACAGACATTTCTATATCAACCCAAGCCCTGCTTTTGACTCCAGTATCCCACACTCCTCTCCACGCACTAATAACAGACAGAAATCAGCAAATACTACTGAACATAGTGGCAAAGAGAAGTGCATCCCCTCAAATGATTTCACACAGAAGGAACAAAGGCTGGGATTTTCAAGAGAGTTACAGCCTCAGATCTCACAAAGCAAACACCTTCAGAGTCTGCTTTACTCACAGCATGAGTACTTTCTCTCAGGTCTTCAACACGGAGCTCAGCTTGCTTCCTTGGAGACTCCACACCTTCTTCTGCCTCCAGTTCTTTCAGAGTCTCCTGCTTGCTCCTGACTGCTTCCTCCAGCTCACTGCCACAGGAAAAGGCAGAGTGGAGGCTCTTGATCAGCCTGCAGTCCATCCTGGCTGCAGTGGTGTCCAAAGTGACCTCCAGATTCCAGGAGGGAAAGGGCCACTGGTATGTAAGGCAGCACCAGTGTTGGTTCTGTGCCAAGCATAACCCCTGGCTGGGCAGGAAAACTGCTTCCCACCCTTCCCCAGCAGCTCAGCCACCTCAGGAAAGTCTCTTCTTTGCATTTCAGTGCTCCTCTCACAGCATCTCACTAACCACGAAAGGCAGGTGTGGAGGAGACAAACAAACCTGACCAGCAGAGGTAAAGGAGCAAATTCACACCCTGAGCTACTGATAGTGTGGGAAACTGCTCCTACACACCCAATGCGTTTCTGCAGCCTCTGGCTCCGGGTCTGCAGCAGGTCCACCTGGGCCTCCAGCTCAGCCTTCTGGTCCTGCAGCTCTTCCAGAGACTTCCTCAGCTGCCGCACGGACTCGAGGAGGCTGCCATGCTCCTTCCTGCTCTCCTCCAGGCGCAGCTGAGAGGCCAAAGCAGCTTCCTGGAACGAAAAAAAAATCCCTCATGGTCATTTCCCCAAAACCAAAATAAGAGGCACACACAGCACACAAAGGCTTGCTGCCTGCAGGGCTCACATGGGTACAGAGCTGCACACACACACACATCCCCCAGTTCTGGAAAAACAGGACTGTCTCTTCACTTTGGGAAACAGCTTGGAATTAAGCCACTCTCCAGCAGGATGGCACTCCAGATTGGGGCAGGGAGGGATTTCCAGCCTCACAGTTTAGAAGCAATGATGGTTTTTTTTAAAGCCACAGTTCCAGCGTGGTGCCCTCAGCCCCACCAGCAGCACAGCCCCTGCCCAGAGCTCAGGCATACATACATCCCTCTCGAGCTGTGTCCTCCTGTCCTCATCCAGCAGCTGCTGCCTTTTCCTTCGCAGGTCCTCCTCCTGTGCACAGGTGAGAAAGCACAGGTGAGTGTCAGAGCCAGGAGCCTGCTGAGGCTGAGCACCACCTCAAGGACAGACCTCAGGCCTAAGTTCCAAAATACCCAAGGACTGTTGTCAGATTTGCTTTATGATCCCTCTGCCCCTCTCACAGTCACTCACTATCCCCCAAAGCACCGAGCAAACCCTCAGCTCAGGCTTTCACTGCAAACACCAGCCCTGAGGCTGCACCACCAGGAGCGCTTAAGCCCTGCTCTGACCTGTGGTGGAAGTTGTACCTGCAACTGGGACAGCAGCAGAAGCCCTGGCTGAGCATTTCTGACCAGTTCCCCACGAGGAAGCTGCCAAAGGATTGGCACAGGTAAGGGAACCCCTGTGAGCCCACCAGGCCGGCTCACCTGGCTAAGGAGCTGCTCTGATCTGGTTTGGAGGCTCTTTGCACGTATTTCAAGCTCGTTCTCCGCATCCTGGATTTTTCTTTCCTGCACGGAGATGCTGAGTTAAAGAGAGAATGGCACAAATTCCTCCCTCACCTGGCAGAGCTCTGCCACGGACTGGGAAGCGTGACCTGTTCCTCATGTCAGTCCCCCTGGGCTGTGGAGGGCGGAAGGGGCACGAGGTGTGGGGTACCCTGGGCACCCCCAAGCAGCCAGGTGACACGGAGCAGAGAGGTGCTCCTCACCTTCTCCCTGTGCCTGTGCTTCAGGTCAGCGAGCCTCCCCTCCAGCTCCTCCTGGAGAGCCTTCACCTGGGCGTTGTGGGACTGCCAGAGCTGCACGGTCTCGCTCTGCACCCTTTCCAGCAGCTCTGACCTCCGCTTCCGCTCCTGAGGGGGCAAGGAAAACCCCTCAGTGAAGCACTGGGCTCTCCAGCAAGTGAACAGACACAGGCAGGACGCTCTTTGGAGAACTGTACCTCCTCCTCAAACTGCTCCTTAATCCGTGCTAAGGCCTCCCGGTGCTCCTGTCTCATCCTCTCCATCCTCCTCTCGTGGTCTCTTTCCAGCTCCTGTCGTTTCTCGCTCATGAGCTCGCTGAGCTGTGGGGGTGAAAGGGAAAGATGCTCCCTTTGAGTGACAGCACTGCATGACAGGGGCCCCCCAAGAACCAACCTCCCACATGAGCCCAAGGACTGAAATCCAGAGTGAGATGAGGCTGGGGGGTCTGGGGAGCACAAAGCCTTCAGCCCAGTGAGGTGAGATGTCCCCTCCTCTAAGGCACCACTGTCACCCCTGGGCGGGGGACGTGGGCTCTCAGACCTCACCACACACCTCAGCAGCGAAGGTGAGCGAACACTCACCTCACGCTCATACTGCTTCACTTGGAAGGCTTTTTGCTGCACTTTCTGATCCGCTCTCTGCAAGTCTTCACGCAGCTGAGCCTCCTGGCTCCTCTGTGCCTCTGCTAGCTGCGTTTGCAGGCTGGAAATGACCTGCCATGAAAGCCACCCACAGAGACTCGTCACCCTTCCACAGGATCCATTCGGTGCCCTCCTACAGAGAGCCAGCAGCACGGCAGAGCCCCGCGTGTGCAGCCTCAACACCCCCTGCCTGGAGCACGGCCAAACGCTGAGCCAGACCAGAACCACGTTGAGGAAGTGGAAAAAAATTAATGCCACCCTCCCTGGCCACTTTTGGTGACAGTGTGAGGGAAAACCCAACGATTTACAGACTGAGGACACCGTCTTTACCTCACGATGCTTCTCTTCTGCTGCAGACTTCAGCTGCTGGAGTTCACTTGCAAACTGTTCCTCCAGCTCCTCTACTGCCTATGGAAACACGAGCAAAACAGTCTGGGGACACGCCAGTGCAAGATGCATTTGCAATTCAATTCTATCCATAAGCATCAAAAAGAACAATGGTAACCCCCTTCCAAACTGGATCACGTACAAGGTGCCTTTACTCTCTCTGTGCTTTCCCCCTCCCAGGGGGTTTCGATGGATCTTAATCATGCTGTGCTCGAAAAACTAGAAACTGCCCCATTCAAGGACTGCCCACGCCCCTGGAGGACTAAAGCTGTACCCAAAGTGGTGTTTGGAGCTGATAAAGTGGTTTCATTTAGTTCTGATCTGATAACAGAGCTTGGCTTCGCTTAGCAAGACACACAACTATCCTGTTCTTGTCTTCAAATTCAACGTGGCTATTTAAGCCATTGTTAATCACCACTGTAATAACAATTGGGGGAGTTCTCCCCTCCTCAGTGTGCCTCTAACAGCCCACCTGGCACTTTCCCCTTGTGCTTTAAGTGAGTCATGAACATACAAGTGTGATTTAAATCTCAACGTTTCAGCATTGCAGTGCCAGCCAGGTCAGCAGGAACAGCTCGGGGCTGACCCTGGTTTGGAACAAAGATCTCACCTTCTTCTTCTCCCTGTCTAACCTCCCCCTGACCTCGCTCAGGAACTGCTCCTTCTCTCGTTCCAGCTCCATGATCGCTTTCTGCTGGGATTCCTCCATTTCCAGCTTCATTTCCTCCAGGGCAACCTGCTGCTTCCTCTCCAGGCTCTCCTTCTCCACCAGCTGCTGGGATTCCCACTCTTCCCTTAGCTTCTGCAGCGTGGCCTCCTGCTCTGCCCTGGGAGGTTTGTAACAAGGACACAGCAGTCAGGATTCAGCACTGTACAGTCAGGGCTTGGACCTGCTGCCAGGGCAGGGAAACAGCTCCAAACCTCCCCTCTGAGCAGCTGCTGGTGGTGTGCAAGATCCCTCCCACCCAAACCAGCAGTTTGTACCCCCGGGGATGGCAGCAGAACTTCTCACCTCATCCTCTCCTCCTCTGCCTCAGTCTCTGAGGCGATTTTGGCTCTCAGCTTTGAGAGCCTCTTAGCTTCTTCCTCTCTGACACGCAACTCTTCCTCCTCAGAAGCCTTTGCCAAATCTTCTTCTGGAGTCCTGGGAGACAAGCAGCCAGAAAGAAAAAGAAAAAAAGGTTCAGGAGGTTTTAATATCTTCCAATCACCTCCCCAAGGGCTGTAGCTCAGCTGCTGCTCCCACTTGGCTGTACCTGCCCAAATGATGCTTTCTCAGGGCTCCAGAACTTTCATTTCCCCCACACCTGCAGGACCTGCTGCTGGCACAGGAGATGCAGCCGCAGCAGCAAACCTGAGCAGTGTGGTTTTAAAACACGCTATATCATCATAGGTTGCACTTGGTTTGGGTTTTTTTTTTTGCAGGTAAATGAAATTAACTCTCATTAAATGGATGCAGGCTCCCAGACAAGGTACCTGGATGCATTAGCACATCTGGGAGCTCCATATTTCCATATGACACCTTTTACTACACATTTTCCCCTTCAGGTGCAATTTCTGCATCTTCCTTCACACCCAGACTGCATCCCCAGGACATCTCGTGTCAGGATGCTGTTTCTGGCTGCTCGGTGTGCTAAGAACAGAAGTATCAAGTCCACCAAAATAATATACAAGCCTCAAGAGAAAAACTCCCCCAGGGAAAGGACACAGCTCCCAGCATTGCTACCAGATCCTGGGTTTCACAAACCATCCCTTCTGCCCTGTTCCTGGAAGCCTTGTTTGGAAGTCCCTCTGTAAAACATGCAGTATCAGAGCTCCAGATAGATCCTCTGGGGTAACCTCCTCTCCTCTAATGCTCCCATTTCCAGTCCCGTTACTACCATTTATCCCAGGATTTGAACATCTGCCAGGTGGTTAAACTCCAAGCACTGAACTGGAAACTTCTCCCAGGTTAAACATAAGAGACAAGTTCAGCGTTCCAAAGGCTGCACGTGTATGGAGTTAGAGCTCATCTCACAGGAGGCCCACCTCCCGCCAGTGCTGGAGAGCTCTTTCCTGAGGCTGCCTGTGCTCTCACAGCAGGGCACTGTCCCTCCCAAGGTGTGCAGATCCTCCATGCACAGGATTGTCTGAGGCCCGCACTCCTCCTCCTCCTCCCCGAGAGCCTTATCCTGCTCTTTCTCACACCTCTGCAAAGCAGCACCACTTCCAAGGGGGCCAGCAGCAATGAAATCACAGCTTGGAAAGGCTCAGGGGACATGGAGTAAAAAAGGCAAGTACCTGAGGGATTTTTCTTCTTGCTGATCAAGCTTCTCTGCTTCTTCCTCCTGCCTTGTCTCCTCCTGGAATTGCTGAATTTTCTCCTCCCTTGCTTGAAATAAATGAATTTCCTCTTGCTCGAGCTCTGTCTCCACATTCTTGGCTGTTTCCTCCTGGGATTCTTCTCCAGGCTGGTTCAAGGACTGCTGGTGCTTGATTTCCTTCTCAGGTTGCCTACCAAAGAGAGAAAGGTCCTTTGGCAAAAGGGTGACAGAAAATGGACTAACCCAAAAGGAACAGCAACATCCCCCCCAAAGAGTATCAACCCCAGACCAAAAATCTCAGAGCCCCCTACTCCAGAAGCCTCACTCAGGCCCACCACTGGTGGATCATCTTGCTGACTCCCAGAGAAGCTCTGACTGATAAATGACACCCAGCCCCAGCAGCACTCCTGAAGAACTCAGATTTTGGCCCACCAGAGCTCACCTTGCGAGGGCAATACTAGATCATGAAGGATCTAGTAGCTACAAAGCCCTGGCCAGGCTGGCAGGCACAGGAGCAGATGCCATCAGCACCTGCTTCCAGCCCACAGGGATTGGTGCTTCTGACGGACAAGGTATTTTTCTGCAATTGCAACCTGAAGTGTGCTGGGAGCTTGCCAACTCCAAGCAACAGAAAGCCCTCAGCACTCCAAAAATTCAAACCCAGTCTGGTTCTAATACAGTTTTTTTTTCTTCAGACAGACAGCTGCAAAATTATAAGGTCTGAGAGAGGGTGAAAGGGAAGGAGGGGAAAATTGAGATTAGTCTATGAAGAAAAATTTTCATTCTTTGCTAGTGCAAGCTGGAGCAGGAAGGTCTCGCTGTGCTGTGAGACTGCCAGCATAAGGCAGAGTGACTTCTGTTCTGCCAGGAATCAGGGAAATAACAGCCCCAGTTATAGAGCCTCCAGTCAGAAGAGAAAAGGTCCCTTCTGCAGCCATTAGCAAAAAGAACAAGACAGGAAGGTAGTGGGGTTCTGCAAAAATCCTGCTTCACCGGTGCTCCCCATAATGCCACCTGCAGCAGGTGTCCTTTATCAGGCTGCTCTGCAGAGCAATTCAGCCACTTCACCTTTCTATCGTGTTCTTCCTTTTGCCCCAGTTCCTGCTCCAAAGGAGATCCAGCCGGCACACACGGGTTTGCACAGCACCACAATTCCCAATGGAACAGGGGAGACACTGCACAGGTCTCCACAGCACGGATTCCCTCTCCCCCACCTTGTCCCAAGAGACACTGCCTAATTTTTCCAGTTGCATCTGCTGATGTGTCACTTGACACAGAATGCAAAGTCAGCACAATCACACGACTGAGCTCCTCCATCACAGAGGAGCTGCAGCCACGGATCCACAAATACCATCAGAAGTGCAGCAACAGAAGGGGGGCTCGGGCAGGAGCTCTGACCTCACCATTTCAGTATTTCAACGCAAACAATGTTCCCAGCGGCTGTAGAATTGAGGTGACTGGTTGGGTTTTTGCTGTCCCCCCCACCTCAGCACCACTCAGCAAGTTCCGTGGGAAAGCCTTTCTCAGGGAGGGTGAGCACTCGCAGCCTGGCCAGCGACGCGGGCACAGAGGTGTCCCAAAGACAGGGCAAGCGGCTCCTTCTCATCCCACAGAGTCCTGAGCCACAGGCCCCGAGGGCTGAGCTGCTGCTCCGGCCCTCCCCAGCACAGACTGCTCACTTGGCACCCTCACAGCACAACAGCTGCCGGGATGCGCACACGGAGCCGCCGGAGCTCCGCCGCGCCACCCAAACCGCAGCTCCCGGCTTCACACGCGAGCCCCAGCCACCACAGAGGGGGACAAAAGGACACAGGCTGTCACGACCACGACACCAGCGACTGAAAGGAAGCCCTTACGCGTCCTGTGGGGCAGAAAGCTCCTCTGGATCCATCGGGCTATCCAGCGATCCCTCCTCCTGCTCCAGGGCCACGGCCTCCTCCCCATCAGGGTTTTCTAAGCCGAAACACTTCTCTGGTGTTTCACAGGCACTGAGATCCCTCTCACTTTTGCAGCACGAAAAGAGGGGACAGAAGGCCACGTTAGCTCAGGTGGACAAGGCAGGGGATGAGGGGACATGCAGGTGACAGAGCTGGGCCCAAGCCGTGGCTGCCAACAGGACCTGCTCATCCAACACAGGGCTGCCAAAGCCACAGGGAAGCTCCACGCCATTCCCACCACCTCATATCAGACTAACAGGCAGCTGAGGATGTAACAGGTGCCAGTCTCAAAACGCTGGATCCCTTCCCTGCGTTATACCCCTTCTTTCCAGGTTCTTGGAGAATGTCCCCAGGGTACATCAGCCCTATCAGCAACACTCACACTGCTGTCCAAATTACAGATGGAGGTGTTGGCAGGCACGTTTGTATCTACAGACCTACTTCATCTTGGAAGTACAGAAAGGAGAGACAAGGCAAGCACAAGCAGCTTTACAGGCAGAGAGAGGGAGAGGATGCTCAGCTGGCAAGCAGGTATCAAGTGATAAAGAGAATTCCTGCAGGCAGAACACGTTTTTGGGGACCCTCACACAAACAGCTCCTCCAAGAACAAGGCTGCAAATCCCACGTCACTCAGCCAATCATTACGATGGGCTGCAGTTTCTTCTGCTCATGAGTTTTCCTGGCACAGGCAACAGCTCCTTGGTTCCCAGTGCCCTGGAGAACATGTAACTCTGTGTGGAGGCCAAGAGCTTTGACACAACCCATCTGTAAATGCCACACTGCAGCTCTCCAAGGAGGAGGAGCTCGAGGGAGCAGAGAGCCTGCTGCTTAGCACAGTTTTAAACAAATCACCACAAACAGGCTGAAAACAGCTCCCCCAGACAGCCTAGTCCTCATGGTAACTGCGGGTCTGGAAGCCAGCATTCCTCTTGGGGCAACAGCTGGTGAGCTGTCCATGTACAAGGATATAAAACAGCTTAATGCTTACACCTGGCCCAGGTCACCTCTGTGGTGGTCTAGAGGGAAGAGAACTGTTCACATCACAGCTGGACTCTCCCTGGCACCACAAAAAGGCACCAGGCTGGCCCTGAGAGCCCTCAGGTACAGGCTCTGCCCAGTGGCAGCCCAGCAGGACCAGAGCTGAAACTAGGGGCTGACTCAGAACCAGAACAGTCATCAGGAAACAGCCAAAGGCCACATCTTCCCTGGTTCAAGGGCCCAGCACAGTGTTAACAGGTTCAGACCCTCTTGGCAAAAGCATGACTTTTAGAGCTTTCTAGAGCAGTCAGGGAGCTGTAAGGGAGACAGAAGAGCTGTAAGGGAGACAGAAGGCAGAGCCACAGCTGGGGCAGCCACCAGGAAATGATGGACAGGCAGTTTCACTGCTTACCCAGCCAGAAGTGGTGCTGAGAGAGCGCTGAGGGGGTGGCAGGAGAAGGGAGAGGTTTAGTGGGAAAGACCCTGTGAGAAGCTGCAGCATCTCAGGGTGTTGTACAGGGGACTCCTGTCCAGGTTACAGCGAGCAGAGCAGGGAGGACAAGGCAGGAAGGGCACAAGGAGCCAGAGCTGCCCACACCTCCTGAGTTGCTCTGTTTGTACCATACCTCTCAGCAGCTTTTGTTCTTTTGCTTTGCTCTTCCTCTATACTGGCTTTGCTTTGGTCTTTTTCCTCTTCTGCCAGCTCCTGGGCCTGCAGGTAAAAGCAAACAGGGTGGAGTTTCTGGCTCCTTCACCATCAAAGACCTTACAGGGGGTTCTGCTGAAGGTCCATGGAATCAGCACGGAGCCCAGCAACCACACAGCATCCACAGGCTGTTCCAGAATGTTGGATATGCCATCCTCCTCTCCTGAGGGTAACCAAGAGGCTCCAAACCTCACAGGGATGCCTTGCAGGAATACTTTCAGAAGCACAAGAAGCCTGGGAGCTCAGCTGTCTCCGTACAGAAGATGAACTCCCTGCCAGCACTAAGCTCTTGGGACACAGGTTTGGCTTTTACCTGAAGGTCATTTTACATTCCCAAGTAACACTAAACTTCCTGAAAAATGTAGGACAAAAGTCTCCTAAAAGAGAAATGTCATGCACAAAGTAAGGTGGTGGGGCCATAAAACAAACTGATGTATTGGCTGGGACCAGAATCACATCAGGGCTCAGCCCTGCCTCCCATCCTGGTTCTAGGGCAGGTTGTGTTGGGCAGCACACACACACGGAGTCACCAATCCAGGGATTTCTGGCTCTAGGGTACTGTCAGGGTGGGCACTGCCCCCTGAGCAGCACACTGAGCATTCAGTTGGCTTATTTGTGACACAATAAATACTTGAAATGTGAATAGCAAACATTTGAATGTGAAAGTGTCACCTGCTCCTTTCCCTACCTTGCCAGCTCCCAAATTCCTCTGTTCCCACAGCAGGCACTGCACAGGGGGAGGGGAGGGACTTCCCTCCTCACCTGCCAGCTCCACACAAGGCAGTGAGGGCTCACCCTCCCTGCTGAGAGTTTGGGTCCCCAAAAACACATCCCATTCATAAATTCTTGGTGACCACACACCCAGCAGGTGAGCCCAGCCCCTTCTGCCTGTGGAGCAGGGCCAAAACAACACGGAATCAAAACAGCAGTAATTTATGCAAATGTTCAGCGGAGCAAATAGCAGAAGGATTCCCTGCAAGTGCTGTCACCTTCCATCACATCAGCCTGGGCAGAGCTCTCCAGCAGCCCCCCACCCCCAGCCTCCCTCCTGCCCCGCTGTAACTAATGACTCCAATTCCCAGGAACCGTGGAGCTCAGCAAATGTTTCCCTGCTCAAAATGGGCTCTGTCACCGCTGCCTGGGAACAGGAGGGAGCCAGACAAATGGAGAAGGATAACAGTCACAGGGCACCTCTGCCAAGCCCAGGCATGGTGCTACTGCTGCCCCTCTGCCCAACAGGGGAGTCCCTTCCCAGGAATCCCAGGCTGCAGGAATCTCTGGACGCGTCTGGAAGGTGAAGACAGCACCTGTCTGCAGGGAACGAGGGCAGATTTTTAAGCCTTGTCTGTGGAATTGTCAGATCCTTGCCCCTTGTTGCCCCAGGACCCCCAGCAGTGCCAGTAGCTCAGTTTTCTGCCCAGCTGCATCCCCAGAGGGCACCCTACACGCTCAAGACACAAAATCAGTAGTGTGAACAACAGGAAAGACAGATCCTGGGCCATGCACAGCGCAGATCCCAAGGGGCTCAGCAGGAGCATCTCACATCAGCTCAGATGATGCCTGCATCCCACTCCTCACCACCATCCCCCTGGGCACAGCAAGGTGCCAGCACCAAGCACCTCAGACACAGGTTTGCCTTTTTCCTGAAGTTTGGGCACTGAACAGGCTCCCCAGGGCTGCCAGGGAGTGTTTGGACAATGCTCTCAGGCACAGGGGGGGATTGCTGGGCTGTCCTGTGCAGGGCCGGGGGTTGGACTTGGTGCGATCCTCGTGGGTCCCTTCCAGCTCAGGATATTTTATATTCCATGATTCTGCATCTTGCACTTTCAGTCTCTGGCAGGTGAAGGGTGGAAGGAGCAGCCTTCCCTCTGCCAGCAGAGCAGCCAGGTCCAGCAGGACACATCTCACAGAGCCTCTGCAGCCACTACAGCTCCTGCCACAAACACACCAACCAAAACTCTCCGATTCTGCGCTCATGGAGCTTCCAGAGGTGCCATTTTTTTAAAACAGAACATTTTGCCCGTACATTCAAAGCAAGGCAAGCTCCTTACATGGAAGCAGGCACATTCCCACAACCAGAGTCATTCCAGCCGAGCCTCTGTGTACAGACACAAAAGAGCAGCTGCAGTTCTGCAGGGAGCACCATTTCACACCCAGCCCTCCCCAAACAGGGCTGTAATAAACTCCAACAGTGGCTGCTCCAGCAAGCATTTGCATGCACAGTGCCTGTGCTGCAGGGAGCGAGAGGGGGAACACAGCAGGCATATGTTTTGTTTTCCCTTCACATCTGATTATGCTCATTATTAGGCACAAGAGGACAGGTGTATCCTCCAGATACAACCTTACAAACGCGATTGCTCCTCTCTGCTGGACAGGTGGGGAGTTTGCCACTCAGGGTCTCCTCCAGAGCAGCTGATCACTCACAATCAGCACAAGGCTGAGTAACCCCAGCTGGATCCTGCCCTCCACCGCACTCCCAGCCAACACTCCGCACTGGGATGGAGCAGGAGAGCTCCAGAGGAACGTGGGGCTCAGGAAGCCAACTCGGCAACGCGCTGGGAAGACAAGGGTAAACCCGAGACGCACAGCAACGTTCAGTCAGAACTGCCCAGCCACTGCTACACCCCAGGCTAAGAGGGCACAGGACCACACACGGTGCCACAGACTCACTGAAAGGAGCCCATTTTCCCTCTACATGAAAGCAGGCAAGACAAACTAAATGATTAAAAATAAGCTTCCCTCTACCAAAATCTGTCAGAGGGAGTTAACCTCCTTTTCTTTCCCATTGATTCTATCGTGTTTCTGCTACACAGATCCTTCCTATCTGCTTAAGCAAAAGAAAAGGACAAATATAGCCACAAAAGAAGAAAGTAAAATAGACTCTACTTCCGCCTTTCCCCAGAAAAGTCATTTATCGACACTCGTATTGGGGCAGGGAAAGCACACAGGGGAGCCTGCACGTGTGCACCGCTGAAACCATCCCCTACTCGAGGTTTATGTTCTTTATGCAGCTCTGTCCACCTCATCTCTGCAGAAAAAACAGTGCCCTGGTAGTGCTGCTCTGATCCCTGACGCCTCACTGTTCACCTCTGCAAAGCCTTCACACTGCCAGCATCACACTGTTAGTGCATCTCACCCCAGTATTTCACCTGCCTGTTCCCAGATCACCCCGATCACACACACAGAACTCACCTTGCACACGGGGCTGTCTAAGACAGGAGACAGAGCCCCTGCAGCCAGTACCTCCTCAGAAAGCTGGCTCTGGAAGCCCAACACCTAAAGAAGAAAGCAGAAAGGGATCAGTGTCCGATGAGAACACACAGGGTTTGCCAGAGATCCTGAGACCAAAATCCTGACGTGGCTTGGAATGAATCCCCACTCCCCACCTCGCTGACAGCAGGTCAGCAGCAGTTGCCTTCACTGGGTCCCTAAGGAAACCCTCCCTGTGGGGTCCAGGGACATCAGTGCCACACAGGGAGGACACTGTGGGACTGAGAGCTCTGCCACACTCCCAGTGCACCCTTCCACTTTGACCACAGCAGGCAGGGGTGACACATGGTGCATCCAAAGGGCACACATCTTCCCCTGCTCCCCTTTATGGCACTGCTGCACATTTCCTCACATTCTTTTCCTAAGAGTCAGCTCCCACGTGCTATCCATCCTCCAAGGCAATCCTCCCTCCTGGCACAGTCTGTGGGGGTCCTTGCCCCCGGCTGCACAGGGCAGCGTGTGCACAGACGTGCCCGTGAGCAAGCACTGCACAAGGCAGAGCCACTTGCCAACACAGGCTTGTACCAACCCCGATAAATAATGATATTCTCAGCCATTTGCTGGCCATGCTGCCTCTGCTCCCACTGGCAGATGGCAACGGCAGCTTCCTGTGGAGATGAAGAGATGCTGATGGGCATCTCCCCCCATCTCAGGGCTTCTCTCCTGCCTGCCCTCCCACAGGCACCCTCCAGAGCCAGGTCTCCCAGCCACACACACCCCCCTGAGCAAAAGCTGCCCAGTCCCTTAAAGCACACTTTTTGCACTGCTTCTTATTTTCCTTTTTGCAATTATCTGAGCACAGTCCCAGCTCTACGTGACCTACTTTTCCAGGGACACTGCCTCACCCACAGACCCAACCTGCGAGGTGCAGGGTGACACTGCTGGCCTGTGCCACAGCTGTGAGGGCGCTGCAAGAGGCAGGCACAGCGCTCCCTGGCTGCACGATCCAAGAGGAACCTGAAGCCCCACACCCGAGGCACAAGGATCTTCTGGTGACTCACCACAGGCTGAACCAGCTCCCCGTCAGAGCAGTTGGAGACTCGCAGGTCCTCCCCGCTGAGCTCCGATGCCTTTGAAAGCTGAGAGGAGAACACACGTTACAGCCTGGACACGTCCTACCCCTGCAGCTTCACCTGGGCACTCCCAACACGACAACTGGCACTGGGAACACAAATCTGTCCCCTCTTTAACACAAGGTGACTAAACATCATGGGGCAGATGCTAAGGGTGTGACCCACAAGACAAGCACAAAACACCATGGGTAGGGGCAGGAGATGGGACTGGGGAGGGCAGAGAAGTGCTCTTCAAATACCCCTGATAAAAGGCACTTGCTTCCTCTCCATCTGCAAGAATGTCTGCAGCTCTCAGAGCTCCCAGCCACCACACAGAACAGTACCATGGTCTCTTAAAAGCACTTTAAAAGCCCATCTTGCTGTGCCTAAGTGCAGTGAGGACTGCTACATTCCCACCATCATGAAGCCACTGTTCAGTGGGAACACCCCATGGCCCTGCTGACTTCAGCAGGACAACTCAGGTGCAGAAGCACACAGGGAAGGGTTTGGAAAAGCAATGCTTTCAGCTCGAAGCTCTTCAGGACAGAGCATGTTTTCCAGGCTCAGCTTTGTGGTTTATCCTTTCTTACAAGACATTACGCATCAACGAACTAGAGAAATCATCAAAATCAGCAAGAAGGCAGCCAGATTGGAAAGAGATCATTCATCAGACCCCATATTCTAACTCAGATTCTATTCTGGAGCATGACCACGAGCAGACAGGGTGTCTGTCTGGCAGCCCAGCTGCGGGGCCAGGCCACTGTGACACCCCGTGCCTCCCGTCAGGCTGCAAACCCAAACCCCCGGGTCTGCTGTGGGCTGAGGCCAGTTCTCCTCCCCGAGTGGGCAGACTGGGAGGTTCTGTGCTCAGAGGAGAGCTCCAGCTCCAGAGCCAGCCCCAAGGCTCCGTCCTTCCCCGCTCCGACCTCGCAGCTCCCGTCGCATCCGCTGCGGAGCCGCGAATCTCACGGCTGGCACTCGCTTTACACTTCTGCCCCAGCTCTGCACAAGCTGAGAGAAACAACAGAAGGAGAGAAACAAAGCAGCACGGACAGCTGGGCTCGGTGTGAGCTCCGTCGTCAAACCTGCTCGCTCAGGGCAGACGGCAGCACTGGAAGCTGAGATTATTTCTACTCCAAGACTCAAAACACGCCTCACAGTTGAGGGTTTTGCCTGTCAGTGGCTTTGGACAGCATTTGGTGTGTGCAGGAGGGAACGACTGCCTAGCTCGATCCTGAAATGCCAATCTGGAAATTCAGAGCACTTTGTGCCCCCCCCGGGGGGGTCAGCACACCCTGCTGACCAGGAAAGCACTTGCACTGGCTCCGCAGAAAACGAGGCAGTGCCCCAAGAGCTTTCCTGAGGCAGGGCCTGACGAGATGACAGGAAGAGCCAACACCAACCCCAAACCATGCGGGCAGGTCTCTTACTTCATCCAGCCTGCTCTCTGTTTTTGGATCAGCTGCTGCTTCTTCCCTCACTTCATCCACCATCTTTTCTCCACAGGACACGGTGTCAGCAGTGGCAGCCAGGCTTCCCAGCTGATCTGCCTCGCCACCTTCCACAGCTGGAGAGGCAGCTCCAGGCTGTCCAGGACCACTGGGCACATCCATCCCTGCTGTGCTCCTTTCCCCCACAGACTGGGGCCGCTCCTCAGCTGCAGGGACGTCACCTTCCACCTCAGCATCATCTTTGTCCAGTTCTTCATCCCCAGCAAGTTCCCCAATAGAGTCCTCCTTGTTCTGGCCAGACAGGCTGCTGTCAGCATCTCCAGCAAGGATTTGAACTGGAGATGGAGGGCACGCAGCACCAGAATCCAAGGAAGACTCTTGCACTTCTTCAGCATGTCTTGATTTTAAAGATTCCTTCTAGGCAGCAAGTCAAACACAATTATAGCCACAACATTCTCTCTGGGGGGACACAGAGGTCAGGAATAGCACACGCTCTCCTACAGCAAGCAGCACAAAATAAAAAAATCACAAAGCTTTGGGTGACTTTGAGACCTGTTTGACTTCTTTTCACACCGTCCCATTCCAAAACAAGGGACTTCATTGAGATAATCTCATTCATTTCTTGGGCTCTCACTTAGGTTTTTTTATCTGTCGCTTTTTTATTCACAGGGTCTCAGTGGATAAGAGAGGGCAGTGGCTGTGCAAGGCCACCAGCCCCTGGCAGCACCTGATCTGCTCCACAGCAGACCCATTTATGCTTCCACATCAGATCTGTTCCGTAAGAGACGGGAACGTGTTAGAGACCACGACTGGACATTCCGCTTCTGTCTCACGTTTTAAGCAGAGAACAGTAGGCAGGATCATCATCCCACCTTCCAGCAGGACAGACTTGAGGGTGGGCACTGACTGAAGCTCAGAACAAGCCTGTGACTAACACAGGAGGCTGAGAGATGGCAGAACCCACCAGCCTGGGGACAAAAACCACCCCAAATTAAAGCCTAGTCACCCAAAGGTTCCACTGCCTCTCCCAGCAGCGGGGAGGCCACACACCCACCGCGGAGAGTGGAACAGGCAGGAGGGAGCAGGAGAAGGCTCCCTCATCAGCATGCAAACAGACCTGCTCGCACGTCCCACTTTCTCACTGTTTTATTAATGGCGCGGTGTCTTGTCAAACATCCCCTGCATCCCGCGTACGGCGTGTTCCGCACACCGAGCGCATATTTTAACGGGGTATTTTTATCAGAGTGCCGCTGGAGCGCTGTCAGCTCCAGACCCGGAGCTGGGGCACGTTCCCTGGCGCGCCATTTGTCTGCGAGACCTTCTCGGTGCCGAGGGAGCCATCCATCAAGGCTGGAGAGGCCAGGGAAAGCCAATCACCGGGCCCTTCCCAAAAAACCCTGCAGTTCTGAGCCTCACTTGTAACTCCCCGGTATTGAGTGACATGGATTTTAAGTTTACACCTTTCTCCGTGCACGTAATACTTTAACCAGCAAAAGAAACAAAAAGAACAAGCCACCAGATGCAACCACAACACCAGAAGCTGCCTACTGCATGCAAAAGCTCAGTGACACTGTGCAAGCGGGAGGGAGATGCCAGAGCCACCATCACCTCTCCCAGGCTGCCAGCATCCTCCACAGGACTCCTGGGGTGCTGGGGAGCAGCTCCAGGGGCATCAGCAGCATCAGCCAACAGGCTGCTGGGGTTCTCCTGGTTCTCCTGCTCTGCCTCGCTGTTCTCCTGGAGTGGGGGGTGACACAGCCACTCGCACAAGTGCCCACGCCACCTTTCCAAGCTGGGAGAGTCACCCACTGTGACCCTCTTCCCAGCTCCAGACTCCCTGTGAGCTGTGTCTCCACGCTCCCCCAGCACAGGGGACAGCAAGGCTACACACACTGCAGCCATTCCTCCCCCCACACCAGTCAGCCCTGTGCTGGTATCCCAGGGATGTGTTTCCTGGGAAGCAGCAGCACTGCTTCCTGCACTACATCCCTGCGGGAACACACCAGCTGTACTGCTCTATGCTCATGTGCAGAGGCAGCTCCCTTTCACCCTCCAGCTAGTAAAGAAGTCAGGAATGGTAATTTCCCAACACAAAGGACCCCCTTGATTCCCAGCATTCACCCAGAGACTGATGCCAAGGTGCCAGCACCGCCACAGTGGATCGTTTCTGCTGCCACGAGACTCTCCCCAGGCACCCAGAGGTGCTGCCAGACCTACTTCTCCTCTTGCCCCTTCCAGCAGCATCCCCAAGCCCTTTTGTATCTTCGGGAAGAGTCTCACATGCAGGTTCAGGTGAGACCTGGCCCCCCAGGCAGCCAAGCACCCTGAGCTCTGGGAGAGACTCTCTTTGCAAGAGTACATTCAAACTACTGCACTCACCTCACACCTCAAGTTCTCCAGCATCCGACCTGGGTTTCATTTTAAGTGTCTTTTCCCCAGTTAACCCACTCTTTGCTCCAGAAATGCCCACTGAGGGGGGAGCATTTCCTCCCACCTCTCCTCCCTCTCTTCCCTGCCTCCAATGCTGCCTCCACTCCACCCAACATCCCGCCTCTGCAAGTCACTAAAACCACATATTTCCTTTGAATACACTCAACCCTGACCACAGGCTACATGAAGTCAGTTTTTTCATTAATTCACCCAGATCTGCTTAGACTTCCCCCTGTAGGACTTGCTACACAAACCCTTTGCTCTGTTTTGCAGGGAAGCTGGAGAAAGGCTTGCGGCTCGCTCCCAGGAATGCTTTTCTACTGCCATCTCATGGAACTAAAAAAGAATTCTGTTTTCCAGTGGGGCACTGCTATCTTATCAGGACTAGGATATCACCCATCCGGGTTAACAGCCTGGCTGTTGGGCAGCAATTGCCGTTCCATAATAGATTCCCGAAGCCCCATCCCCACGGCACTGAAATGCCAAGACAGCTCTTTGTTCCTGCACACATTAACATTTCAGTGAGGAATTGGGCCCCCACGGGCTGCTAGTTGTCTGGAGATGAGAGAGTCAGGGCTCTCTTTGTCACATCCACTTTAGCATAAGCCTTCACAGATCCTGCCCAGCACCTTGAATGGGTTCTCCAGCAAAGTACTTTACAGCTTAATTTTCGTGTGCTGTGAAAAGGATAAGGCAAATACTCTAAAACACTTTAAAAGAAATTAATTTGCCTTTCAGATACTGGAACAGGATTTTCAAAGCGGTGAGAAAGGATTAATGTCAGCACAAACAGTCGGGCCAAATCACCAGAGCTGCTTACAACGCACTTCCCATTGTGCCCTTGTCATCTTAAGCCTGATCCCGGCTAAGGCAGAGCACAGGGAAAGCACAGTGTCTGCACAAGGCCTTGGGTGCACTGAATGCTCAGTGTCTCAGCCACGGGATTTATCTGCAGTGCAAGAAGAAAGAAAACAGGTTTTGTGCTGCCACAGAAAAGTGGCCACGTGCAGCCCACATTAAGGTCCTTGTGGGACAGAGTGACAGTGCAATAGCATTCCCAGAGGACATTCCCTTCTCCTTTCCCCAGTGCCACCATTGCAACTTCAGCTGAAAACGAGCCTTCTCCCTACACTCGCTGCCAAAAAACACATGGAAGCAAAGTGTGCCTCTTCGTCATCGGGCCTTCCTCCCACAGCAAGTGCAGTGGCACCTCTGACCCGAGACCCTCTTCCTGCTGTTCCCTGGAAGAGCAGGTTTCCACCTTGCCTGGTTCACCTACATGGCTTTAGTTTTCTCTACTTTGGAGTGAAACAAAGTGCAAAGATGTCTCCTCAACTCGCAGCTACCAAACCACAACCATCCTCCTCCGAACACAAAACCTGCCTTCAGCACCCACCCCACTGCCCCCTGTGGGCCACATCTGGCTTCTCACCACCCCCCAGCCCTGATGCTGTGCCTTCCTGTCCTTCAGCCTGCTCCAGGTTGTTCCCAAGTGACACAAGAATCTTGTCCCTCTGGCACCATTCCTGCACCCTCATTCCCTAGGTGCTGGCAGTGCCTCGGCTCCTCTCCCACCTGGGCAGCTTCACCTGCCCATGCCATCACCCCTGGTCTTACCTCAAAGTCCAAGCTGCCTCCCAGGGCATCAACATCCAAGTACACATTTTTCAACAGTCCTGATGTCCCACGGAAACTCTAAAAGCATTAAAAGAAGGAGATGGCCAAAACTGAGTTCCTCCCCCTGCGATCCCACAGGAAGAACTGAGGCTTCCTCAGCAGTGGATAAGGCAGGAGGAGCCATGGCAGTACACCTCCAGCCAGTTCATTTTGGAATTGCACCCCAGCAGGTGCTGATTCGTGGGGATTACAACGTGAAAACAGGGTTAGATGCTTTTTGGCCATCAAACAGCACAGGGAAAATGCAGCACAAATTAAAGCCCAGAGACAAATGGAACAGCCACAGTCAACCATCCATTACCAGGGGGGCATCACAGGACTTCATGCACTCCGGTCACTGACACACACCGAGAGCCAAGGCACACAAACTACCTCATTTTCACTGTCCTCCTCTTCGTTTCTCCATTTATCCAGAGCTGCTGTGTCCAAGGAAATCTTCTCGTCGCAGATCAAGCCCAGCAGGTTCCTGGTGTGCCTGGGGGGCTTACAGACCTCTGCAAGCTGTGCAGGCCACGAGAAAGGGAAGTGAGAGGACAGATGACAGGAAAGGGAAGATGGAAACCCACTGAGACACTGGGCAGCTGCTGGATTCTGGGAAGGAGCTCAGGACTTCACTGCTACCCTCATGCTGCCAGAGCCATGTCCAGCTGGGAGAGAGGTTCTTAATGAGGCCAAAGAGTCTCCTGTCCTATAGGGGCACATCTGAAACCTGCCTGTGCCTCCAAACACTGATTCAGGCAAGCCCATAATAAAATATTTGATATCACCAGTGACAAGACTTCACTCGGTGAGAAAACCTTCAGCGAAGGTGATTATTTGTATGTTTCCCACATATATTGCTTTGCTTTCCTTTAAAAGATCCACTTCCTACCACTTAACAGGTTTGTTTATTTGTGAAGGTAATTATTTGTATGTTTTGCACATATTTTGCTTTGCTTTCCTTTAAAAGATCAATTTCTTACCACTTAACAGGTTTGTTTTATTGACCCAAAAGTCACTTTCTATAAATAATCATTCCATGTGATTGTAAGTCTTACATTTATCAGGAAAACTGTTCTTTTAAATTTTTTATTCTCAAATAGACGAGTGAAAGTATTGTTTATTAGATTGTATTATCTGTATTGTTCATCATGCTTCATTTGCCCACCAAAGTTCTACTAAAACAAACTGAATAGATTTTGTTTCCCCCACAGTAATTGAAACAATTCCTTCTTTAAATCTGCTAAACATAGCAGAAGAAAGCTGAGCACTAATTTAGCACTGGGCTCCCTAGAAATAGAAGAAGAAAAGAAATACTGTTGTCTGCTAAAAAACTGTATTTCGAAGCAAACAGGAGACCACAAATACTGTCATTTAAGCTTCTAAGTGTCCCCACGCCTGCCAGCCTTTGCAGTGCGCCTTCCAGGGTGTGTTCCCAGGGAAGAGGGAGCCTCACCTGCGTTCCTTCCTTGGTGATCAGGTCAGAGTCCACCACGCTCCCCACGTTCAGTGACCCGCGAAGGACGACGGACTGAGACGGGGCGAGGCCACGGAGCGGAGAGAGGGTCCCCAGGGGCAGCTGGATGGGGGCCAGGTGGGGGCCCAAGGGCTGCAGTATGGAGAGGGGAGTCGCTGACAGGAGAGCAAAGGTGTGCAGCCCCCTTTGGAGAGGGAGGAGGTGCTGCCCTGGGCAAACACAGGCTGCTGAACCAAGGCCAGCACCGCTGCAAACCTGCCTGGGGACCCCACAGCCACCAGCACGCGGGACAGGTAAGGAAATACACCTGGATTTACTCTGATATTTTGCCTTCCAAAGACCCCCCTGAATGGGTCCAGAATGCTCCTTCCTTTCAGAGGGCAGCAGGAGCCCCGGGAGCCATCCCACATCCTCACCTCTGAGCAACACATGCTCACACCCCAAGTTATCGTCACCCAGAAGTGTGACCATCCTGTTGGACAGCATGGAATTCCCCATCCCAGTTAGTCTCACCCTGCACAGGTTAAACCAGAAGCGCACGTGTGCCAGGGTTTTCCCTGTACAGTACAACCACGGGCTTCAGCAGAGCACGTGTGTTTTCAGAAACCACAGTCCCTATGTCTACACAAGATTCTAGAGTGAAATCAGAGTTAATTCACTGATGGATGGGGACAGGGGGATGTCATCACCAAGTCATCACCACAGCAATGGTAACAATAAATCACATTCTGGGCTTAAACTAATTATTTTCTGCAGATGGCCATTAACCACATGTACAGAACAGAGGATGTTCACCGTCCTTCAGCAGAGATAAATGTGTTTCCATCAGGCTAATTAAAACTTTAGGGATAATCTACAGTTTATCTGTTATTTATAGTTCTTATCAGCTACCTGAGCACTATCACGCTGGTAATGAGAAACCTGAACTGGCAACTCAGTGGAGCTACAGCTGGGCACCAGCAGAGCACAGCAATCCATTAACGTTACACACAGTGACCCCTCAGCTCATTTTTGTCTTCAGAACAAGAGATTTGGTAAGTTCTTATTAAACTGAGGCCATTACTTGTGGACAAAGACAAAACAACCTGGAACGTTCTCCCCAGGTAGAGGCAGGATCTGCAAAAGGCAACAGGGGGAAAAGTTTGGGCAAAACTGAGCAAATTGGCTCAGCTATTCCCAGAGGAAGGAGAAAATTACAGTTACAGACAGGTTCCATCACACCTGAAAGCCACTTCAATGTCCTAAGACACAGGTGCAGCCACCCAAGGGCTAAACTGTGCTCAGAACTGCAAAGCCACGATCCAGTAACCACTGGGAATGCTCCTCCTCTGGTGTGGAAAAGGCAGTTCAAACTTTCTCCCGTTTTTCTTCCATTTAAGAGGGAACAGAGTCCATTTCTCAAGGTGCTGGCCATGGATGAAGGAGAGCTGGCTGCAATTTCTGGTTTCCTACATCACCTTAACCAACTCACCCTGGGACTCGAGACTCAGCAAGCACAACTAAGCTGAAAACAGCTGAATAAGCCATTCCCCCTCAACTTGGACTGCAGGACCTCCAGGGAGAAGACCAACTTCATAGTGTTCTTACTACAAAGTTTCTTATAGCCCAAATTACAAGTGATTTTGTATTCAGCATTGCCAACACACTTGATTTACTGCCCATCACCTGGGTTTGAGTTCAGAAAGCCCTTTGTGTGCTCGAAGCCCTTTGTTTCTCCTCTGCCCAGCCCTCCCTAGAAGGACAACAAGCAGAGTCTACTCACAGGGGATTGCTTCAGTGACTGCTTCTCCTTCTTGTCCTTCTTCTCCTTCTTCTCTTTCTTTTCTTTCTTCTGCTTCTTCTCTTTCTTCTCCTTCTTCTCCTTCCTCAGGCCGCCCTGTGCCAGCAGTTTCTCCCGCTCCCGGATCACCAGCTGCCTGTAGTGCTCGTCACAGGGGTGCTCCCACATGGACTGGCCCGTGGCAAAGTTGAAGTAGTAGACATCACCAGTGGTGTCTTGGCTGCGTGGCAAACACCAGCATGAAAAGATGGAAGAGCACATAAAAACACAGCAGCACAGGCCAGAACATCCTTGCTGGATAGCCTGACCACCTGGAGCTCAGGGAAGAGGAGCATGAAGCCTCCAAGAGGCCAAAAATACATCAGTGTGGGGAAGCAGCTCTCCTAGGATGCTCACAACCTTATCAAGCTTCCCAAACAGTTTTTTCCACCCTTCCTCTGCCACCCCAAAAAGCCCTGAGCTCCCTCATCCACAGGAAGTAAAATATTGTGGTAAAACATCCCTCTTCCTCACCACCAGAATGCTGGGGCAGCACACAGAGAGGAAGGACAGGAAAGACCAGGAGTCATAGACTGGTTTGGGTTGGAAAGGACCTTAAGCATCCTCCCTCCTGCCATGGGCAGGGACACCTTCCACTAGTCCAGGTTGCTCAGAACTCCATCAAACCTGGCCTTGGACACTTCCAGGGGCAGCCACAGCTTCTCTGGACACCCTGTGCCAGGGCCTCACCACCTTCACAGGGAAGAATTTTTCCTGATATCCAACCTAAACTTTCTCCCTGTCAGTTTGAAGCCATTCCCCTTGTCCTGTGACTGGGAACCACCCAGGACAGCTGCAGCCAGAGTCTCACCAGGGCCTCCAGTCAGGGGGTAACGGGGCCACCAGACACTCCCTGGCCAGCCACAGCAGCTCTGATTCCTTCTCAGGGTCAATCCCGATTATCGGTGCAAAATTCTGGATTTCTAGGAAAACATAAGAGGAATCTGTGAAGACAGTCTACACCAGCCACTGCACAGCAGAGCCACCCTCCCAGCTATAGCAGGGGGCACACTGGAAAATCCAAAACAAAGCTGCTCAAAGCCACCAGCATGGTCCTGTGTGTCCACAGCAAACAAAGAGCTCATTTTTCAGCCCCATCTTCTGCGAAATTCCACGTATTTTACCCTCTCCACCCACACTCCCCCCAGTTCCCACTTTCTGAATACACCTAGAAGTGACCTGTGAGCCTGAATTCCTTCTCCCAGCTCCCAGGAAGACAGGCAGCACTCACCTTGCTCATCAGGAACGTAGGAATCGTTGTAGTCTTCTTCTAGAATGAGCTGGTTCCCAATGCGCACGGCCCCTGCCATGAGTCCCCTCTCCATGGCTCCCACACCTGGGGGTGGGAACAAAGCAACACAAAGTCACAACTGCCCTCAGAAATGAAGGTTCCTTGTCCCCCAGCCCATGGCAGAGCCTTTCCACCTGCAGCACACGCAGCAAAACCAAATCAAAGACCTTCCACACACACTTCCAGGGGCTGCAGAAACAAGGAGCAGAGCTGAAGCAGCACAAAGTTATAACCAGATCCCCCAGGCCTCCGAGTTTCTACATAGGAGATGAGCACTTGCTTCAGGGACTTTTTAACCAGGCAAAAGAAAATAAGCTGAAATGAGAAAGGGAAGGAAGAGAGAGCAAGCAGCTTTCCCAGAGCACAGCTTTGAGAAGAGTCCCAGAGCTGGATCAGCATGGCCCAGGGACAAGGCAGCTTCTCCCTACTTACCCTAAGGTAAGTAGCCTCTCCCACCTTCTCAGAGGACGCTTAGGAAGCTGTAAAAGGGTCCTAATTTAACACATCCCACCTGTAGCCCACTGCTTCGTTATTTAACTCATAGACCACACCACAGCTGAGCCCTTACGACCCATCCAGCACAGGTTTAGGCAGCTGGAATTTAATCACCTCACCCCAAACGTCCCCAGCTGTGGCTCTGCATGGCCACATTTGGCCAGCACGGGCCTCCCACCACTGTGTGGGGGGCCAGATGCCAGTGCCAGCACAGGCACAGAGGGGACCGTGACCTGCTGCTCAAACACAAGGTCAAACCTTTCAGCCTAAAACCCCCCAAATTCTCAGTGTACAAAGCATTCCTTAGCTATACTCGTGAGACCCAGGGGGTTGCAGTACCTGCCAGGGGTCTGAGCAGCATCAGCACCCCAGAGAGGACCCCTCAGAGCAGGATCACCACCCACTGCCTGTAACTAACCACCGCTGCCCTCTTCACCTCCCTCTGTCCTCAGGCCACTCCGTATTTATAACTCTTATGTAAAACAAGTCTCAGAAGCAGCAACTAATCCTGGCAGTTTCCAGGCAAAGATATCCTCGGGACACACCAAAGCAAAACAGCATCACGGGGCTCACACCGCTCCACTTCCCAAACGTCCCCAGAGCACTTGGATGTGGGCAACTCACTCAGGGCCTTCTGTTCGAGTTTTCCTGTTCCAGCTCTAACTCAGCTCCATTTTCTGTCCCTGGAATTAGCGCTGGATGGCTCACTCTTGGAGACGCTGCCTCGCTGCACCGGGGGAGACCTTACTGCGGCCTTTCAGTGCTTGAGGGGCATCTATAACGGATGGGGACAAGGGGGAACGGTTTGAAACTAAAGGAGGAGGGATTTAAATGAGATATTAGGAAGGAATTCTCCCCGGTGAGGGTGGGGAGGCCCTGGCACTGGTTGCCCAGAGAAGCTGTGGCTGTCCCATCCCTGGAAGTGTCCAAGGGCAGGTTGGACGGGGCTTGGAGCAACCTGGGATAGCGGAAAGTGTCCATAACCACGGCAGGGGAGTCAAACTGGATGAGCTGAGCCCTTCCGACCCACAAAACCGTTCCCCGGTTCTATGCAAAGCAGAATTCACAGTTAGGGCAGCCCGCGCCGCGCCAGCCTGGAGTCACGGGAGAGGCGCGGCTGGCGAGCAGGAGAAACACCTTGGATTAATAAGGTATAAAATAAAAGCAAAGAGAAAGCCCTTTTTCGCCCACGTCACGACAGCGCACACGCGACAGACGCGCAGCCGGGAGCCGGCAGCCCCCGTGGGCGGCGGGAAGCCGGGACCGCGCGGCGCGGGGCCGCTCCCCGCAGCCTCCCTTCCCCGAGGGGAGCCTCCCCCGGGCCCGGTCCCCCCGTCCCCGCTCACCGTAGCCCCGGGCCCGGACCCGCTCCGGGGCCGCCGCCGTTGCCCGGAGCGCGGGAGCCGCCGCGGCCGCTAAACGAGACCCCGCCCC
>VZRE01007692.1:18069-32131 GCA_013396775.1 Cephalopterus ornatus | reverse complement strand
GGCCGGAGGGTGGGAGCGGCGGGGATGTGACCTCCGCCCGTGTCCCCGCGGGGGCTGCGGGGCGCGCGGGTGCCGCTCCCGCGGGGCCGCGCAGAGCGCTTCTTCGAGGGAGGGGACGCTGGACATCGGTGTCCAGCGCGGGGCGAGTGGTACCGGAGGCTCGGGGCAGGACCGAGGGCCGGGGGATGCCGAGCTCCGGGCGCTCCCGTGGGTGCGGGATCTCCGGAGGTGTTTTCCCCTCCGTGCGCTGCCGTGGTTCGTGGGGCAGGGGTTCAGCCTGGAGCAGGGCTCGGCGGTGGTTTCCCCCCCGTGCCGGGTGAAAGCAGGCTCCTCCGGCCGCGGAGCAGGTTCCTCCTCACCCCGCGGAGTTCGGCGGGGCCCCCGCAGCGGAGGAGCCGGCTCTGGGCTGCCCGCGGAGCGTGGCATTGCCCGTGGTGGTTGCTCCTGGGGATCTGCGCTTCAGGAGTTTCTCGGCAGCTTGCCGCGGTGCCACGGCGAGAGGAGGAAGCGTCTCCTTCTGCCAGCCCGGGGCTGCGCCCCCGGCGGGCAGGGCAGGGTTGGGATCGATCCGTGCCCAGCTGGGTGTGCCTCCTGTGCTGCACCGCTGGGAAGGAGCCGCCTCGGCTGGAGTTTCCCTGGAAGGGGCTGGTGGCAAGCCCAGGTGTGCCGGTGTTGCCTTCCAGGAGCGTGAGGCTCTGTGGGACCTTCAGGTGCGGCCACTCCGTTCGTCATCCGAGGACACTCTCACCAGTTTCCTTTCTGCCGTTCCAGCCCGCCTGTCTGATGCCGCATTGGAGGCAGGGAGTGCCGCTATGGAGCGCAGGGATGGAGGCCACGCTCTGCATCCACACGTGCCTTTGGCTGAGCGCCGCCTGGATCCCCCTCACCTCGGCAGCCGGAGCGGCCTGCGGCGGGCAGAGCTCTCGGGACACTGAGGGCCACCAGGGCAAGCTGACGTGGGCCGTCAGCCTGGATGCGCCCGAGGAGGAGCTGGAGCAGAGGGCAGAGGAGCTGGCCCGGACTGCGGGGCTGGTGAACATGGGCCGTGTCGGGGAGCTCAAGGGCCATTACCTCCTTGCCTACCAGCCCGACAGCCGTGCGGGGAGCGAGCCCGAGGCAATACGGAGGTCGGTGGACACTTTGTTTGCACAGCACGACAGCGTGCGGTGGCACTCGGAACAGAAGCTTCTGAAGCGCTCCAAGCGCAGCCTGCACTTTAACGATCCCAAATACCCCCAGCAGTGGCATCTGGTGAGTGGTTTTCCGGCTCCTGCTGTGCTCGTGGGCTCGGGCTGTTTGTGTGGCCACGAGGCAGCTGTCACATGGGAGGCAAAACAGCGTCTTTCTGTTCTCTGGTGAGGAGGGAGCACAGTGAGACCTCGCCCTGCCTGCTGTGTGCTCACCCTGATAACAGGAGGAGGCAGCTGCCATGGCTGGTTGTGCACTCATGGCACTAGGGTGGGCAGAGAGGTTTGGCCACAGCACACTGCGCACTCCTCTTTGTAGTTTGAGCGAGTGTTCCTCGCTGTCCACCTCAAACAATCCCCCCAGCTGTCCTGTGACTCCTCCCTGTGCTGGCCCCAGCCCCACACATATCCAGTGCACCCCTCACCACTGACCGTGTCCCCTCGCTGTCCTTTCTGGTGCTTAGAACAACCGCAAGAGCCCCGGGAAGGACATCAACGTCACGGGCGTGTGGGAGCGGAACGTGACGGGGCACGGTGTGACAGTGGTGGTGGTGGACGATGGCGTGGAGCACACCATCAAGGATATACAGCCAAACTACGTGAGTCCTGCTGCGAGCAGGGAGGGCAAAGGGCAGGCTGGAGGCTGGGCAGTGTGACGTGAGCGTGTGAGAGCTCAGCTGCATCAGAGCTCGACCCACACCATCACCCTGGGCTGAGCCAGGGCGGGAACTACCAGCAGCAAACCTTTCCCGGGAGATTTTGCACCCAGGTTTCAGGGTTACCTGCCTTTGTGCTATGCTGCAGCTGGTCTCCCTCTGCCCTGCAGCAGTGGCTGAAGCTGCCTCGGTCGGTCCCTTCCCCACGGCAGCAGATAGCAGTGTTGAGCTGCAGCCCCATGTGGAAGCAGCCTGGAAGTTCCCGTGACTCTCCCAGGCTGTGTTTCAGCCCTTGTAGTGTGCTCTTAACTCCTGCTTTTCCCAAACTGAGGAGAGAGAGAGCCTCGAGTCATGAACTGTGGGTCTGTTTCCAGAGCCCAGAAGGCAGCTATGACTTGAATTCCAACGACCCTGACCCTATGCCTCACCCCGACGAGGAGAACGGGAACCACCACGGGACCCGCTGTGCCGGGGAGATCGCAGCTGTGCCAAACAACAGCTTCTGCACAGTGGGAGTTGCCTACGGGAGCCGCATCGCAGGTACCTTCAGGCTGTGGCGCCCCGAGGTGCCTGGCATGTCTCACCTCAGAGGGGTGGCTCCGTGGGCTGGAGCAGCTCTGAGTCAGCGGTGCCTTGCTCGGGCTGGTTGGGGCTGTCACAAGGAGGGCCCAGTGCCTGCCTGAGATCCTCTCCAGAGGATACAGCTCCTGGCAGAGCAGGTTAGGTGTGGGCGTGGCAGCTTTTCCAGTGTTCCTGGAGTGCTCCTGGCCTGCCCATCTGCAGAGCTTTTGGCAGAGCAGCCGTACCACGCAGGCTGAGCCAAGCAGTCGTGCCACAACATGCCTCCTGCTCTGCGGGCTGGAGGCTGTGTCTGGAGGCACCGGGGAAGCCAATCTTGGCCAGCTCCCCCGGCCTCTGGTCTTGGCTCTGCCCTGTGGGGATGGACAGGGGTGAAGGGCCAGCACTGCATCTGCTCTGCAGGGCCAGGGAATGTGTGCTGTGCCCTTTGCTGTCTCCAAACTCCTGCGCTCCTTCGTAGAGGAAGGGGAGGTCTCTGTGGCAGGCAGGGTGTGTCCCTGGCAGGGCAGGGACAGTGATGCTGGGATGTGGTTCTGTCCATGAACCTGGTCACACCATGGTCCCTGAGGAGTGCTGGGGGTCAGGGCTCTCCCAGGGGCACTGTGGGGAACTCTGCATCCCTGCCCTGGGCTCCCTCCCTTGCTGGGGACCCACCCTGATGGTGGCACATCAGGGTCCCAGAGCTCCAGCCAGCAGAGGCTCCCAGCTGGCAGAAGCAGAGATGAGCTCATCAGGTAACCCCAGCACAGGGAGCAGGGAGGGTTTACCCAGCGCTGCTTCAGGCCTCGGCCCTCCAAAGCTGGACCAGCCTTGCAGGGGCAGCCTTGAGCCAGGAGTTTGTTTGCAGTTTATACAGCTCACGGACCCACGTGGGTCATGTTCCTTGTCCTTTGTCCCGCAGGCATCCGAGTGCTGGATGGGCCCCTCACGGACAGCATGGAGGCCATCGCCTTCAACAAGCACTATCAGATCAACGACATCTACAGCTGCAGGTGAGCCCCAAGGACACCCTGAGCTGGCACCCAGCACTCCCATGTGGGCCCTGCTCTGCCTGGGGACGGGGTCACAGCTCGTGGCTGAATGTTCACACCAGCTCCCGTCCTCCTGTGGCTCCAGATAGCACCGAAATCCTGTTCCTGGAGAGCTGGCCTGGGCTCTGCACAGCGCCTGCGGTTGTGAGATCTCCTTCTGTGTGCTGCTGCAGCACGTCCCATGGGCAGTCTGAGCTGGAGGGGACACTGTGCCCACCACTGTGGTCAGGCAGCCCCAGCTGAGCCGTGTGACGGGGACTGGAATGTGTTGTTAAATAGAAATCAAACATTTTGTCCCCTGGAATCTGACCCGGGGCACAGTGCAAACACGACAGCGAAATCCGAGCAGCAAGGGGCCATCCTGATGGGTGGGAAAGCACAGTGCTTCCCGATCCCAGTCGTGGTGCTGGGAGTAGCTGCTGGCTGCCAGTAGCTCGCTGTAATGGCAGGAAGAGTTGCTGCCTGTGACTCCTGGGGCTTTCACTTCACAGTGTCTCTCTTTCCAGCTGGGGTCCCGATGACGACGGGAAAACTGTGGATGGCCCCCATCAACTGGGAAAGGTAAAAAGCAGCCCCAGAAGCAGAGATGGCCCTGGGAGGGCCTTCCAGGGCTTGTGGTTTCTTGCCTGCCTGGACAGGCGTGCAGGGACGTTGCTGTGACACTGTGCACGTCTGTTTGTGTCCATGGCTGCCAGCAGACGTGTTCCCTGTCACTGTGTGGTCGGGAGAGGTGACGCAGTGGCATTCAGGCAGTGTGGGATGAGCTTTCTGAGGAGAGGCTGGACCCAGCAGGAAAGTGCTCTTTCGCAACCTGTGGTATTATTGTGACGACTTTTGCAACCCACGGGATGCTCTCTGCTCAGGACACCGAGCCTTCCCAGTGCTCAGGGTGGTTCTCCAGGCAGGGAGCATGCCTTTGGGTGCTGGGAGCAAGTAAGGGGAGTGGGATTGCAGTGGGAGGAAGAGTCAGAGCTGACGCTGCTCCTTCCCAGGCCATTGAGGTTCTCTCACAGCTGCTGTGCTGCAAAATGCTATTGGTCTACCAGCGCCACAATGAGGGGTCACTGAGGGGGCCCCAAAACCAGCGCTGGGGTGTTGTTCTGCTCCACTGCTCTGCTGCTGTGCTTTTCCAACAACAATTCAGCAGTTACTGCACTGTTTGGAGCAGCCTTGACAGCTGAGCTGTCCTTTCACCATAACAAATGGTTTCCAGTTCTGCAAGTTAATGTATTCTCTTCCTACATGCAGAGACAGCTGGAACAAGCTCTGGGACACAGAGCACGGGCAGAGCTCTCTGTGCCACAGCAGAGCTGGGAGGGCAGAATGTACCTTCATCTGCCAGAGGGAGGGAGAGCGGGGGGTTCAATTCCAGCGGGATTGGGTTCTTGCTGGTCCATCAGATATGTCCTTTCCCTGGGTGGGAATGATGTTTGGGCAAGGTGTCGGGCTGGAAATGCAGTTCCAAGTGGGGCTGGTGGTGCTGTGTTTCTCAGCAGTGTCTGTGGGGCTGGGCCCTCTCAGAAGGGCAGTGGCCACGTGTGAGGAGCTCTGATCCCCCTGGTTCAGAGCCACACGTGGCTGCTGGCAGAAACCACTGGGATCAGCAGGGGAGGGCAGGGGAGGAGCCCCCCGGCCTGAGCAGGGTTCCCTGTCCGCAGGCTGCCCTGCAGCACGGGGTGATTGCCGGGCGCCGCGGCTTCGGGAGCATCTTCGTGGTGGCCAGTGGGAACGGTGGCCAGCACAGTGACAACTGCAACTACGATGGGTACGCCAACTCCATCTACACTGTCACCATAGGTGAGCGCCTGTGCCTCCCGTCTCCTTCCTGCCCAGCATGGAACAGCGAGGGCATCCCAAAAGCGCACGACCTGCCCAGCTGGGAGCTGGCTGGGCAGTGGGAATCTGTGGGAGAGGGTCTGGGAATGAGCATGGCAGTGTGTAGGGCTTCAGCCCTCAAGCCTGCAGTTTGCTTTTGACCCAGAGAGCAAGAGGAGGCCAGGGGAATTCCTGCCTGTGTCCAGGCCTCCCTCCTGGGGCTGTGACCTGGCATGCAGCATTCCCATCACTTGTGCTAGAGGAGAAACGTGTAATCCGGGTTCTCGAGGGCAGAAGCTGCGGGAAGGGTAAAAGATCTGTGTGCCACTGAGCACAGTGAAAGGTTATTTATCGTGGCTGCCTTTCCTGTAGATCTTCCAGGCAGGAAAAATGCAGGCTTGGTTCTAATTTCCTTGCCCAGCTCCTGGAAGAGCACAGCTGGCCGGAGAGGCTCTCGGGGGATTGTCACCTTGAAATTTCAGCAGTTGAAGTGAAACAGGTTTCGTGCCATCAACGCCTTTCCTGTTTTCCCAGGAGCAGTGGATGAGACGGGCTCCATGCCGTTCTATGCCGAGGAATGTGCCTCCATGCTGGCCGTGACCTTCAGTGGCGGGGACAAGATGATGAGGAGCATTGTGAGTACGCACACAAGGCACCTGTGTCCTCCTGCACACACCTGGAACAGCCAGGACAGCGCTCTGTCCCTCCTGATCGCCACATGATTCCTCTGGGAGCCAGGGAGCAGAGGGGCCATTTATCTAGGTCCTGCATAAAAAGTGCTCTCAGAGGGAGGTTCCTGTTTCTCAGCTCTGTGGGAGCTGCCCCACACCTGCCCAGGCAACCCCCCTGGCTCCTGCTCCGAAGGGATGAGGGAGCACGGAGTGCAGGGAGCGGCATCGGGCCCTTTAAACCGCTTGGCCGCAGCTCCTGCTCTGCTCTGGCACGTGGGCCTCTCCCAGCTGAATTTTTCAGAATATTTTTATCAGCTTTTCCTTTTTTTTGCCAAAAAATGACTTCTTGTCAACAAAATGTCCTTTTTGCCTGAGCCAAGCAGCCGGGGCTGTTTTCCCCACCGCAGGCCTGACCCAGCCCATCCCTCCCTTGTGGTGCCTGTGGGGGGCTGTCAGGCTGCCCCCACCCCACAGTGTGACCCCTCCCTGTGCTGTGCTGCCAGTGGGGTCTGCAGAGCCCACCCACCCCAGGGCAGCTGGGGAGAAACGTTGCTGGCTCCCAGGCCAGATGTTTGGGGTTGTGTTGTCCCTGGCTTGGAGGATCTCCTATCAGGACAGGTATTTCCCAAAAGCACTTTCCTGGCAAAGCTGATGAGGCAGCCAAGTGGAGATCAGCACCTCAGTGTGTGCTTGGAGGTCTCAGGGGGTCTGCTGGTGTGCTCTTGGGAGCAGGGACTTGGTACTGTGGCTCTGTGCCTGCCACAGAGGAGCCGAATCCAGGCTTGCCAAACAGGCTTCCCTGCATGCTGGGTAAACCGGGGGAACTGGGAGAGCCTGGGATCCTCAGCCACCTGGTTGGGACTCACCAAGCTCCTCCTGCAGCCCAGAGCCAGGGCAGGGATCCATGCCCAGCCAGAGCGCAGCACGATCTGCCACAGGGAAAGTAAAACCCAGAATTGAGATGATTTTTCCTTTCAGAAATAAGTTAAGTTGTCCCAGGCTGGTTTGGAAAGTACTGACACTAGGAAAAAAGGGAACAGCAACCCAGTGAGAGCTCTGCTGCATTCCATCAGGAGTTCCAGGCCTGTGGGCTGGTGTCTGGCTTTCCCAAGCCTGGTGTGAGTGCTTTGAAGGTCTCAGATGCACATTTATTTCCAATACTGGCCTTATGGGACACTAACACGGGAGCTGGCATTCCATGGGGGATCCAGGACAAGATCCACACTTAGCCTAGGAACATTATGTACCACAGAGACATCCTGTACCGTGATCCTGTGCCATGCATAAACCCAAACACCCCCTTTCTCAGGAGTGCAGTCTGCTCCTGAACACCCTGGGGCTCGCTGCAGTGGTGTCAGAGTTAACATCTCTGCAGCCATCGGCTCCTGTTTTCTTCTTTTACCAGACCATAAACTTTGTGTGGTTTCCTTAATGGGAAGAATTTAATACAGCTTCTGGCACTCTCTGTGCTTCCCACTGAAAGCTTGTGCTCTTGGGGTGTTCTGTGTGGGACACACAGAGGCCCAGCACGAACTGGAGCCCTTCACCCTCCAGATTTTGGGCTTTGTCCCCACAGGGACACATGGAGATGGATGCACTTGGTTTGCAGTGAGGTGGCATAATTTGGGAACCTCCCAATACCTCTTTTTAGGCTCTGAGTGCTCTGCACAGTCCCATGTGGCCCCTCTGCAGCCTGCTTTTGTTCGAGTGACACTGTGGCCAGCAGTGAGGATGAGAAAGGTCCCAAACTGTATCTGCCAGGAGTTTCCCACAAAGTTGCTTAGTTAGACCCAATTCCTCTTTCTCTCCAAAGGGAACTGTCCCCATTCATTGCCTCCCAGATGGCATCGCTGTCCCTGCAGTGAGGAGCTCCCAGGACCTTTGATGGCTGGCTGTGAGCAGGGATAGTTGTGGCACAGGCTGAGCACAGGCTGCTGGTGGAGCTGGGGTGACGAGGACACAGCTCAAGGCTGGGACTGTGCGCTCCAGTACTCCAGTGCCTGCCCCAGCCACCCCAGCAGGGCAAAGTGGCCTGACAGAGGCACCTCTCCTCTTCCTCTGCAGGTGACAACGGACTGGGATTTGCAGAAGGGCACGGGCTGCACGGAGGGTCACACGGGCACGTCGGCGGCCGCTCCGCTGGCGGCCGGGATGATCGCACTGATGCTGCAGGTGCGGCCGTGTCTCACCTGGAGGGACGTGCAGCACATCATTGTCTTCACTGCCACCAGGGTGAGGAGCCCTCCCTCCCTGCTCCTTCCCTCCCTCTGCTGCCCCTCAGGGATGCTGCAGGAAGGCCATGGCCCTGCTGAGCACATCCGTGTTTATGTCTGCGGCCCCTCCATAAATCTCTCGCTCGTCTGGCTCCCAGCGAGGGGGTTGCATTTTCCCCTCACCCCTCGCTCCTTCCAGGAATGTGGCTGAGGCATTTTCCTCTGTCATGATAATAAATGGGGTATTTGCTGCAGGAATGCCTCCCTCTGCCAGCACAGGGGTCTTCCAGGGGCTCAGCAGGTTCCAGGGGCTCAGGCCCCGGGATCAGGTGCGTGTGGTGGGCTGACCGAGCCCCAGGGCTGTTACCTCTACAGTGTCATCCCATGGTCCATGCAGTGGGAAAGCAAGGAGCTCTGCCCTGCTCTGGCCTTTCCTGGGCTCTCCAGAGAGCCAGGCTCCTGGAAACGGACACAACAGAGAGCTGGGCAGCAAACCCAGCCCTTCCCTTGGCCTCACCTCCCACGCAGCTTTGCTGCCCAGAGCAGGAGTGGGAACTGGCTGGAGCTGCCCGGTTTGGTTTAGGGATGGGGCTTCTTCCACACCCCTCTGGGGAGCAGGAATCCATGTCCAGCTGATACTGTGCTCACCTTGGCACGGGGCAGTGTTTTCCATAACTCCAAGCCAGTGTTGCCAGAGCACTACAGCCCACTAAGTGATGGGACCCAGATCTGTCCTGCCCCAGCTCCTGTTGATTTAAAGGTCTCAGTTCCTTCTCTCCAAGGCTTCTGCCATCCCACAAGCTGTGGCTTGGGCAGCAGGGAGCAGCTGGGATGTTTCAGAGCAGAGGCATTTGTTCCCTTTTGTGCTGCTCTATTTCCTTTCTGAGGTGCTGGGAAGCCAGTTTGTCCTGGGATTTGTTTCAAACGAAGGACAACCTGTTTCTTTCTAATAAGGCCATGTGGGTTTGCTTCCCTGCCACTGCGGGATGTGTCTGAGCCTCTTTCCCTTCAGGCCTGGTTCCCTTTGGGTTTCAGGGCTGACAGACCCCAAGGTAACCAGGGCACCCCTTGTTTCTTTGCAGTACGAGGACCGTCACGCTAAGTGGGACGCCAACCAGGCAGGCTTCAGCCACAGCCATCAGCATGGCTTTGGCCTGCTGAACGCCTGGAGGCTGGTCAATGCTGCCAAGGTAATTCCCTCCTTCCCAGACCTGCCCTCTGGGCAGGTAGAACAGCCCAGCCCAGCGACTGGGACACATCCTGTCCTGGCAGTGCCGTGGGGTTACACTGCTGCCGTTCAGGGCCAGCGCTTTGGCCACCATCCTGCTGGCCCTGGCTCTGAGGCTGCTTTTGGTATGAAGTCATGAGGCTTTTGGCAGCGCCTGAGAGCTGCCCCCAGGCTGCTGCTCTCCAGCACTATATATAGCCATGGTGAGAGCTGCGCTGCCGGGAGCCCGCAGCTCTGATTCACAGTGTGGGGACTTTTGTCAGCAGCCCCAGCACCTTCCTCCCCCCCTCCACCGTGGCTGCAAGGAGGGTGTCCTGCCCTGAGAAGCAGGGTGTTGTGAGCTGGCAGCTCCAGGGGAGTGCTGTGGTCGGAGCAGGCGGCAGCATCCCCACCTCTTCCTGCTCCGCTCACACGGAGACCAGGGCACGTCCCCTTGGCACTTGGTCCCAGCTCATGTGTGGAGCACTGAGCAGCTATGCTGGGTCACTGCCACTGCCAGCCGTGCCCCCAGTGTCACAGGGACTTCCACGCTGCTCCCCCTTCCTGCCAGCTGTGCCCAGGGCTGGAATGGGATGGGCTCAAGTAATCGCTCAAAGCCACTTGGGTGATGGTGGGGACAGACTCAGAACTGGGGAGTCCCAAGTCTTGCTCATCCCCCTCCAGCTCTCCTGGGTGTGCGGGCACTGCTTCCATCCCCATAGTGCTACAGCACCCAGTTTGTGCTGCCCAGGTCTGTGTGCCCCAAAACAGCATTGGGAGAGGCCCCTTGGCCTGTGCCCACATACCGGAGCAGCTTGTGAGAGCCCCAGGAGACTGAGGGATGGATGTGCAGGGAGGGTGCAGTCCATGCTGAACCCTCTCCCCTTCCCCCTGACAGATCTGGGAGTCTGTCCCGTACCTCGCCTCGTACGTGAGCCCTGTGCTGAAGGAGGGCAGGAGCATCCCCCTGCTCCCACAGGAGCTGGAGGTCACCTGGAATGGTAAGAGCAGGTGTGCCATGGAGAGCACGTGCTGTTCACATCCAGGCCAGGGATCCAGCGGGGCAGGAGCAGCCCTGTGAGGCCATGAAGGGGTTAAGTGCTGGGCTGCCTGGGCTTTTTCTTCTCGTTCCACTGCCCCAGGGGATCTGCCTGTTGCTGCCGTCCCCTCCCCATAACCCCATCCCATGGACTGATGTGTTTGGGGAGCCAGACAGGCTTCAGCGACGGGCTGGGCAGCGGCCAGACCCGCTCCACTGCCTTTGACCATTTTAGGTAATGCTCCAGCTCCCGACTTGGCCAGCCCTGGCCACATCAACAAGGCGCTGCTCAGGCTGCTACCAGTGGGAAGTAGAGCTCGGCCCGAGCCCTTCCCGGCCCCCCAGCAGCTCCTGGCTCTGCTGGGCACAGCTCCTTGCCCTGAGGCTGAGCCACGTTCCCCTCCATGCCTCACTGGAGATGCTGGTCCTGGGAGTCTGGCCCTGCACCTCTCACTGCCCCAGCTGGCAGAGGTGCACCCAGGGAGCACCCACCTGCCTGGAGCAGGCCAAGCCACAGCCACAGCTCACTCTGGAGCATGCCAGGCTCCCTGGACTGTGGTTGGCAGCTCTGGGGCTGTGAGGATCCGTGGAGCTGGGAATGGTTTGAGATGGGATCAGGGAGCCTAGACACCCAGTCTCTGGTCCAAGTCCCACACAGGTCCTGTTAAATGGCATCACAGCCCCTTGGGGCTGCCTGGGAGTGGGGACTCATCTCAGCCACCAGCCTCAGCAAACCCCACCTTCCCTCTCCCAGTCACCACCTCCGACCTGGAGCTGTCTGGCATGAGGACCCTGGAGCACGTGGCAGTCACTGTCACCATAACCCACCCCCGCCGTGGCAACCTGGAGATCCGGCTCTTCTGCCCCAGTGGGATGATGTCCCTGATCGGGACCACCCGGAGCATGGACTCGTAAGCACCGAGGGGTCGGGCTGGGGAGGGCAGGACCCCGGGACCCTGTCAGCTTCGTGGCTCAGCTTCCATGACCCTCTCACAGGTTGTTTCCCCTCACCCCTTGGCAGGGACCCCAATGGCTTCTCCGACTGGACCTTCTCCACGGTGCGGTGCTGGGGCGAGGAGGCGCAGGGCACGTACAGGCTGGTCGTCAGGGACATCGGTGAGTCCTGTGTGCCAGGGGCACCTCCTGGGCTGGTGGCAGCTCTGGGCCATGTCCCAGGCAGCTGCCAGCTTATCACTTGTGAGAGTTCCCTGCTGGACTAACCTGCTTCTTCCCCAGGAGATGAGAGCCTGAGGCCCGGCACCTTAAAGCAGTGGCAGCTGACCCTGTACGGCTCCTCCTGGTCCCCAGCAGAGATGAAGGAACGGCACAGGTAGGACACCACAGCCCTGCCTTGGTGGGGAGCCAGGAGCGGGAGGCGGAGGGATGGCACCATACTGTGAGCAGGTGCTGCTCGGCTGGAGCTGTGTTGCTGCGAGGTGCGTGGCAGGGGCCCTCGCACCCCACAGGGCAGCTGTGGGCTGCAGAACACAGCACCGTTTGCTGAAAGAGGCACTGCAGGCCCTTGGTGGGCACTTGGCAACCTCCCTGGAGCCCCTCTGCCTGCGGGAACTTCACGGGGTGCCTCTGTCCCCAGGCTGCTGGAGGAAGCCATGAGCGGGCAGTACCTGAGCAGCAACTTCTCCCTGCCCTGTCCCCCAGGGCTGGACATCCCCGAGGAGCAGCACTACACCATCACAGCCAACACCCTCAAGGTGAGCCTGCCTGCAAGCCACGGGGTGCCTCTATCCCCCAGGAGGGGCTGGAAGAGCAGGACCCTGCTTGGGATACCATGACCCCTCTGCTGGGCAGTGGGCAGGGCTCAGGGGGTTGAGGGTGGTGTTTCTCAAGGGGTTTCCCCTCCATAGACCCTCCTGCTCTTGGGATGCTTCGCCGTGTTCTGGACTTTCTACTACATGCTGGAGGTTTGCCTGACGAGGAACGACATGGGGCTGGACCTGGCCTGCTCCGGCCCCGGCAGCTGCAGGTGGTACCAGCAGGGCGGGAAGCACCGAGCCCTGGAGAGTGGCCTGGAGATGGAGTCGGTGCCGCTGTACCGGGAGAAGGACGTGGAGGAGGCCGAGATGGAGTGTGAGCACCTGGAGCCTGCCCGGGATGGGGAGGAGGGGTCCTGGACCCCCACCCACCCCGAACTTCCCAGCAATGGCAGAGCTGTGAGTTTCCACGAGGCAGCTCCCGCTGGAGCGGGATACCTGGGCCGGGAGGCGCCGGCTGAGCTCCTCATGGAGGACACGGAGCACCGACCGTGCTGACCGGGGCTGGGCTGGGGCCCTCCCTCGTGGAACGACCCTCCTGGGCACAGACAGCACAGACTCATTCCTGAGCCAGCGTGGACCATTGCCACTGTGTTCTGTGGAAGGTGGGGTTGGAAGTGGCTCAGAAACAAGGAAAAAAGAGTACTGGTACCGGAAGGGGAGCTCCCCTTCCCTCGCTCTGGAAAACAAAGCAAGCCTTAACCCCTTCCTGAGGGAGCCTGCCCTGCAGGGCGCTCAGAGCTCCCTGCTGTGTGTGGAGCAGGGTCCTGTGCCATTCCTGCTGGGAGCGTGGCAGCTGTGGCAGAGCTCCGCACCGATCCCCTTCACGCCACTGCTCCCAAACCTGGCAGCGCAGGCAAGACGTGTCCCTTTGTCCCTGATTTCTGCAGAGAGCCTGGAAAACCCTGCAAGGCCCCTGGAAGGTCCCTCTCCACGGGACTGGCAGTGGACTGTATGCACCAGTTGTCCCAGTTTAGAAGCAGGGAGCTACTTTACTCATCTCAAACTAGCGCTTTTCCCTGTCCCCTGTGCTCTGATCCAGCTGGTTCCTCCTCTCCCATGGGCACGGAGCAGCTGTGGGGCTGGGGAAGCAGGAACAGGCCTGTTTGTGTGCCAGGATGGGGCTCTTCCTGCAGCAATGGGCGCAGGAGTCCCTCTGGCAGCAGAGCTCGCTGAGGCCACTGTCCCAGATCTCCCTCCGCATCCAGGAGGGACAAAGCCGGGAGCAATGCCTGGTTTGGGCCAGGGAGGGGAGGATGAGTTGCTCTGGCAGTGGCTCGTCTGAGCAAGGTTGGCTTGTTCACATGTCTTTGGGTTTGGTGGTTTATTTTTTTAAGGCTGGGGTTTGTTTTTTAATCAGCAAAGCCCTTTTGTGTAGCTTTCCAAATAAAGCCTGAAAAACCCTCCTCTTCCCCCATCCGTCACTCCTCTGCTCTCCCAGAGCTCCCTCACTGTGGAAAAATGCGTCACCCAGCACCTCCCAGCGCCGGGGCCTGGGGGGACCCAGTGTTGGGGTGTGGGTCTCTGGGGGCCATGTGCCCTCCATGCCCTATTCCTGGGAGCCGGGAAAACGGGGGCTGCTCCAGGCAGGGGGAGGCAAGGGCTGGGCCAGGGTGTTGGAAGGAGTGAGGAGAAAGGTAGGTGTTGAGCTTCAGGGTGGGAGAGGGCAGAGTCTTCAAAGCCAGGCAGGGAAAGCCTTGATCCCCAGCTGTGGCTTTCCCAGGTTTGGAGCTGGAAGAAGGAGCAGCTATGGCCTTTTAGGGAGGGTGGCTTCAGCTTTTCCAGCGTCACCAGCCAGGCGGGAGGAAACCTCGTCAGGCCACAAGTAGATGAATATAACCTTTTAATTTCGACAAAAACCAAGTACAAACCCGAGGCCCAATTCTCTTTTT
>VZRE01007691.1:0-45899 GCA_013396775.1 Cephalopterus ornatus | reverse complement strand
GTTCTTTGTACTGGATTTTTCAGATTCAGCTGGGCACTGGATCAGGCTCTCCCCAGGGCAGTGGTCACAGCACCAAGCCTGACAGAGTTCATAGAGTGTTTTGATGATACTCTCAGGCACATGGTGTGACTCTTGGGGATGGTCCTGTGCAGGGCTAAGAGTTGGACTTGATGATCCACGTGGATCCCTTCCAACTCAGCATATTCTGTGATTCTCTAATATATTTCAAGTTACTATGTTCCCTACACAGTCAGTCAAGTCTGTTGACACTAGGCCTGTGAATTCCTTTCGTAACCTGATAACATCAGAGAGCACCTGTCGTTTTGCCACAACACCATCCACAATGAAACAAACATCAAAACGAGAATTTAGAAAGTATCAGTAACTTTTGAGAGAGTAAAAATGCCTTTTTTTAACTATTTCTTCCTTCTTTTCTTTTTAGAAAATAAAGAATAAATTTAAAAAGTGGGAATCTAGAAATTAAATGGTAAAAAAATTTGTCTACATGAATGTAGAATTGCAGAGTTCAGCAGAGTTCAGACTGAGAGCTGTGAAACATACGCCTTCTTTGATCTGTGCTGTAAAACACCAACAGCACATATTCGCTCCTTTTGTCTTTGAACAGTTTTTAACTGAAGTACCTACAGTTTTGTCAGTCCATCAGTGAAGAAGCTTATTCCACCAGATGCACACTGAATTAGATAAATCTCACAACTCTTTCCCTTCCTTTTACAAGCACAAGACCACACTTAGTAAGATGTTTTCAACTATCATGATCACAGTCATCTCAATCCAAACTGCTGAAAGTCTCATTGGCAGTCTCTCTGTTAGTAAAACCTGCAGGACACAGCACTGAAACACAGAGCATCAAAACTCTCATATCGTGTGTAGCTCTTTCTCTTTGTACACAACTGGAGGTCTGACAGAAAACATCATCCCTTTCTTAAGCAGGCACAGTTCATCCCTTTGACTTTAATTTAGAAGCATATCTTTGCGAAGCAGCTCCATGACACCCTTCAGACATCCTTATCAATTAACACAGAGAATAGGATGATGACTGTATTTTAATCCTTACCAATAAAGCTGGAGTTTTAGTTTTTTTATAGAACAGATATTTGGGGTTTTTTTTGAAGAAGTGAATTCAATTACAGAACAACAAGACCCATATTGGGATGATGCCAATTGTGCAAAAATTGTCTGTGATGATTTTTTTCAACAGTGAGATGATTTACTTTATCTGTTTTCCTTCTGTATTGCACTGTTTCTCCACAAAGACTCCCTTTCATTTCCAGAAAAATACATGGAAAAAAATTTTCAAAGTAGCACCTCCAAGAAATCATTGAAATCAAACCTCAGCTTTGCACTTAGAAGCCTCTGTGCTACATTGTGCTTATATAAAAGCACCACCTCAGTTATTGAATGAGCATTTGTGGAGCTAAAGGTATCAACTGCAGCAACCTGTGCTGCAGCCATCCATCCAAATTACAATGTGGTCTTGTTCCCTGCACATTGGAGGCAAGAGCGAAAATTCAGGCTTATGGAAAAATGAGTTGGCTTATTAAGTAAAAGAACAGGAATAACTTCACATGACCACTATTGGTCAAGAAGCACTGCTCAGATTTTTAAACCTATCAGTCTGCAGGATATTATGGTTTTGACATGTTATTTGTTCAATAAATGTGAGGAAAAAGAGAATGTACCCTATTGATTAGATTATTTGCTGTGATCCATTTACTCTATTACTGACTAAATTACTCGGTGTCTGAAAAGCAGCTGTCTTGGTGCTGATGTATGTTCTGAAAGATTGTCATAGGTACCCTTTAGACCTGACCAGCTGAGCTTTTTCCTAAATTAAAGTAAAACAGAGAAATAAACAAGATTAAAGTAAATGTCAATAAGAAGCAGTTCATAAATAATCTAATATGTCAAATAAAATATAGGAAATGAAAAAGATGGCAGAAAATTAATAAATGTCCTAAAAGCAACCTCATATTTCCCAGTGCTGAAAAATTTACAGTCATACAGATGCTATAAATTTGTGACAATACACAGGAATGGAAACAAATGGGAGGTAAACCAGCAAAGTCAGTGCTGAAATGCTTACGATTTTGGCAAACATTTCCACTAACCAGACTGCTGTGATAGGTGCAAAAAATGTTAGTGAATTCCACAGAGGCATTATCATTAATATATGTTTAATTAATATAGCTAGCAAATTGTGATAAAAGAAACTTTCTTTAAAAAATTCCTTTTCTTAGGAGTTCCATTTTGTGCAGTTCATTTAAAAAAAAAAAATTGTTCATTTAGATCAAGGAAATTAGGATGCTTTTTTTGTATGAATTCAAGTCTTCTCTGTTTGTCATATACAGAAACACTTTTGTTTGCTCCTTATTTCTGGCAATGCATGAGTGTCAACATGTGCCAATCTTCACAAATAAAATGCAGGCTGTTGTGTCCCTGCCACAGTAATATTGGGAGAACAGGTTTTTCAAATGTTTTACTTTGACCTGTCAATCATCTTCTTCACTAAGAGCAAAAGGCAACTGCCCATGTCTGTTAACTGTGCTCAGGGATAGGTTCCACTGCTCTAAATACATGGAAGGTGACAGGTCTGCTCATCTTCAGGTATTAAATTTTTCAGAAAGTGGTCTGACCGCCTCAGAAGAAGCTCAGGGTGGGATTCAACCCATCCAACCAAAAATCTCCAATGTAGATGTCTGAATCTAGGTGACCTATTTTATGTTCCTTTTATAATCAGGGAAGAGAAAAAAGCAGTGATTCATCTGACATATTTCAGACATCATCTTCATGCTGTAATCAATCACATCATGCAAGTGCTTATGTCTTTTCATTGATAATAAGGGGTGTTTAGGTGACAAGCCTAGATCTAGACATGTACAATGAATCTTACCTTAAGCTTCTTGATTCCAGTTCAAAGATTTCTCCTTATAGAGCGCTCAGTAGCCACAGTGCCAAACAGAGTTAAGAGAATATATCAGAACAAAACAAAACAAAGAAAAAAAAAATAAAAATCACTGGGTACTCCATATGGTCCTTCAGGGTATCATATTGTGGAATGACATGCCTGTGCCTTCATCAGATCTCTATGTGTTATGTTCTGGTCCAGCAGTGTCTGACACAGATGGTTTAGGAGGATTCCAGTTCCAGTTTAGATCATTACTCCAGCCCTAAAATGCCTATCAATGAGCTGGAACATCTGAGTAAAAAATCAGGCCAGATTATCGCAGTGGCACCTGCTAGTTTAAAATCTGGGAATCTGTGTAGAAAGGAAAGGCATAAGCTCACTGTATATTAGAACTTGTTCTGCTATGTGACACTGGCCTGTCCCAAATCCTTCCCTGTGCATCCTTCTGTGTGGCTGTTTAGATGGGTTTTAGAAGGGTGGTTGTTACATGTATGGATACACACATTTGGGAGAGGGTGATAATGTGGCTTAACTAGCGGCCGTAGGCATGAAAAAAAAGACAGAAGCTTTCTTGGCTTTCTCATAGACTTCTCTGGCATGCCAGAGAAGAGGTGTACTTTCAGCTTGCTAGACTGCATTGAAGTATGAGCTGCCATGTCTTCTCTGCTCCTAACAAAATTTATGGAGTTTCCCTATGTCTGCATTTATCTGCCTGTAGAATGGTTAAAACCTGTCAGTCTTAAAGCAATTTTCTCAGTGTTGTTTCATGTTTATAAAATGCTTGAAGATATTTGAAAATAAGAAAATTATAAAGAGGACAGTGGGTTTTTTCCTGGTTTTAACTCCTTGCTTGAGGAACTACATGTGGAGTTGTCATATGAGTAAGATTTACAAAACAACACAATAAATTTGCTGCTGTAACATCAAATGCTTTGAAATAAGAATGGATAATAACAGCTTTAAAATGAAGTATCTCGTAGAGCAGTTCAGCTACACAGTCTGAATTCCACATCTGTGTGGACATACTTCAACCATTCTAATGGCAATCAACTGCTGACTGAGAGTGTATATGTCCTCATAAATTTGCCAATCTCCCTCTCACATGAGCAATGTGTGACACTAATGCTTTAAGGTACTTCTTGTAAAAGCTGTACAAGAAGGGGATCAAAATAAGAAACCTCTGCTGATTTAAACGTCACATTCTTGGCAAAGGTTAAATGCCCATAAAAATTTACAGTCAAGATTAAAAGATGGGACTTCAGATAGTGCCCAAAAAAATTACCTGTTGATACTTACGTATGTGAACTAGCTTAGAAATCGGATAATACCAGCTTTAGGAGCACTGGACTTCCTGACCTGAAAAATGAGGCTTTTGCTCTGCAAGATCTTCTATTTTTGTACTCATTTTTATCTCCATTTGGCACTGTTCAGCAAACTGAAGTTAAAAAAAAACAACATACTTTTAAAATATTTTGGATTATCACATAAATAACAGGAATGCAAGTGGAACAGAAGTATTTCGGTTACATTGTGAGTCATACTAATAAAATTTAGGCAAGTCCATGGGATCTTCATTGGACAGTAAGAATCTACAGACTTTCAGGCAATTAAGACCCTGGAAACAGAATTTAACATCTTCTCAGCAACGCTGCATAGCAAGTACACAGTGATATCTAGAGATGAAAGAGATGAGTAAAATATTTTTTTATTTTACTAAATCTAGATGGATAAGAAAGTGTATTCAGTACAAAGAAGTGGAAGGTGGACTACCTTGCCATTGAATCTCTCTGAAGAAGCTTGGATGGGCAGTTGATACACTCCTGCATTTGTAAGAATTAAATAAACAGAAATATTTCTTACATTAGAAAACCTATTTTGTTACAGGCCCAAAGGTGAGCTTATCTCTATTTTGAACACAGTACACTTTTAAAGGTATTATCCTCATTATCTTCTGCTCTCTAGTTTTGTAAGCAAAAGATGCATCTGTTGTTTAGTAAGCTGATGATCAACAGAAACACTAATTATCATCATGTATTAAAAGTTATAAGTGTAGGAAACCAGGATGACAAAAGTTGCTGGAATCAGGTTCTAGCTACTTACTTGGCTCATTTATACTTGTATATCTTTCACAGATATTTGTAATTGGAACAGAAGAAAAAAATAATTCTTTTTTTTCCTTATAAGAAAACTGGAAAAGAGAAAACATTTCTAACTTGTTCCCACTTTTAAATTAATGTTTTCAATTTTGATATTTTATTATTTTCATGGCATCTCTTTATGAAATTAACTTTTAAAAATACTAGCAGCAGCTATCCTAGTTTAATCAGAATAAAACATCACTCCACACCCTAGTTCTTTTATGCAGCACCTTCTATTTTTAGTACTCTGAGGGGAAAAGGAGATCTGAGGGAGGATCACAGCTGATTCTGATCAGTAGTGGGGAACTACCACATGTAGCATGGATGTGGACTGAGTGTACAGATGGTCCTGGGGAACCTTGGGAGCTAACAGTGACTTCTGGAGCTATCTTGCTGAGTTGCTTCCTCCTCCAGCCAGCGCTATAGTGTATGCAGCAGATTTCATGCCAGTACAGAAAGCTGCAGTTCCATGATATGGTTCCAGCATAGAAACCATATTTCATCTGCTTAAGTGCCATATGCAACTCCATACCCGTGAATCGGCTATTTTTGCCTTAGGCACAGAAGTCAACCATAACTAAACACAGAGAGTTTCCAAGAGTAAAATTTAGCCCTGTGCAGCTATCAAAAAAAGTATTTGAATTTCTTTGATCCAAGGCTGAATGACATTTTGATTTTGTAATGCTGTGAAGCACACCTCCAAAGACCTTCATCCGTAGTATAAGCAAATCAAACTCCAGTCTTCTATCTAGTGATCTTTTACACCATTGCAGTGCCTGAAGAACTATCCCTCTGTGCATAAATAGCCTGGCAGTGTGTTCATGAGACTGGATATTCTTCTTAACTGTAGAAAGCCAAACCATCATTCCAGGTTATATCTCCTTTAGTGTGAAGCAAAATAACTTGTTCCTTTCTCAGAATAAACATTATCGTGATGGCATTTACTCTGGGCAGTAAGACAGAAACTGTGTCTTTTCCAACAATAGCTTTCTTGTAGCTCATTCAAGAGGCTGGCAATAGATACTTGGTACTGCATTTTCACCTCTAAAAATACTACATCCAATATATTCAGCCTTGAAAAGAGAAGGATTCAGGGTGACCTAAATGCCGCCTTCCAGTACCTGAAGGGAACTTACAGGAGATGGGGCAAGACTATTTACAAGAGCATGTAGTGACAGCACAAGAAGAAATGCATTCAATTTGAAAGATGGTAGGTTTAGATTAGATATTAGAAAAAAATTCTTTACTGGGAGGGTGGTGAAGCAATGGAACAGGGTGCCTAGGGAAGCTGTGGATGCCCCATCCATGCAGGTGTTCAAAGCTTGGATGGGGCTCTGAGGAACCTGGTCTATTTGCAGGTGTACCTTCCCACAGCAGGGGAGTTGGAACTAGAAGTCTTCAAGGTGTCCTTACAACCCAAACCATTCTATAATTCTATACATATCCTGAATCTGGACTTTAATAATAGTAATAAGCATAATGCTTCAGTGTTCCTCTGTAAATACTTTTTTTATTTTGAGAAGCAAGGTGTTACATTTATCATAATTGTCAGTTATTCACTGAATATTCACTAAGGACTATAAAATATAAGGAAAAAGGTAAAAGGAAATGTTGAGACTATTAGAGAATCAATACCTTATTTTATCAGGATTGATAAATTATTTCAGTGAGCTGTGGTTCAGGTCATCATTTTTATCATGCAGTGGTAGAGTGAAGGAGTTTTAAAGTGTATGGAAACCAAGAAAGCTGTAATGAACTTCAAATAAGCAGGCATGATGAGTATGATTCATTTTACTTTATAGTCAGTGAGAAGATATAGAGATATTTAAGGAACAATTAATTTTATCCTAAGCTAAACACCTAAAATAGTCCAGATGAGCTGTGTTCTAAATGTACCTACTGCTCTCCTTCCTGCAGTTGAGAATTTGATGACTAATTCAGGTTTAGTGTCTACTGTGTAGGTGTTTAAAGCTGTATGTCTAACACATTTGACTTGACTATCTGTATGTTACTTGTCTTGACTCTCTCCATGTTACTAACTGGCATGGATATGCCAGGCTGTTTTCATTTAGAACAGGTTACTCTCTCTCACTTCAGAAAGAGAACTGTAACTCTACAAGAGTAAGGGTTTTTGTAAAATTTAACATATGTAAAAGCTAATAGGATTATTAAAGCTACATTTTACTTGCCTTTCCTTTACTGGTTATCCTCCTTCCTATCCATAAAACCTCATGACAGAGTATCACGATATGTTCACTAAATTTTTGTTTGTTGGGTTTTTTTTGACTGACAGGTTTTAATTTGTAAGAAAATCTCCTTGCTAATCTGAATGAGTAGTAATTTAAATATATAGTTAATTGCTAGTACTCACTTTCTTGGAGCATAAAGGGCTTGCAGATTTAGATCTAGCTTTCAGAGACTAATTAAACCTATCTTTTTTCTTGAGGCCAATCTAAAAATGTTGTTCTCCTAAAGTACTTAACTTATCTTGATGAATGGAATCATTTCTACTCATACAAGGAACCATGCTGAAAGGTTGAGTCTCTCTTCACTAGTGTAGGTCAGTATACTGTACTCGGGAAGGATGGTGCTGTACCATGAATGCAATTGAGGATGTTTTGGGACACAGAATACCAAGGAGGAAAAGACAGACATTCAGTTGGCCCCACTGATATGTAGCTGAACTAAAACCAAAGAGAAGAGATTTTTTTTTTGTAATGAGAAATCATTTCTTTCCTTTTCTCTTGATACTGGATATTCAATACCAGGCTGAAGCTCAATGCGTTGCTGCTTGCAATCTGCCCTGCACAAGCAAGCTCAGAATCAAGGCAGGATAGGTCTGCAAGGAGCTATTTGCATCTCACTGGTACTGGAATAAATTAAGCAGCTGAAGGTTAGCTCTTATTCATGTCAGAAGTTGGAAAAATTCTCTGGCATCTAGAAAATTCACTGCTAGCCAAGATTAGCACTGAGGAGCAGAAACTCTTCCACCACAGTCATAACAATGGGTCAAAAATGAAAAGGAATTCTATAAGGAAATGCTCAGATGTATCTATTTCGGAATACAAATAGAATAGGAATAGAAGCTTTCCCTATTTATGTTTAGATTTATCCTAACCCTGCAGGGGAGGGTTACTAATTTGCCATCCTCTTCTCCTGTGGTGTAGAGGTTCTCCTCTCATGACTATTTTCAAAAAAAGAGGTTACTGTGTCAGATGGAATGCCCAAACAGATCTCCCAAATAGGTCACCAGGGAGAAAGCTCTACACCAAAGGAGACACTTAGAAGCCATGACCTACATATCACAAATGAGACACAGGCTCTATGAAATGTAAGGGGAACAAAATCAAAATATCTCAGAGTTGGCTCCAGGTGGTTTGAACTTCATGCATCCTGTTCTAATCAAGACATGCTGGGACATAATGCACAGAATGTTTCATGGATCACTAATATTCTGGGAGCTGTAAGCCTAAATTCTTCACTTACCCCCTCATAAACAACATCCACATTGAATAGTACTGTGAAGGTCAAAAGCTAACACCATCCTTTGATGATTTAATGAGAAATTTCTAGATATATTTTGAGGGATATAAACACACATCTGATAAAGAAAAACCCAAGTAAGTAAAACTTGACACATGTATGACAGGAACTGTTTTACAGATTTCTGTAGCACTCCAAGTGTTCATTTATACAGTAAAAATTATTGTTTTGTCAGCTTTTCACAAAGCAACTTATCCTCCTTTGAAAAACTGCGTTCTTCCTAAAAGGGCACAGTATGTGCAATACCCTGAGATTAGTTCCTGTGCTAATGCATGAAATTCTGTAGATCAAGAATCAGGTTTAGGGGCCAGCACAATACTGTATATTTAAAATCATCTCAGATGAGCTACTTAAGCAACAGGAGAGTAGATAAAATATATTCAGTCATCCCAAGCATTCCCTTTTTCCGTTCAGGTACAGTAAATGGTACATATAGAATATGTTGCAATCTATCAACCTTCTAAGAAAAGTCCCATTCAGCTATCAAGAGAGAACTTTTTAAACTCTTCATTAATTTACTTGTCACCAACACTAGAGTATGCTCTTGAAATTTACTGATGCTGTAAAGTCAAGAGTCATCATCAATACAATAGAGAACTCAGCTGTAATACAAGAAGATGTGACTGGCATTAGGGACTGCACTAACAGTATGCTGAAATCCAGCAATGCAAGGCATGTTCTTACAGTACAAAGATTCCTGCTTCAGACTCAAGAGTTCTTCAGTGGAAAAAGAACCAAAACCACTGAAAGCTTAGGCATTCAATAGTACCCAAGAAAATTATGAGCTATGTTGTGATGTAGATTAACAAAAAAACCCAAGCAAACAAAACCCAACAACAAAACAAACAACCTCCCCCCTAAACCAAAACAAACAAACCCCCTAAACAAACAAACACACAAAGCAACAGAAAAAAAATAGGCAAAACTGTTCTTCTTTATTAGGCTATTCTGAGTTCTACCTGAAGTCCTTAGAGTGACATTTTTCTTTTTTTTTCCTTCACTTTTTACTATTTATACTGGACCTTTCCATATATGGAGGCTTAGTGGGCCTTTGAACTGAGCAGGAAGAGATCCCTCTTTCTCATGGAAGACTTCTCACTCCAGGCTCTGTCAGGCACACAAGAGAGAGCTACACTGAACTTTCCTCCCATCTGCTGCTTTGCAGTGTCTGAGAAGATAAGAATACCACAACTGACCACTGTCTTAGTGGTGGTACTTAACTAATTACAGCCAAAAAATTCTACGAGAAAAGGACTGCATTCACAAAAGAGGTGATCTAGACAACACCAAGAGAGAGAGGATTTCATCTGCCTACCATGAGGTTCCAGGACTGAAATTCTGGGAAACATATAAATACTGTATTCCTGATAAAAATACACCTTCCTTAAGCAATTTCTTTAATTTTCTTCAAGTACCTTCAATAGGAAATAAAAAAAGACCAGATATCTTTTCCCCAATTAGATTAACTTACATATTTACTTATCAAATTAGATAGTCAAGAGACTTTTTTAATGATACAGTCACAAGAATTCATCATATTCACTATGTGCAATTAGTCAGTCAAAGAACATTATTGGCTGTAAAAGTGTCTATTCAGTCTGTGTTGGTGTTCACACGTATTTGTTATGAAGGCATATTTGAGCACACAGACCACCAGTATAATTGATATATTCCAAGAAAAAAAGTAATTCAATATACTACTCCTGTGAGAGTTTCTATGACATAAAAAGAGCAATTCCATTCATTATGTGCCATTGGCCATGGCTGATAGCAGATTTCTTTCAGCACACTTTTCTGATAGCTGATAGCCTTAAAAGGTGCAATAAGAAAAGCATTGCCAGCAGGTCAAAGGAAGTGATTCTGCCCCTCTACTCAGACCTAGTGAGGCCTCATGAAATGCTGTGTCCAGTCCTGGGCTTCCAAGTACAACAGAGACAAGGAGCTCCTGGAGCGGGTCCAGCGGAGGGCTGCAGAGATGATCAGGGGACTGTAGCATCTGTCTTACAAGGAAAGGCTGAGGGAGCTGGGCCTGTTCAGCCTTGAGAAGAGATGATTGAGAAGGAACCTCATCAATGTTTATAAGTATCTGAAGGGAGTATTACAAGTGAATGGGTCCAGGCTTTTCTTACTCGTGCCAGGCAATAGAACAAGTGGCAATGGGCAGAAACTGATGCACAGGAAGTTCCACTTGAACATGAGAAAGAACTTCTTTACTGTGCAGGTGACCGTGCACTGGAACTGATTGCCCAGAGACATTGTGGAGTGTCCCTCACTGGAGATATTCAAGAAGTGTCTGGACATAATCCTGTGCAACATGCTCTAGGATGACCCTGCTTGAGCAGAGATGTTGGACCAGATGACCCACTGTGGTCCCTTCCAACCTTACCCTTTTGGTGATTCTGTGATTCTTTTCACGTATCACTGAATAAAGCCCCAAATTACAATTCAGGACTGGATCCTGAATCAAAACTGTGCCTTTTCACTTTGCCTTTTAACCCTGAAGGCACCTCTTGCTTATTTCCAGTTTTAGGCCAGAAGTACTTAAGTAATACAGTCATTCTTTGTCATATTGAGACTACTGACTCCTACCAATCACTCTTTTGTCACTCAAATGATTTTAGACAGTCACACTGAATTGATTATCTGTACTTCATTCACTCTTAGCATGCCTTTGCTTCCTGTCACATGGTAGCACTACTTTGTTAGATTTTTAGTTTTTATCAGTTGATGGGTTGCTTCTTGACATGATCCAGCTGTGTGTTAAATGCAAACCTGTTAGTAGCAAGACTTCAAAGTCTATCCATATCTGTCAATTACAGTAGTAGTTGTTTTTAGCTGGTTATATTTTCTGAATATCAAGTGTTAGCAGGGACGGAGGTAGAGAGAACTCTTGCACATACTGCACAGGAATCACTGTCCATCACAGTAATTAATTTTCCAATGATTCTCTATTAAACTGCTCTGCTTGTTCACAAACTCTCTATTTGCATGTGTTGCAATTTGGCCTTAGCCTAAGTCATCATTCAGAAACATTATTTTTTGTTTAGAAATTGATATTTTCCTAAAATGATTCTATTTTCTTGCTTACCTTGCTCCTTCTTTGCACTGAAAACACGCAAGCCACCAAGGGTTACTGTGATGAGATAAAATGGAGTAAAACTGCTCTTGGTTACCAGACTGATGTTTGGGGCAAAACACTACTTCGGTAGTAACTCATCATCATTTGTGAATTACCCAATTTGTGAATTATCCAATAGGATGAGAGTGGTTAATGAGAGCCTTTTTTGGAGCTTGCAACTCCTTAGTTTTTTGCTTTCCAGCTAGGTGCCAATGACAGGAACCTAAAAAGTTCTGAGAAACACAAAACACACAAAAACAGATGGGTTTTAACACTTCACTCAGAACAGCTAATGAATTTCCTGTTCATCGATCTGAGAGCCTGTGTTGCAGCAGTTCAGACACATAAAACTTCTTCTAATCTTGGGGTAGTATCATGGTTCTGTATGCCACTCACTGTCATCTTTTGGAGTTTGCTTAGGGTGCTATGTCTCCTTAGCAGCACAAAAAAGACAGAACAATAGCAACATGCTCTGGATTTAGCCTGTCATTGACCTATATTTGTATTTTCTGTGTCCTCATTGCTTCATTTTCAAGCTTTCATAAGGGTTAGAGAAAACCTGGGCTAAATAACTGAAGCAGAATAAAATGTCCAATGTATGATTTTACTTGGAAATGTAAGATGAATGGAAGGTTTAATTTAATAAGCATAAAATGTAGCAATGTTAGTTTAGAAGCTTATTTCCAAAAGATGTCCCAGAGAACAGGAAGGATTTATATGAGTACTGATATGTGTGTACACTTAAACATATAAGCAGCTGCAAACACAAGGTTCCAGTTAATACAGTGCACAACAGACACTCTTCCCTACAGCTGTATTTGCAAGTCAACCAGAATTTCAAAGCTCTGAAAATAGTTTGGTTTTAAACAATGTTTGTCGTGGGCTGTTATCTTGCCTCTTAAAAAAAAAAATCACTCTGGCATGAGCTTTGGTATATATAAAGTTTGCAATGTGGAACCAATTTTTTAGAAAAAGTAATACACCTTCACTTTTTAAAATAAAATTGTACAGGTTGTTAACTTATAATCCTAAGTCTAGTTATGACATTTTCTCTACATGTATCAAAGGAGAGTTTAATTACTCATGGAAAATGTCAAGCTAGTCAGGATAATGCAAATTTCTGACTTTCAAAAGACTGCGAAACGGATTTTATCCAATCAAGTATTAAAGAAAATTACTCGTTTAACTGATAGCCAAGTTAAATATTAAGCTGTTGCCTAAAAGACCACAGAGAAAAGGACTCCAGGCCAATTTAGTGTAGGAGATAAGATAAAGAGAGCAGGTCCTTTAATGAGTCTGTACGCCTAGAGGAATACGTACCACGTGTGCTCACCCAGACAGTGGCTCTATGATTTTATAATAAGATCCATCCAATCCCAGTTCTGTGCATCTCTGGTTCTGCCCCGTTCTGCCCTCGAACACACCCCCTCAGGAATTGAGTCTGGGGGTGTTTGGGACCCCCTCTTCCTCATCTTCATCTTCTTTACAGCACATGCAGTCCTTGGAGTTCTTCCAAAGGTCTGGGCTCGAAGGTCACTGTGTTTGTGAGATATCTTCTGGTCCAGGCCTGAGGGTGTTTTTCTACAATTCTACCTTGAAAAGAAGGCTAAACACACTAACCAAATTTTAGAGGGATTGATATGAAATGGGGTAGTAGGGTTGGGTATGTGTAAACATTATGCTACAGGGTAAGGGATATAATACAGCTACATTAAAATCTACATTCACTACATATCTACTTCTAAAATCTATAAAAATTTAAAAAAACCCAAACAAACAAAAAACCACAAACAAAAAACCCAAACAAACAAAAAAACCCAAAAACAAAAACAAAAAAACCTCTGAGACATCAAGCCCCAGATCCAAAAGGGAGATTTTTTTCCCCAGGTTTGGTCCTCAGTTCACACTCTGATGAGTTGTGTCTTCTTTTCTACACAAAACAAAGTAGAAGTATTATAAAAAGTACCATCTGGCTAAAGCACATAATGAATGAGGTACTCCAAATTCTTTATAGTAGTCTTGGATTTGCATTGCAGAAGTAATGAATCTGATGGAATAACCATAATATTAAGTATTAGTCTCTAATACCTCTAGGACTTGGACTACTTTTCATATTTTCCTCATATTTAGAATTCTCAGGTTCTATATGCCCTAACCTATTTCACTAATAATGCTACAAAGTCCCAGTAGCATTAAAGTGTTTATTTTACTAGAAACAAAGCTAAACACTCTTTTCTTTCATAGCACTGCTGGGATACAACGCACCTTCAGTCTTCTTTGAAGGATCAGGAGCTATGAGATGAGATGTGTTTGAAAAAAAATCAACTCAAGTGCATGCTTTTCAAAATCAATTTATTTATGCTTCATCTCATGTCATTTAGTGGAAATTATCCAGTAGAAAAGTAACTCATATTACCTCAGAGAAAACACCAAGCACATATTGTAGCAGGAACCTTGATTGTGCCTCAATTAGAAGACAGTCAAAAGAAAATATTAATTTTCAATACTGTGGCCAGGCTACAGAATGCATTGAATTGTTATAATTCACCAGTGATAGACACAGTGAAAAGCTCTAAATGAGATTTAAAATTACTTTTCTGAATTAGGAAGCCATCAACTTGAATTTTTAGATGTATGGGAGCCATTGCTGAATGATTCATTAAAGCTCAAAGGATAAAAAGCAGCATACTCTTAACCACTCCCTATTAATGCCTATGAAAAAGAAATAGCTGTGTTGTTCCTTCACAATTACTGGCAGAGCCCTCACTGAACTTGTTAGAAATAAAGGATGTCTAGGAGTGACCCTCAGCTCCATAGTGCATTTGCTGAAATCCTTACTTATTAATGGCTAAATTTTTAGTCTGGACTTTTAGCTATGAGATGCAACATGAAAACTCATCAATATCAGAGAAAATTGCTAACAAAGGAGAAAGCAGGTCTGTCTCTGATACCAAACTGCTGAAACTATTTAGTCACCCTACATACAGATGCCCTAAGAGAAACATTGCACGTCAGCACAAGCATCTCATATTGCATTTCAGCACAAGCATCTCGGAAGGACAAGTACCCTTACCCTGAGGAGTCTGGGGGTAATAGAATTGTGCTAGCATCTCAGAAATGGGGCTTACTTCTGTTTACACCACTTCCATCACATCAAACCAATCTGCAGGGAGCAAATGGTGTTCCAGTCACAGTCACAGAATAGGTGTCCCAGAGAGTCTGCAGGTTCGGCTCAACAGCTAGGAGAACTTCAGAATTCTTCCATCTGCAGCACCATAAGGCTGGATAATCTTCAGGCACACATTATTTTACAAGCTTGTACTCACACAGTAAAACAGAATATCTATCCCTAGGGCTGAATTCCATATTTAGAGATGATTATTTTTATTCAATTGATTTTTTTTTCAAGTTTGGCTTTACTGACATCCAAATAGCTGTTTACACTAGAAAGCCTCAGACTTGCCAAGAAACCAGTATGTCCTCCACTTTTTACTATATGAGTAGCCCTATTCAATTCAGAGAAACTACTCTCAGTAAGTACATTTTAAATACGATTATTTATATTGTCATAGGATCAAAGCAGACCTACTGAGGGTAGCAACAGTAGCAGAGTCTGGCCATACTAGGCATTGTTTCATGCCTATTCTTGTAAACAGACAGAATCACAGAATCACAACATAGGTCAGGTTGGAAAGGATCACTGTAGGTCATCTAGTCCAACATCTCTGCTCAAGCAGGGTCATCCTAGAGCACGTTGCACAGGATTATGTCCAGACACTTCTTGAATATCTCCAGTGAGGGACACTCCACAACGTCTCTGGGCAATCAGTTCCAGTGCATGGTCACCTGCACAGTAAAGAAATTCTTTCTTATGTTTAAGTGGAACTTCCTGTGCATCAGTTTCTGCCCATTGCCACTTGTCCTATTGCTTGGCACCAGCAAGAACAGCCTGGCTCCATCCCCTTGAAATCCTCCCTTCAGATCCTTACGGACATTGATGAGGTTCCTTCTCAGTCATCTCTTCTCCAAGCTGAAACTGACCAACTGTCTCGGTCTTTCCTTGTAGGAGAGATGCTTCAATCCCCTGATCATATTTCCTGCTCCTCACTGGACCCGCTCTCCAGGAGCTCCATGTCTCTCTGCCCAGGACTGGACACAGATGAGGCCTTATTAGGGTTGAGTAGAGGGGCAGGAGCACCTCCCTTGCCCTGCTGGCAGTGCTCTTCCTAATATACCCCAGGAACCCATTGGCCTTCTTGGCCACAAGGACAGCTTGTTGTCCACCAGGACCCCCAGGTCTTTCTTTGCAGTACTTCTTCTCCGTGTCAGCCCCCAGTGCATGGGGTTATTCCTTCCCAGGTACAGGACCCTGCATGTGCCTTTGTTGAATTTCAGACAGTTTTCTCTGCCCATCTCTCCAACATGTCAACATCCTTCTCGAGGGCTGCACAGCACTCTGGGGTATTGGCCACTACTCCCAGCTTTGTGTCATCAGCTAACTCACTGACCAGGCAATTCCATTTAATAAATTTGTGTTATCAGTTTGAGCTGCCTTTTGTTTCTCCACTTTTAATTTCTATTTTAGGTGTCACTTAATCTCTTTTGCAGGCTGTGAGATTACGTTCCAGCCTCCCCAGGGAAGTCATCATGGCACCAAGTCTGCCAGAGGTCAAGAAGCACTGGGATGATGCTCTCAGACACATGGTGTGATTCTTGGGGTGATCCTGTGCAAGGCCAGGATTTGAACTTTGGTGATCCTTGCCCCTTACAGCTCAGGAGATTCTATGATTCTGTACTTTAGTTCTATGACAGTGTAAGGTCTGTGCCTTCAGTGTAGCCCTTATTTCTTTCACAATTTCTGTTACCTTAACCTTAATGATGAGTCATAGTACTTCTTGGACTTTTTTCTATTTTTTCACTGAAAGCTTTTCTGAAGTGTACTCCAGAGAGTCTTTAGTAGTTAAGACTTATAAGGCAATTTTGGTACCCTCAGCAGTTCAGCAATATTTTGAGTCTATGGTGCACTAAGACAGTTGACTGTCAATATCAACTGTCATCACAAATGTGACAGAAATAGAAGTGGTTTCTTCCAGATAACCACAGCCACTAAGCTTCTAGTTGGTCTGTTTTCAGTTGATTTACTGCTCTGTGAGAAACTTCTCAATCAGTTTTGTTTATTTGTGTTTGTGGCTAAATGGGTTAGGGATCATGAGCTTCTTTTAATTAATTTGCTTAAAGAATTAGAAAACATCTATGAATTGTCTAGAGTCACCTTGTTCTATCACAATATTTGTACAAAGGACATGAAAGAAGACAGATGTAAATCAATCCCCCTTTTCTATATGTCAGAGGCTATTCTAGAAAAAATATTCTGAATTTTTAATTGCATAAAATTAAGAAAACAAAACTATATTTCACATTATTTTTTTATTAAAATGGATTTCTCTAATGAAAACAAGCTCAGAAAAAAAAAAGTTGTATCCCCACTACCTGGTCTGTAGTGATAACATATCTGGTACAATTAAAAAGTAAAGAATTCAAGGGAGCTGGCTGATAACAGCTTCAGAAGACTGAGGACTTTTCAAGCATATCACCTTTTTGTAATTTCAAGAGTCTCTTCTATGTTTACCTTTATATGTTGATATCTCTGACTTCTTCAGGCTGATTCCCTTCATTCTTATTAAAATCTATTTTTTTATCCTGACACTGTAAGAGTAGAAGTTCTATCCTTGAAAATAATAAGCCTATTTTTATATATTTTGTAGTATGTTAGACTTCTAATTCTTCACTTTCTTGGAAAATATTAGTACTTCTGCAATTTTTGTACACCAGTATCATGAACTCAAAACCAACAAAAAGGCAATATTTATTTTAGAGTCCATATTTCCCCTCAGAGATTCTGTTGACAGCATTGATAAAGCTCTTTTTGGTTTCTTTATCTGTTGTTTGGTTTGGGGTTTTTTTTGTTTTTTTTTTCTAACACTGGCTGCTTAGGCTTGAAAAGTTTCATTAAATAAGATTTAGACAGGTCTAAAGCAGATGGCACAGAATGATGACTGGATTTCTGGCAGGTCTACACAAAGACTGGCAACTGGGAACCACCATGAGAGTCCAGCCCCAGGGAAGAGATGCAGGCTGAAGTGTCCTACAGTTAGAAACCTGTAAGTCCCAGGTAGCTGCTCATTGAAAATCTGGCATCTGCACCAGAGCTGAAACTTGTTTCATGAAGCTGCTGAAGAGACTAATCAACTTTACCTTGGATGGATATTTCCAGCAAATCCAGCAATTGAACTTAGAATATATTTTTCTTCTGGAAACAATGGATTTTAGGCTAACTTTAGTACTGAAAAAGTCTCCTGAGCTGTGGCACTACCTGGAAAGAAGCCAGTGTTTACTTGAGCCAGAGGAACTGGAGGTGAAATCACATTGACAGTCTTTCTCTCTTTTGGAGTAATAAAAAATAGTGATATCTGCTCTAATAAAAATAATAATAATAAAATTATTATTATTATAATAATAATTCTGCAGGAATGTCATCATGGATGTTCTGGGTCTGCTGCTAAAAATCACGGAATCTGTCACTTGAGATAAGGATGAAATTAAAAAATCAAGAAAACAATTCCCACAAATACTAAACAAAAAAATCAATTGCAATAATCCACCCCTCTCCTCTCCTCCATCCCGGCTCTGATAGATTATCTCTATCAAAGCTAAGATATGCTAACCATGTAATATCAATGTCATTTTCATTCATCTTTTTCCTTTTGGCTTTATCTCATTCTGAAGCAGGCTTGCTGTGCACTAAATGTTCATTGCTCGTAATAGAAAGTGTCCTCTTTTCTTTCTTAATGACATAGTCCTTTTACTGGACATGAGAGTAATGGGCACGAAATAATACTCTGAATGATGTTACATGCTGAAAAGCTGCATTTCTTGCTACTAAGTAGATTTCCTGCTACAAAGATATTTCAGGAGCCCTCAAATGCTTTTTCTCTGCAGTGGTTGTGCTGACAGTAACACCACAAACATAATGCTCTAGGTTAGTAATGAAAATAGTCTGGAAGAAGGATAGGGAAAGAAAGGTTGAAAAAATTCAAACATCCTGAATGGACTTCTTACTTTCTTAAGACAGAAACCAATAAGGCAGTAGAGCCCCACACAGCCTTCAAATGCTCTTTTTGGAGCTAAATCAATTAAAAAAGATGTGAAAGGAATATTATAGCCATTTAGAGGAACATTTGAGGAGAGAAAATTAGATTTACTTGGCTTAGAGTTCCCTTGTCAATGTACTATAGAGAGAACAAAGGACCCCAAGAGCATTAAGACAGCAGAAATGTTCCACCTCTGGCTTTTAAAAATGAGATTTTCAAACAGGAGTAGGAACAAATTTCAAATAAATGATCCCTGCATTTTATGCTACTCATTAATGATGAAACTAAGAAACTAGTAATAAAAGATTAGAAGTTAGATCAGAATTAGATCAAAAGTTGTTGTCAATTCAATTGAAAAAAATTTTGGAAATATTTCAGAATAATCAGAAGCATAAAATTTTGTCAAAAATCATAAAGAGGAACACTGGACAACAATAGAACATGGATACCCAGAGTCAGAAATTACAGTATCTATTTAGCAGAAGACTGGTCAAAATCATCCTGAAACAATGAGGTGAGTATACATATGAGAGTATATGTCATTGGACAGCTTTAATAGCAGATCAGACAATAATGTGATAATATAATTGATCCTTTCTTTAAGCACCGAAATGGATTATATTATGAATGCTAGTTGTTTAGCATCTGCTGTTCACCCTGGTCTACAAAAACAAAAAAAGAGAGATGCTGGAAAGAAGAACTTATAAATTAAAATTACAATTTGAATGAGAATGGAATTCTTAGAATTGCTTTGTAGCTTAACTGCAAGAACTAATTGAATCAACATCTTCAGGCTGTGTATAGGTATCCTTCACTTGTAATTTTGGACTAATATATAATTAATTTGACTTCATTGAAAAGGTTTAAGTCAATTCAACAACCTGTTGGGAGAAGATTACCTTTCACTTTGACTAACCTCAAAGGGTTAGATTCTCATTGGAGTTGTCAGTGAGAGGGCATAACTTCTCTCTGACGAACAGATTGACCAAATAAAAAAACCAAAACAAATAAAAGGAGCCAAGAAGATATCTGCAGAAAGCTTACTGGATAGTACAGGGAGGTGACAAGGTACATAAGAACTCATCTCCTCTGATGCTAGGTGTCTGCTGTTTAACCTGATTTGGCCACTTCCTCAGTGAACAAACAGGCTGTAGCTAGTGTTTCTCTGCTTTCTTTCATTTCTGATAGTAGAGACTCATAAAATTAACTTAAATTTACTAAATTTAAATAAAATTAATTGAATCCCAAAAGTTTACCTCACTAGTGGCTAAGTCAGAAATTCTCTGAAGTTCTACTTAGAGCAAGATATGTCTGACATTTAAAATCAAATTTACATTGATTCTTTTTTCAATTCCAACTCTGTGATGGATGAATGACTAATTTCAATTTCATACTCTTAGTACTTCTTCTCAAGAACTGAAATTAGTGACATTCTCTTGTAGCTGTTGCTCATTTTTTTCAGCTTACAGTTTATAATCTCAGGTCTTATTTTGCAGTGCACTTCTTTCATTTGCAGTGTTACTGCTTTAAGATTACTTTTATTTTAAACAGATATGAAAGCACTTCATGCTAAAAGAGCACATTTCTATGTTAATAAATGTTATTTCAAGTGGCTTTTTACCTTTATTTCTTTTGCCCTCAGTGTAATTCTGAGTGACGTCACCCAGGGAATTTTGGGTACTTGTAAGGATGTTTGCATGCTTGGAAGCACAGCCTGAGTAGCTTAAAAATTGTGTACAGATTTCACTTCCCAGTACTAACACCAACAGTATCTCTGTAGAGAAGTAGCAAAACTTGATGATCTTAAAGGTCTCTTCCAACCTGGATGATTCTGTATCAATAGTTATGGAACTAAAATTTTGGAGACATGGAAGCACTGAAATTTGACAAGCAAGTGCATCATCAAATTTCATAAGTAGTCAAATGTGGACAATAGCTATTTCTATGGGAATAGGTGAGTTGTTATCACAATCCCTTTTCACTCTCAAGTAACATAACAGGTGAAAAGGCAGATTCACATCAATATCAATTACCAAAAAAAACCCAGGGAAAGTGAAACACTGGATGCAAATAATGCACCACGCCCAGACTGAATTGTCTGAGGTAGGAAATTTACTATCAAAATTAAAATCAATTCTTATTTATTCTCATATTGTATAAGTTTTACTCTAGAATAATTTAAAATGATGCAATAATATCTAAGTCCCAATAGTATACAAAATCAAGTACTTAAAACAAACAAACCAACCCACCAACTAATTTTAAAAAAGCCAACCTCAGAATAATCTAAATTTCAACTCTTCTATTTTTTTATTTTTATGTAGTCTAAGAATGTGTGTACATCCTTACAAAAACCAGCATTAAGGTTTTGATGCTCTGCAATGCTAACTGAAATAACTGTCCTGTTAGAACAGTGGTCCATCATGGTTATGGGATTACATAGGCTTGTTTTTTAATGAGCAGAATAATATGATCACATTATAAGTGTGCAATTCAGAGTTGCTTAGAAAACTATTTATAAGAGGTCTTATAAACATCCCTGGCATTCTGAGGTGTTGCTCCATACCTAATGATGCAATAGCTTCCTTTAAGAAATTCTTCACTTGTTTTTTTTCCAGGCTTCCATTAAGAACACAAAGGGACCTCTTCCATAACTGATTTTTTTTTAGAGAAAGTGTGCATGAAATAGGTTATCATGCTACCAGGGCACAATAAAAACGTGGAAAAGTAAATTTTTATTAAATTTGGTTTTATTCTGTTACCACTATTGAAAGTTAAGCTCTTTAATACCCAGGGTATGAATACATTTGTCATTTGACAAGCAGTGCTCCTGAGTTGGGAAATTATCTTAAAGATTTACAGTGCTATTTCTGGCCTGCAAAGTACTGTACAGGTTTTAAAATGTTTCCTTTAAGTATTGTAAGTGGATATGTTTTGCTTTCATAAATGGAGTAGCACAGAGAAGATTGGATAGAAAAGTAAGTAAGCTTAACATTCCCATTTTTATAGAAATACTATTACCGTGACCGACAGATAATCATGGTGTAATATATGTTGGCATCTTTTAAAACTAGAGGTCTTCTTTCCTGGAAAGGAGGATGATTCTCTCCCATAACATGTTCTTGAATCTGATGAGGCACAGACTAAAAAAGCGGACAGTGAGACGGACAGAAAACTGGCTGAACTGCTGGGCTCAAAAAGCCGTGATCACTGGTATGAAGACCAGCTGGAAGCCACTTGCCAATAGTGTACCTCAATATCAACACTGGGTCCAACAGTTAAAAAGTAACACCTTCATTAATGAACAGAACATTACAAACTTGAAGCCTATAAAAACACGAGAGCAGTGGCTGACACACTGGATGTTTGTGGTGCCATACAATGACAGGTTGGAGGAATGAATCAATAGGAACTTCATGAAGTTCATCAGTGGGAAATGCAAAGCCCAGCACCTTTGCAGAAAAGGATCTGGACAAGCTGACCATGAGCCAGCAACACGCCCTTGTGGTAAAGAAGGCCAACAGCGTCCTGGGCTATGTTGGTCCCCAACAAGTTGAGGGAGGTGATCCTTCCCCTTTTTTCAGCACTCAGGAGGCCACCTGTGAAATATCATGTCCAGTTCTGGGCTCCTCACTGCAAGACAGACATGGAAAGAAACAAACAAAAAGTCACTAAGATGTTTAGGAACAGGAGCATCTCTCCTATAAGAAAAAGATGAGAGATCTGGAACTGTTGAGCCTGAAGAGAAGGCAGTTTAGAGGGATCTCATTGATATGTTTAAATAACTGATGGGAGAAACTAAAGAGGGAAGAATCAGATTCTTCTCAGTGGTGTCTGGTAAAAGGACAAGAGGCAGTGAGCACAAATGGAAATATGGGAAATTCCATTTAAACATAATAAGATATTGAAGTGCTGGAGCAGGTCCACAGAAGAGCAACAAGACTGGTGAAGGGACTGGAACACAAGACCTATGGGAAGAGGCTGAGGGAGCTGGGGTTGTTTAGTCTGGAGAAGAGGAGGCTTAGAGGTGACCTCATCACTCTCTATAACTACCTGAAGGGAAGTTATAGCCAGGTGGGGATTGGTCTCTTCTCCCAGGCAGTTAGCAATAGGACAAGGGGGCATGGGCTTAAGATCTGCCAGGGGAAATTTAGGCTGGATATTAGAAAGAAATTCTTTACAGAGAGAGTGGTCAGGCATTGGAATGGCTCGCCCAGGGAGGTGGAGGTCCACCGTCCCTGGAGGTTTTTAAACTGAGATTGGACACGGCACTTAGTGACATGCACTTAGTGATCTAGTAAACAGATTGGAGTTGGACCAAGGGTTGGACTTGATTATCTCTGGGGTCTTTTCCAACCCAATCGATTCTATGATTCTATGATAAGAATAATTCTTTTCTTTCTGAGAATAGGTTATCCTGAGAGGCTATGACATCTCTACACTTGGAAACACTCAAAACCCAACTGGAAAGAGCTCTAAGCAACCTATTGTAGTTGACATTCCTTTGATCAGAGGATTGTACTAAATAACCTCCTGAGGTACTTTCACTCAAGTGAAAGGATGGTCCTGATACACTGCAGAGTTCCAGGATGAACTACTGAGGTTATTCTTTGAGATTTAAAAAAGATTTCACAACTGCATCTTCCATACCTGTGCTGCATCCTCTCAGATCTCCACAGATATTACAGTCAGCTGTATTTCCTACATTTCTCACAAACTTTCACAACAGATCTGGAGGTCATGTCAGTACAGAATGCAAAAGAAGTGAGGGCTTAGAACTATACCACTGAGTACTATGGAATAGGAAATCTTTCCTGTTTGGCACTGCTTGCAGGTTTCCCCATTCCTGTAATCTCACAGCTAACATATGTCAAGAACACAGCCCATAGCATTGCTTTCAATAAATCACTGATTGCTTAAACTGTACATCTTTCCCCATACAATCCAGAGGGAGCATAGCCTTCCAGATTTTCATGCTATAAATTCTAATACTTCTAAAAACTAATCACAATAATTCCATGCCAGATGGGTCCTGTTAGTCTTAATTTCCACTCTAGAAAACTTTGCTGATTGCTGAACTTAATATGACTGTTTTGAATTATTTAACTGCTACTAACCCCTTCTGTTCTCTGAAGCTACTAAAGAAAGCCATAGGCATTAACCAGAAAACCCTGAATATTAAACAAAGAAGCTCATAACCACCCAATCTTCAGAGCTGTGCTGATAGTGTTTACATCTGCAGGCCATAACAGCTATAAGAGCTCCCATGGGACCTCTGGTGGCTAAGAGCTGCCGACAGAGTTGGTAAAAAGCCTTGAAGCCTGACCTTATGACTTCTGGAGAAAGGTCAAGTGATTAAATGCCCAGCACTTCTGATGAAGGAAATCAGCAGAGCACCACTGAATTCAACAGATTTTTGTCAATTCTGAGCACTCAAGGATCTGACTGAAGTCCTATTGCTCTTGTTTTATAGAAACAAAGTGCAAGAATTAAAAAAAAAAAAAAATCTTGGCAAACTAAATTTATAATGCATTGAATATTCTCATTAATAGAAATATATAGCATCTAAAAAGATATATTTTAAAAAGTAAGAGGTAATATGCCTGGACCATCCATGCCTTTTTCTTATATAATGCTCAAACATACTCAATTTCCAGATCAGACACTTTCATACATAGCAGAAGTCTGTGCTCTCCACTTTTTTCCTGTGACAAACTGTCAGCCGGAAAGATTATGTGACAGAAGCTCAAAAAACGCCAATCAGAACAGAATACAGGTGACAGTTTCAAAATTACACTGGCACTACCTCTTGCTCAAAGTCAACTGAGTACATTTCACTCATATTGTCAAAATACATGTTGCAAATTCACTTTTTCTCTTCCATCAATAAGAAATAATTTCTTTCCATCTTTCTTTGTCTTGGAAAATACTTGATGGTGTGTTTTTCTCATCATCCTTAAGCAACTGTGAGCTACAATGAAAATTTAATAAAATAGCCTCCTAAATCCAGCTATTTTGATTGGAATTTATTTTGCATTTTGCCAAAACAAGCTAGTATGAAGGCAGGTCCTTATCACAGGGAGGTTACTTGGGTTAAGAAAGGGATTGTACAGCCAGCAGAACATTTCCCTGTGAGTGAATGCAGTACACCAGTTTAAAATACACAAAAATCCTTATGGAAGATATATGCTTTGACAAGTACCACAATTTCTGAAACTCTTTCTTTTGGCACTTCAAGTGACATGGGAGCAATGCAGTGGTGATACAAAGGGACAAATGCAGATCTATGAACAGCCACTAGATGTTTGAAAAGCTAATCATTGGGAAGCTGAGACCTGAGGTAAATATTTTGATGCTTTTGTTTAACAGTGTAAGACATAACAGGTCTTCTTTTTTGTTCTTTCCATTTAGAGGGTGCCCTTTCAATGCAAGCCTCCTGCAATGTGCTCTCCTACAACTCCTGAAACATTAGGACAAAATAAAACTTTGTCAATACAGTATTTTTCATGATTTTGTGGTCTGTCTCTGCACCAACAAATCTTGTGCTAGAATATCTGATGGTGACATTTGTAACTTGCTGTGATAAAAACACCTCAGTGTTAAGAGTTCCATTTTTTTTTTTGCAAGTATTCTGAACTTCTATTTCCAGTCCAGCTTTATTTGAATTCTTCCTATTCTCTCTGTCAACTCCTAAAGTCACTTATCAAAAGACTCAAACCACAGAATTAGGTGCAGCTTTTTGTAGGAAACTCAGGCACAAACATAATTCATATGTTTGTGAATTGTATTCTTTGTATTAATCCACACAAAAGTGTCTGTGTGGACCTGTGGATGAAACCTGGGAAAATATGCCCAATTTAATCAAATATAGGTCTACATAAAGGCTTGCAAAATAGCTTTATAGAAGCTTTTGATTGTATCAACTGACATTAGCTCCTCTCAGATTTCCACAAGCAAGCCCTACTCCATCTGAAGTTTCCCTAGACCAAATCACCTGCCCTCATGCTTCAAGTCCACAAAGGCATTGGTGTACTGTGTTTCGTATGTCATATCTACCAGGCCCACACAGACACCTCATGTGCTTCAGAACTTCACAAATGGCATTAGGTACCTGTGCATCCCCACCTGAATAAAGACCCAAGTCTTCAATGACTATAAGGAAAGCCTAGGCATGTAGTCTACATCTAGACATCTACGTTTAGGTACCTTAGTCCAGAATTTTACCCCACTCCTGGGGGTGTAATTGCTCAGGAAACCATCTCCATGTCATTTCAGGACTGAAACGAAAGAGCCAAAATTTCAGAGGAATAGTAAGGGTCCATAAGAGTTGTTTCATTGTGTCTCTCAGAAAGACTGAAATCATGGAGATAGCTGGAGAAACAATCTATATCTATAAAAGATTCTTAAGAAAATAGCTTCTTTAGGGGAAATGGACACCTCACAGTTTTGCCAAAATAATCTTTCCCGTGAAGTTACTACAAAAAATTTATCTTCCACAAGTTCTGTCATAGTCCATTCTGAATGAAATGCCAAGCTAGAGAAATCAGAACAAATAATTGGCCTACAACATCATTATACTTGATTTCTGTTTGCCTACAGGGCCAGATTACCTATAATTTTTGTCCTTTTTTATGGATACAATTTGCTTCAAAATTAAATTGCAGTCACAGTTGGTATAAGTATTTTACCTGTGGATAGGAATGTGAGGATTTCTGCTTCTAAGATATTTGCTCCTACTGCCAGGTAGACTGCAACTGCTTTTCCAGACACTGCTATTTTTTATGTTATCTGTGCACCAGCTGATCTAGGAAACTAAGAATGGGCATACAGTGAAATTTCTGCAGGCTCTTATGGATTTGATGTCAATTATGTGTTTGCATTTGTCTTGGAAGTGTTTTCCAATCTTCTGCTTTGAAGAACTAAGCTATAATTAGAAATGCATTATAATATTTGGGTAGATTTGGCTTTACAGACCCAATGTAGCTCAAAGAAAAGTTATAAATATGTTCTCCACACTGGCAGCCTCATTTTGCCTGTGAGGACCACAGAAGAGAACCGTTGATATACTCCACCAACTCTCTACTAGAAGAGGATTCTTGTATAAATACCAACCCACCTCTTCTTTAACTCTTTTGAATTTAAGGCCATGGTTGACTCAGCAGGAGGAAGGTAAAGATAATGGCACATAATTGAAGTCACACAGAAGAAACAGTAATTTCAGCTTCTTATGACTCTTACACTTGCACATTCCTGAACTCCTTTATTTCCAGGGAGGTGCATTATGTTGTCTGCCTTAAGAGGAATTGTTCTCAAAAGACCCTTTCAGTAAACTGTAGGTTCTTCCAAGGCAATTTGAAGTTCTTAAACAGGTAAAATTTCTGTTGGAAGTTATAGGAATTTTGCACCTTGGATTGATCAAGTTCTTTAAAATGATATTGCATATAAAACAAAAGACCCATCCAGATGTTGAATTGTACAAGTTTCACATACGATATACAGAATCATACCATACTGTGCCTGTTTTCTTATTAAAGTATTAAAGATAGTAAGTTTTCATCTGTAAGACTGAATAACAACAATTCACACCTTGTTACACCATGACATGAAAATATTTAGTTCCATCCCCTTTAAAAAAAATCAGCTTTCCTTCTATTTTTATTAAGCTAAAGAAAAGAAAAATAAATACTAAGAGATTAAGTGAATAATTTTACACACCATTACAGATTGAAGGGATGAAAGTCTAGTTTCATCATAGAAGCGTTCCTTAGAAGAATTTACTGAGTTTTGTTAATGAAAGACAATTTTCTGTAATCAGTGGCAAGCATGAATTCTGATACATTTGCATAAGAAAATTTGTAACTGCTTTGTCTCCCAGTGAAAAAATATATATACATAAAAAATTCTCAGTACTTACAAAGGAATAAATTTATCTGTAGTTTGTTATATGGAAGGATTTTGCAAAGTGTCATCACATTAAAATAAGTCCCAAAATCAAAATGCTTATAAGATGATATAAAGAATTTTAGGGCATTTAAACTAAGCAGTAAAAGACATTTCAGAACATCAAAGCAAGGAACTTTTATAATGTGCTGCTGCTTTACAACCTTTGTTGTCTGCATGTGAATATTTTAATCTAACACTTATGAAACATGACCTAAGTTTCAGATAGTCCAGACATCATGTATGTTCATTTTGTAACTGGATTTTATGAAAAATATTATTACAGGCAGATCTAGTATCTGAACTTTTTCTCACCACAGCTGTATCAGAACACAGCTCATTCCCTTGCAAATGAATTTTCACTAGATTTTCTAGTAGCTGTACACTTCTCTCGACTTTCTAAAACTGTTGAAGATGGATGATCTGGACACAGCTAAAATAAAAATATAGAACAGGATACATTTTGAAAGAGAAATGAGTCTTTGCTGTCATGAAGAATATTTTATGCAAGAACCATGGATAAAATAGGCTATGAAAGCAGTGGTACACATTCATTTTAGTAAACATTGTAACATCATTAATAATTAGTATTTCTGATGGTTAATTTTACAAGTCCACAACGCACCCATACTTTGCAGTGCCGCATACACACCTGCTCCCTTTGAGGCAAATATTGTCTTCAGGACTGTCCAACATAGTTTAAAAACAAATCAAGGCATAAAGAAAATAGAATCAATATTCAGCTCCCATCTGCTGAATTAACTAACTAACTAAGCCATCTGCTTAGTAACTAACACAGCCCTGTACTGGGAGAATAACTCTCCATTTCAGTGTCAGGTAGTGGACCTGTGTCAACTTTTCTAATGATAGAAAAGTTTAGCCATTTCTTTTGCAGACATCATGGTAAAGTTCAATATTTCAAGATTCCACAAATAAATATTGTCTCATGGGATGTGAGCTAGGTGAGTGTGGACAATCTTCTGACACTCCATCAATTATCGCATTGAGCTAACAGCATATGAATGGATAAAGCTTCAAGAATAAATGGATTATTTAACAGAAAATCATGGCAATTTCTCCTAAAGTTACCAAACAAAATCAGCAGAGAATACATTGAATGTTTATCTTTTTTCTTTAACTAACCTATTTCAAAAAAGAAAAAAACAGAATAAAAGAAGGCAGCATAACACAATAAGGTAATTATACTCAATACAAAAGCCCTGTGCAGTAGAACAATTTATGTGAACAGCTGTGTTTTGAGTGCTACACAGGATTTCTACAGCTTTCTTATTAGTAAACAGGCTTTTTCAGTATTTTTCTTACAGTTAAAATTTGAAGGCTTGTAGGAATACTGGAAAGAGACTACAGAATGCAGCATTTTATCTGAAGGGATAAACAAGATATCATAAGGAAGGGTGTCAAGATTATGGGGCCAGATTCTTTTCAGTGGTGCCCAGCAATAGAACAAGGGGCAATGCACACAAACTGAAACACAGGAAGTTACATCTGAATATAAGGAAAAACTTCTGGAACAGGCTGCTCAGGGAGCAGGTTATGGTGTTATGGAGGTTATGGAGGTTATGAAAGTTACAGAGTCTCCTTCTCTGGAGATATTCAAAAGCTGCCTGGACGTAATCCTGTGCAATCTGCTGTGGGTGAACCTGTTTTATCAGTGGGGTTGTATCAGATGATCTAGAGAGTCCCTTCCAATCCCTACCACTCCACGATTCTGCAATAAAATACCTGCAAAATACTGCATCACTCAGCTTGGTGTCATCCACAAATTTGCTGTGGGTGCACTCAATCCCTTCATCTATGTCATTATTGAAGATATTAAATAACCTGGCTCCAATACAGACCCCCGAAGGATACCACTCATCACTGATGTGCATTGGGACCCTGAGCCATTGCACACCACCCTACGGATGTGACCATCCAATCAATTCCTTATCCACCTATCTGTCCACCCATGAAATCCATCTCTCTCCAATTTAGAGAGAAGGATGTTGTGGAAGATCCTGCCAAAGGCTTTACAGAAGGCCATGAGAAGATCAAAACTTCCCTCATGAGACATCCATCCAAAGTACTAAGCAAAATATTAGGGTCCATATTGGGACCAGCGTCCCAAGCTGAGTGATGCACTTGACACACCTGAAGGATAGGGTGCCATCCAGAGGGACCTGGACAAGCTCAAGAGGTGGGCCCGTAGGAATCTCATGAGTTTTAACAAGACCAAGTGCAAGGTGCTGCACCTGGGTCAGGGCAACCTCTGGTATCAATACAGGCTGGGGTACGAACAGATCGAGGGCAGCCCTGCTGAGAAGGACTTGGGGGTGCTTGGTAGGATGAGAGGCTGGACACAACCTGGCAATATGTACTTGCAGCCCAGAAAACCAACCATGTCCTGAGCTGCATCAAAAGAAGTGTGGCCAGCAGGTTGAGGGAAGTTATTCTGCCCCTCTACTCTGTTGTGGTGAGATGCCACCTGGAGTGCTGCATCCAGTTCTTGGGAGCCCAGCACAGGAGGGACATAGACCTGTTGGAGCAAGTCCAGAGGAGGGCCACCAAGATGATTATAGGAATGGAGTACCTCTCCTATGAGGAAAGGCTAAGAGAATTGGGATTGTTCAGCTGCAAAAAGAGAAGGCTTGGGGTGACCTAAATGTCGCCTTCCAACACCTGAAGGCAACCTACAAGGAAGATGGAGGGAGACTATTTACAAGAACATGTAGTGACAGGACAACAGGGAATAGTTCTAAACTGAAAGAGGATAGGTTTAGATTAGATATTACTAAGAAATTCTTTACTGTGAGGGTGGTGAGGCACTGGAACAGGTTGCCCAGAGAAATTGTGGCTGCCCCATCCAGGAAATTTTCAAGGCCAGGTTAGACAGGACTCTGAGCAACCAAGTCTAGTAAAAGGTATCTCTGCCCAGGCCAGGGGGTTGGAACGTGATGATTTTTAAGGTTTTTTCCAACCTTGGCCATTCTATGATTATATGATTAGTTTTAAGATGGGGTGCATGATATTGTGAGCATCACAAAGGGATCTGGGTAAATTTCCAATATGTCTTTCTAACTGCTTTGTTTATAGTGTGAATGCTTTAATCAGGGATATTTCCAGACTGCATCCACAAATTATTTGCAGAGATCATGTTATATCTGTGGGTGAATCAAATACATAATGCCTTATGAAAAAATATGTTTAACACCACTAAGATAGAAGACATATTCACAGTGAGCAGTTAATGAAAATTCATTCCATTATACTTATTTCTGTCCACAGGCAAGCTTAGGCTTATTTTAAAAATGGAATATTCACCCCAAAAAAAGTTATTATATACACAGAGATAACATTTAGTTCACAGATTATAGCTGAAAAGCATGCTGAAAAGCTTCATTGTCAAAAAATCAAGCTGCGTTTCTAATTTTCATTGAACACAACTTATATTGTGATGCCTAACAATAATATGGATGGCCCCTGAATGTGGAGAAAATACAAAGTGCTTTAAGTGGTTTTTTACTTCTTCTGTGCTGAATCTTGCACAGCTGAGCTGCCATTCAGTGTCTTATTCCTAATTTAGATTTTCACACATAGTGGTAATTACACTGATAAAGGGAGTACCAGTTGTTGTCTACCACTATCATTTCTAGTTCGTTTGTATCTATTAGGCCCTTCTGTACACTGGAGATGAAGTCAAGTCACACTACATCAGCCACTGAAGATTGCCTGTGGTTTCATAGGGAGCAGAGAGAGACTAATTGCTTCTGCTCCTCCTTCGGGACTGCAGTGAGTCCAAAAGGTCTCTACAAAAGCTCCATCTGCTTTTTGCAACAACGTGATAACCAACGGCAACCCTTGGGTACTAAGGGAGTGGGAGGAGGTTGTCATCAAGCTGCTTTTAATCATTAAACAGCAGTCCTGGATAACCAGGAAGGTCCCAGCTTCCTGGAGGTTCACAAATGTGACATCCATCTACAAGAAGGGCCAGAAGAAGGATCCAGGTAACTACAGGCCTGTCAGCCTGACCTCAGTGCAGGGGAAGGTCATGGAGCAGATCATCACGAATGCCATCAACCTGATCTCCTTCTATGACAAAGTGACCCACTGAAGGAAAAGCTGTGGATGTTGTCAAGCTGGACTTTAGTAAACTCTTTGATGCCATTTCCACAGCATTCTCCTGGAGAAACTGGCTGCATATGGCTTGGGTGGATGCACTATTCACTGGATAATAAAACAGCTGGATATCCAGGCCCAGAGAGTGGTGGTGAATGGAGTTACATTCAGCTGATGGTCAGTCACTGGTGCTGCTCCCCAGGGCTCAGTATTTAGGCCAGTCTTGTTTACCTTCTTTACTGATGATCTTGACAAAGAGATTGAGTGCACTCTCAGTAATTTTGCAGACAACAAAATTGGGTAAGAGTGTTGATCTGCGAGAGGGTAGGAAGGCTCTGCAGAGGAATCTGGACAGGATGGATCGATGGGCTGAGGACAACAGCACGAGGTTCAACAAGGCCAATTGCTGGGTCCTGCATTTGGGTCACAACAACCTCATGCAGCAGTACAGGCTTGGAGAAGAGTGGCTGGAAAGCTGCCCAGTGGAAAAGGTCCCACAGTGCTGGTCAACAGACAGTTGAACATGAGCCAGCAGTGTGCCCAGGTGGCCAAGAAGGCCAATGGCATCCTGGCCTGTATCAGCAACAGCGTGGCCAGCAGGACTTAGGGCAGTGATCGTCCCCCCTGTACTCAACACTGGTGATGCTGCACCTTGAATCCTGTGTTCATTTCTGGGCCCCTCACTACAAAAAAGACATCAAGGTGCTGGAGTGTTTCTAGAAAATGACAATGAAGCTGGTGAAGGATCTGGAGCACAAATCTAATGGGAAGAAGCTGAGGGAGATGGCGTTATTTAGTCTGGAGAAAAGGAGGCTCAGGGGTGATCTTATGACTCTCTACAACTCCCTGAAATCAGGTCGTAGCCGGGTGTGTGTCAGTCTCTTCTCCCAGGTAACAAGCAATGGGATAAGAGGAAATGTTACCAAGCCAGGGGAGGTTTAGATTGAATATTAGGGAATATTTCTTCACAAAAAGGGTTGTCAAGCATTGGAACAGGCTGCCCAGGAAATTATCTGAGTTACCCTTCCTGGAAATGTTCCAAAAGCATCTAGATGTGGCACTAAGGGACATGGTTTAGTGGTCAACATGGCAGTGCTGTGTTAACAATTGGATTTGATGATTTTAAAGGTCTTTTCCAACCTAAACTATTTTATGATTCTATTTTATGATAACACGATAGAGTGGAAGACACAGCAGAGCAAGAAGGAGAGTGCTTCCATACTTTTCTGCCTCTGGAGAAAGTCATCACTATTCAAACATTTTCTACATTGGTGTGTAAATATGAACTGACATCACCAGCATTGTGACATGGAGTCAAAACATCAGGAAAGGAAGCTACTGTGCAGGTAAAAATTCAATTTTAAATTATTCTAATGTGTGCATTTTGTCGTCTTGCTTTCAAATAATTTAATAAGTAGTACAAATCAGAATATTTAATGTAAGATTCAGTAAGAAAAGAAGACTGCATAAGAATTTGATGTCAAAATTGAAATCAGACTTGTTATCTTCCCCAAGAGAGCTTGAAAAACTACAGCTTGTAAGGAATAGCCAATTTAACAGTGAACTTTTTTGTGTTCTGCCAAACACAGATATTTGCTTTCTCCCAAGACAGCTTAACAGCCTATGCCTAAATGTCTTTGCATTCAAAAGTATAAGACTAAGCATAGAAAATATTAGGCAAAAAGAGACTTTGGGGTTTTTTTAGAACACAAGGAATGTAGGAAACCAAGTGTTAGGAGGAAGGTCCTTCTGCAACTTGTAAAACCACTTTAGTTTCAGTTTATATTGGCTATTCTACCGACCGTAATCATATCATTAATTACATTAATTCTAATGCTTAGAGTAGCTGGTGTAATAAGACCACAGCACTTTCAACCTCCTTATTAGGTACTTTGGTGAATAGCTTAGACCTCAGGCAACACCTGTTAAATTGTGAAGCATTCTGTTCATGTACCAGCTAATTAACATGCTCTGTCTTGTGAGAGCACCAGGGCATATTTTATCTGATACTAATCTTAAAAATCCATCCTAACACACACGGTTTCTCAAGGACTTTATCCTAAACCCATGAATAAGAACCAGTAAAAAGAAACAGGAGCATCAAAACCACCCTCTGGCTCAGAATTCAAATTCCACTCACCCAGACTCTGAAAGACCCCTGCAAGAAGATGTTGCGAAGAAGAGTTCAAAGACCTCCAAGTAAGCCAAGTTAAGGTTAATTTGCTGCTGCTCAAGTCTCCTCCTGATCAAAAATAATTAAAGGTAGGCTTCAAGCATGAGGTTTAATAACATTTCCACATAATTTAGTTAGTATTAACAAGGATAATGGGATATTCATCATATCAACAGACCTGTCAAATTGTGTTGAAATCCTATTAATTCCTGGCCTCAGTTTCTCCCTCTGGCCATAATTTACAGTGCATGAATACAAGCTTTATATGCAAAAGACTGACTGATTTCAAAAGGAGAGAGCCTTCCTTGAATTTTCTAAGATCCAGTGTATTCTCTCATCTCCTACATCTGTATTTTCTTTCCTTGTTAATCCCTCTAACTAACTGCTCCCTTCATCTCATCTGCTTTTGGGATTTGTAATTAAGTAATCACTAATATTCTTCATTCCTTTGCTTATGGAGACATTTCCATGACTTGATAATTCAATACTTGTCAATTTTTTTTAGCTGTCAACAACTACCTCATATAGTATTTAGAATCTCAGTCATTCATTTTGAAAACACAGCACTAAATGCTGTTTCTTTTCTCTTTTTCTTTCACAGCATAACTGTAACTTTCAAAGGAGGCAAGATATTGGATGTGCTATTCATTATCAGCTGATAATTACAGGCTAATTACATTCTTTGAATGACTAGTTTTCTTATAATGACATACAGGAAAATATCAATTGCAATTTTCCTCAGCATGCAGGAACAACAATATGAAAAAGTTGTGAATATCATCACCTAGATATAGCACACAACAAAAAGAAAAGGTCAGTATTGATACCAGTTCGCTATACACATCTGACTAATCTTTTCTAATCCTTTTTCAGTTTAATTTTCTAGCTAAGTGGCTCTGAGACATGAAAATTATGGCAATTTCTCAGAGAAAAAAAATAAGTATTTTATGCTGATTCTACATTTTATACAATACCACAAAATAACAACAACAACAACAATAAAAATTTCTCTGAAGAGTAAACATCTGATAGGAACATGAAAACATAGTGAGATTGTGTTAAAACCAGAGACTCCCAGAGCAATAGTTCTGCTTCTCAGTGAGGAAAGATGAGGAATGTGGCTCTTGCTGCAACTTGCCATCACATTGACTAATCCTGAAACATTTGCCACTTTTCCCACGTCATGAATACAGTTTGAAAACCTTTTACCAGGCAGTGCCAATGAACATTATTTTAGCCCAAATCCATTTTCAACATAAACTCTGGAGGAACTGTAAACATGTCATGAAGTTATACTCCTGCTTCAAGTGCAGATTCCCATTGTGCATAGTGTGTGTTACAGAGCTGTCACCAGATGTTCTGCATTAGGTTTTTGGTGCAAGTCAGGACTGCTCGCTGGAGTGGATCAGTCAGGGCCACTTCTTACCCTTTGGTTCACATCATGGACAAGTGCAAAGCATGCAGAATAGGCCCCCTTTTAACCAAAACAAAGCCAGAAAGATATTCTTCCATGCACGTGGAATGCACTCCAACTGCTGATGGGCCTCAGGCTTAGTCTAAAGCTAGCCTGAGTCGAATGACTGAAAACAATTCTGCGTGAGTATCAGGTTGTCAGCCAATAAGAGTTTTACCATGCAGCACCACTGTGCCCTACCTGCTCATATAGACATCCCGTGACCATCTCCTTAGACAAAGACTCTAGCTGTGTATCTAGTATGAAAAAAATTTAATATAGCTTTTTAGATTTTGAAGTATTTACTTTCAATTGCTCCCAAAATAAGAAGTGACACAAGAAAAGCAACAATGTTGTTTGTTCTGTATTGTTTACAGCATTAATGTTGATCACAAAGTGGCAATTTAGCTCTTATATCGCAGTATTCCCAGCAGATATATAAATACAAGGTTTCCATCTTAAAAGACAGACAAACTACAAGTTGCCTTTTGATCTGATTCAAATGGGAAACATATATTCAATTGCTACCTTCAACAAAGATCTCAGAAGTATCTTTAAGTGCAAAAAGAATGTGATTGCAAATTTTCTTGAAATGAATGAACATATTTCCTTTTTAGGGAAAAAAAATCATAGTTAATCCTCCAAACATTTCTCATTGTATTTTTTGTGTGCATGTCTGTAGTCCTGTCTTGTCCACATTGCAAGCAGGTTATTTCAAAGAAAGACTTAGTGAGTTCAGGGAGTGGAAATATACAGAATCTGATAGGACTGCCGTCTAAAAAGTCCCTTAATATTTTCCAGACACCTAATATACACATTGAATAAAAGTAGAGAAAACATGACCTTACATGAGGAAGTCTTTTGGGTCACTGTAACCCATGCAGAGGAAAAGGAAGGAGTAAAGAGTGTTTTTCATTTACTCACAGAAGCACAACTGGGTTAATAATAGCCTTATGTGATTACTAGGATAGTTTGCTACAGACATAAATCAGTATTCACTGTTTGATGGCTGCCCTGTGTTTGGAGGATTTTGTTAACAAGGGACACTATTGTCCCACTGTTATGCTTCAAACTACAGAGGATTTAAAAGGTGTCTTTTTAGGACCCTGTAAGACTCCTAGCAGATTGATTTCTGTAACTTCTTTGATCAAAAAAATAGCCTGAGAATTATGACAAATGGAGCTTTCTAGGCTAAATACCTCACTGATCTCTCCTGCTTTTATATATGCTGTCTTTGATCCCCGTCAATGCAGACTTGACCATCTGAGACAGAGATGGAAAATAATATATTTAACAACATCCCTGAAGGAGGAAAGCAAGCAACTGTATCCTTCTTTTTAATTTTCTTTTTGTTGTAAACTACCCTTTGGAAATGATTCATTCATAAAATAACAATCCAGACCAGGTTGCTTGTTTAATATAGAATAGATTTAGAGTGGAGTGTTTTCTGAACTTAGCTATAAAATCTATACATTTGAATAACCCTAAGTAAGGATAGTGAAGGTGACCTGGTTCATTAGTTTTTCTTTTTCTGTTCCTTTTGTAACAAAATTAAATTTCTAAATACAGTCTCTGCTTTACTTTTAGCTAATATTTGCTTGTCAGAGGAAATGTCACTTTTTATATTTTATCCCCTGCTTTTCAGTTATAATTATCTGGCTCTAAGTTTTGTGCATCAAATTATGGTAATGAAAATACATTCAACTAGAAAACTCTTAACAAATCATGGACACAGATAGCATTAGCATCAACACTTTAAATGTTACTTCCACATATCTTGTCATGCAGGCCTGGTGTAACTTTGGAATATTTCAACAGTACTAAATAAAGAATAAATGAAGGCTCTCAAAGGAAAGTGTTAATTGTACATAACTAGATGGAGTAGTGTGGGTACACTTCCTGAAGTTTTTAACAATCCTCTGCAAAGGTATGTGTCTCCATTATTTATGCCAAACTGTGTCTGTTGGATAAATAAATTGATGGAAGTTGCTTCTGGCACCAGCAGCTGCTGTTCATAAATTAATTCCCAAAAAATGTTTTTGGTTGCCCATATATACAAAATTATTTAAAATGGGAAGGAAGGGGAAAGCTAATTTAATTATGAAAAAAATTATTTTAAAATTTTCTGGTTTTAAGCACAGTCTTAAATTATAACATTCACTGTGCAAAATAAAATCAATCCAGCTACGCAACAAAGCAGGATGAGAAAAAAAAAATCCTCCCTGTCAGTCCTTTAGTTTTTTATATTTTTGTCACTGCACATACAAGTGTGTGGCAATGACAATCTTGTATTTTCACAATATAAAAAGAAATGTCTGAAATTGAGTATTAAAAGAAGAGGTGCTGAAACAAAATGGAAATGGTGGCTATTCACTATTACTGGAAAATCTTAAATTAAGAGTTCTGAAGAAATTTAAGAATGAAACAAATGAGCTACTGGCAAGAATATATAATGTCTCAGAGTGAACTTCTCTGCTGTCTGGAATTCAGGAAAAGTTTTTCCCAGCTTTAATATAGTGCAACAGTTATGTTTGGCATTTGCTATTCCCAGAACCTAGCTTCGATTCCAGAGTGAAAACCATGTGAAATCACAGTAAATCACACTTAAGAAATTCATCGAGGGGTAAAAGTTAAATATACAACTACAGTGGCTTCTATAAGGAATAAGAAAGTCTTATTGTTCACTGTTTTTTAAGAATTTTTAAGTGTGATGACAGCATAGAAGGTGAAGAAGAAACAGCTATATTATTTTAGTAGGATGTTCTAAAACTTTGTGACAAATTTTCTCATGGAAATCAAGCTGTAAACTACTGAAACTATCCAAGAAAAAGTAAATTTTTACAAACAAATGATAGGCTTTCAAGATGAAAATTTGTACTGGTGTTCTTTGAGAGAGCCAAACTGACTTGCTCTGTATTTATAAATAAGTATAAAACAGCTTTATAATGAAATGACTAAATTTTCAGATTTAGTTCTGTTCTTATGTCTTTAAATTATCTTTAAATGGAATTAATATATTCTTCAACTGTAACACAGAACTTGAATTAGCAGAATACTTCCTCATCTTCCTTTTCCTTCCTATTGCCACCCTTGACTCATTTCCTCACAGCCATTAGTCAAGGACACGCCAAACTCCTGCTATGTACCAGTACATTTCCATTATATTGCTCTGTTGCTTGGTTCAATGTAACCTAGCATGAAACTAAACCAGGCACAACACCTTATGAGAAAGACAGAGTTCAACGCAAAACCCTGCCAGATGTCTAGGTAAGTGCTCAGATGCTGTGAGAAATCTCATGCATACTATAACTCAACTCCAAGAGGTTTTAGATACAAGTCCATATTTACATTTATCAAACATAAAAAATGCAGCTATAAGTAGGTAGTGGCTATCTGTTCCCTTCTCTGACATTCTTCGCTACTTTCTATGCTTACTAGTTTTTCACTTGTTGAATATAGTCTTGATTTAAACTTGATCCTCCAAATCCAACTTCAAGATAGAACTCCATTAATTTTTATATGTCTCTGGGCAGAAGTCTAGTGTTAGTGATAAAGTTTCTTTAGTAAGCTCTCCGCAGAACTCTGTCTCTTATAACAAATCTATAATGTAACAAGAACATAGAAGTTATTTTAGCATAAAAACCATATGAATCAAGGAAAATATACACTTTGATTTCAATCTAAAAAAGTGGTTTAGATCAGTTACTCTCTATATTTATTCACATTTCTGTATATGATCTTCCCCATTGACTATTTTGTTGTGAAGCTGAAAGTACAATATGTGGCAGCCTTGGCAAAGGACTAACACTAGATTTACATTTCTGCTCCTGGATCCAAATAGTACTCCAACTATATACAGAGAATTTCTCTGAAATAGTCAGAGCACTGTTGAGAATGCATATGATATGAACTGCTTTACAATAACTGTTATAATATGCTTTCCAGACCTAGGAAGCAATTTGTTTTGCTTAGTGGGCATCAGAACTCCAAGCTCAGAATTTATCAAAACCCACATTCAATTGAAATAAACATGCTTTGGAATGACTGTGTGAACTATTCTGCCAGTACAAATAGCTTTCTGGCATCCCCTCAAGGCAAAGAATTGGGCCAAAGAAATTAACTGTACTCTGTGATACAGAGTACAAGATAGGATGAAACTTGACTTACGGTGAAAGCATCACTTTGCTTTGCCTTTCAGCTTTTCTCTTTTTGATGTGACTTTTCCTATTTTATTTTCACTTCTTTCTTATATTTCATAAAAAAAAGGTGCAAGTGCTCATTTTTCTTAACATGCTTTTAGAGAGGTACCTGCAGCACAAGTAAAGGTGGTATCCAACACTAGATCCAGAAAAATAGTCTCGTCATCTACTTTCCATTTAGGCATTTGTCCCAATTTATAACTTCAAAACTGTTAATTGACTTTTTCACAGTCACAAAAAGGCTGTCAGAGTGCTGCAGTTCGTACCAGATGCATACATATGTATTGCAGGAGGACAGCCCACAGGGAGAGCATTCAGTACCCTAATCACTGTGCTCAGTATCCCCACACATTTGTCTCTTTTAATACTTAGAGTGGCTGAATCAAGGAGAAACAGATTTAACTGCACTCCCTCTAACTCTTTGAAACACCCTGTAAAGGAATCCTTGGCGTAGTCTCTGGCAAGGTCAGGCATCTCCATTGAAACTCCTACTCAGAATGAGACTGCAAATCTTTTCCCACTTCTTTTTCTCTAATTGCTTGCATTTCTCCTTTGTGTGAGTTTCCTGCTTACCTCCAGAAAATAGAACAAGTCTGTGAATGTTAAGCAAAGCTCTGGGAGCTATTGCCTTCCCAGCCAGCAAAATCCAAATGTCTGCTGGACCTCGTAGGAGCTGCTTTTCTTCTTGCCCCAACATGCCTGTAAGAAAAGCACACACTCCAGGTTTTCTCCAGAATGCAGTCAGCAGGCTTCTAGGCTGAAAGCTTGGTCCTAGAAGCCATGAAAACCTTGCAATACAGACACAGTCTACAATGTTAAGCCTCATCAAACATAAACATTCAACTCCCATCACACTCTTATTTAAGCTTCTCACTTCTGTACTACCTTTTTTTCCTTTTCACTGTAACTTAGCAGCAACTCAAAAAGCATCCTCTACTTTGCCAGAGCTCTGTTTAACTCTTACACATCGGAAATTGTAGTAGCTGAACTGTCAGGAAATTTAAACCAGAAAAAAATACTCTGAAGCCAAGAGGAATCTGTCAGTTTTCACCTGCAGAGGAAGTAGCTTTTGCTCCCTAGTCCCTCCATTATCAATGAGAATACAGGGCAAGGTAATTATGCATTTTGTGCCTAATGGCTCAGTGCTATTTATAACAAGGATTTCCAGAAATAAAAGGATTCTCTCTTCCATAACTCTGGGGAGCTCTGCTCAGTGTTTAACTGGGATAGCCTACTTGATTTTCAGTCTCTGGCCTAATCTTAAGTATTTTGCTAATCCTTCTTAATTTAAATTTAATTCAGTCTAACAAAAGAAATTACATTATTTTATCTCCATGGTATTCTGCTTTTCTTTTTGTATTTTACTTTTCTCACATCTTAAAGAACCCTGCTCTGAAATGATACTTCAGATGCTAGAAACAATTCACAGACAGAGTCAGCTGGAATGTGGGTTACACAGAACCTTTCTGCATGATCTGGTATAAATGGCAAATAAAATGTCACAAATGCAGTCGTATTTCAGATTACTTAGACTCTTTATCTGTGGGTGGTGAAGGCTCTGGTCTGTTCTCTCAGAAACAGTGGATTAGTGCTTTCCTTGGACAGACAGGGATGTTTGTATGAAACCCTTAATGGATACAAAATCCCACTTTTTAGTTCATATAATGTTACTGCACACAACAGCAACAGGTTGAGGACAAGCAACAGGGATAACAGGTAAGTAAGATGAGATTGGGTACTTGTTTGTAAAGCAAGGACAAAGCTGGATGTCTGAGGCATTTGAGGCAGGCCATATGCGCACTACAGAGAGTATAGAAGCAAAATACAGACAGACAAAAGAAATGGTGCATTGAAAAACAAGTGGACCTGGGGTGGAGTGAGTATCCCAACTCGCATATTTTGCTGCCACCCTGTAAATCCTCTCTGAGGCAACAGATGAAAACAGCTGGGATTTTTCATTCTCTGACAATGAATTCTTTACCCCCTGCTCCTAAGGGATGGCATCCTACTGGCATAGGAGATGTAATTTTTGCCAACAGAGGTAAATTGGTCCCTGCAGCTTGCCCTTTATGTGCTATATACGATTTACTTAGGTTTTATCAACTACAGTAAAGTTATTACAACTTGATAATATTCACTGCTTAGAACAGAGTGCCTCACATCAGTGAAGCTGTTGAAACACAGATTGACAATCATTTCATGTCTTCAGCTTTACGTTACCACTAATATCTTGACCAGAGAAACCGTGTCTCTTAAATTTAGGAAAGGGTTGATGAATTTAGCAATCTGATTACAATGGTGTGTGAAGCAACAACAAAATAAGTGTTTTCTCCTGTGAGTTCTAGGCTGCAGGTGGCATTGTACCTTTCAAAGGACAACCAGGAATTTGTATTTTTCACAAAGCTCACTTCTGTTCCGATCTGTACCACCCCAACTCCACAGTTTTAATTGGATTTCCATCTGCAGAATATAGACTTCTCACTCTGCCAAGCTTGGACTACCAACAGCCTCCTTCATTAATGTCAGCTGCCATTCAGGATTACAGATGACATTGATTAATTGTCCAATTAGTTTAATTGTAAGGAGGAAAAGAAGTACAAAGCAACAAATGTATCAGGAATGTTTAATACATAGTAGACATGTAGTAAAATAAGAATATAAAGAGTTTTGCAAATCAGTAAAAGCAGAGAAGGCATAATTTTTTTTCACTTTTTTTTTTTTTTCCAGCGTTCAGAAAGTACAAAAGAAGTCATCACAGACCTCTGCAGCCACTTCAGGAAAGCTTTGGGAGAATGTTTAAAGTGGTGTTCAGTTGTGAAAAATCTCACCACAACTACAAAAAGTGTATACTTTAAAATTATTTTTGAGTAAAAAGCTATCATGGACATGCCTAATTTTTGTGCCTTTTGTATAATTTTTCTTTAAATTTCAGAAACCTTTGTGTCCTTTAGGAACACTGCAGGAAATAGACAATCTGTGATTTTCTCTATTTTGTTGATAATTACAAACAGGAGGTAGTCACAGCACAGAGACTTGTTTGTGTCTTGCACTAGATTTTTTTAAACTTTGATGGAAAAAGCAAAGCTATTATCCATGATAAGAAAATGCCACCTAAGACAAATCTAAAATTCTTCCAATTAACTCAAGTAATTAGAAATTGGAAAACCTCCAGTGAACTTCTCATACTCAATCTAAACTGAAAAATAAGCACATAACCTAGTGGTGATCAAAAAGATGTAAAGAAACAGAACCGACAGTGCCCACTGACAATGAAACCATACAGATGTGTTCCTAGCACTATCTGCTCGAGTAAAAAAGAGAGCTCTACACATCCCCATATGGCACAGCAATAACTGCAGTACCATATGTTTACACCGCTAAACACTCAACACACCAGGTTTTTAAAGCAACACACTGCGCACATCATTGGGGTTCAGCCTACTGTAACTTATGCGGATCATGCCGCTCAGTAGTGAACACAGAATGAGCAGCGCCATGTACGAGAGCCTGTATAGTACTTCTTGTAGCTTCAGTGAACAGGGATGTGAAAAAGCTGACAGTACCCCTCAGCCTCGTTGCAACTCACGGTCATCTCAGCAGGCGATTTCACAGTGCTTACACTCACATCAAAAAAATGCAAAAAACACATTGCCACCTGAAATTCAGCTCAGGAGTAGCTGCAAATCCATACATCTGGCTTACGTCCTGAGTCAAAACCAGAGCCCTAAACAAGCAAGGCATCTCACCTCAGAGACAGTTTCCAACATAGCAACTTCCCACAGATGCATCCTACTTGTACTGCCTTTGTACTGCCCTTTGCTGATGATCCCTTGATCACTCTGAAGCTGACAGCAGAGCTGACTCAGAGGCTCAGTGACTTCAGCTACATTGGCTCAAAATCTGCAAGTCATATTTCCACTGTCATTTGGGCTGTGTAGAACCCAGAATGCTCAGCACTTCCAAGGATACATTATGAATTTTATATAGCTCACCTGCCTAGCTGTTAACTACCTATGTAGAGAAAAAAAAAAAATAAGCTGCATTTAGAATCAGTGCTGACCCCATGAAAAATTATTTCATAGGAAGAGTCTGAAATTGTTTGAATGTAGTAAGTTTGCCTTTGAATGAGTAAACTAGCCAGTGAATTAATCAGAGGGGGAATTGCTTGTCTTTCAAATGTATTGCCCATTTATGTCAAAGCTATGAATACCATAAGTAGAATGATTTATAGTATACAGAGAGGTAAAATAAAAAATCAAATCCAGAAGAAAAATGAGAAAATCCACTGCAATTTACACTATCTTGTGTTGGCTTTTTATTCTCTGATTTAAAAATCAAAAGTATATTCTAACACGTATTTGAATTGCTAGTATATTTGTTTATTCAATTTCTGCATTCTCACCCAAAACACTCCTATGTCATTGTTTTACTGCAAAAGGTTGTTTAAAGTATCATCTGATTCTTTTCAAAAGCAGAGAGATAACTGTGTTAGGTTCAAATTAACCATGACAAGATAATATTTGATAAAACTTATAGTAATTCCTCTTCAAAAAATTATGCAAACATGATAAGTTTTTCCTGCTAAGATCCGTGACCATTTTATATTAAATTTCCTATAATCTAAACATTTGATAGCAACAGTTTTCTCAAAAATTGAAGGTGAAATCTTGAATGCAATCTAAGACATTTGCCGACCATCTAGATTTTCAATAAGAAAATAAGTATCCAGAAATGGGATTCAAGAAATTTAACAAGTGTAGCTTGTGATTCAAGAGAATACACACTTGAACACACTAAAAATTCTGTCTTTAAGTTACCTTATCCTGGGCTGAAAGAAGAGTCTTTTCCAAATGCTTCTTCAGTAAGCAAGCTAATCTGCTCTTCCTCATAATGATCTCAGAAGAGCACACTCTTTTCCTTTAAAATGTGGATGCTGGAAGTGGACATGATACTAGCTCTTCCACCCCTATATCCTCACCTGTTATACTCCTGCCTTAGCTAGCAAAGTATGAAGAATCACAGAATCACAGAATATGCCAAGTTGGAAGGGATCCACAAGGATCAGCAAGCCCAGCCCTTAACCTTGAACAAAACCATCCCCAAGAATCACACCATGCGTCTGAGATCATTGTCCAAATGCTTCTTGAACTCTGTCAGGCATGGTGCTGTGACCACGTCCCTGGGGACCCTCTTCCAGTGCGTAACCACCCTCTGGATGAAGAATCTCTTTCTAATATCCAACCTAAACCTCCCCTGACACAACTTCAGGTCATTCCCTCAGGTCCTGTCACTAGTCGCCACTGATCAGGGACCGTTTCCCCTCACAAGGGAAGGGGAATGGCAGTTGTAGACTGCGATAAGGTCTCCCCTCAGCATCCTCTTCTCCAGTATGAACAAACCAAGTCACCTCAGCCACTTCTCATACAGCTTCCCCTCAAGGCCCTTCACTATCTTTGTTGCCCTCCTCTGGACACTCTCTAATGGCTTGATATCTTTCTTTTATTACAGTGCCCAAAACTGCACACAATATTCAAGGTGAGGCCTCACCAGTGCAGAGCAGAGCGGGACAATCCCCTCTCTTGACAAGCTGGCGATGCTTTGCCTGATACCCCTAGGACACGGTTGGCCCTCCTGGCTGCCAGGGCACTGCTGACTCAAATTCAATTTGCCATTGACCAGGACCCCCAAGTTCCTTTCAGTGGCACTGCTTTCCCAGTCTGGGGGACGAACATCCGGGGTTGTCCCATCCCAAGGGCAGAATCTGGCACTTTCCCTTGTGACTTCATATGGTTGGTGATTGCCCAGTCCTCTGATTTGTTGATGGCAAGGCCTTCAAGGAAGTCAACGGTTCCTCTCAGTTTTGTGTCATCTGCAAACTTGCTTACTATCCCTTCCATTCCTAGGTCCAAGTCATGTATGAAGATGCTGAAGAGCACAGGGCCCAAGATGGAGCCTTGTGGAACCCCACTAGTGACAGGTCACCAGTCTGATGTTACCCCATTCACTATTATCCTCTGTGCTCCACCCCTGAGCCAATTGCTCACCCACCACATGATGTGTTTAACCAGCTGTGTGCTGGACATTTTGTCCAGAAAGATCCTGTGAAAGACAGCAGCTTTACTGAAATCCAAAAAGATTACAT
>VZRE01007690.1:0-10130 GCA_013396775.1 Cephalopterus ornatus | reverse complement strand
TTCAGAGCCATATAAAACAGTGGAGTACTGAATAAAGACGTTCAATCCAGCACACATCCAACACTCTTCTTTTGCATTTTAGACAGCCCTGAAATTATCCATATATCACACCTAGATTTCACCTGGCCTTACTGTAGTCTTGCAACCCAGGAACATGAAGTGAGCTTCAGGAAGATGAGGAAAAAAGTAAAAAGCAAGAGATAAAATAACTACTCTCACAACCCAGTTACAATGCGAAGGAAGGGGATTGCATCTGTTCAACCCTCCCTTCTCCCTTTCAGCAAACATGCTGACAGATATGTCCAGTTTGATTCTATTGGGGATTTTTTCTTTTTTAATCATTTTAACTTGACATGAGCAAACTTCTTATATTTCTACAGGGTTTTCATGACCTCTGACAACTCATTCCCACTTAGGTTGGTAGAACATGTGTTTGCAAGCACCAGAACTGAATCAAGCTGTCTTCTCTGTTAAAACCATAAACCTTCTGAAGTCAATGATGTTGTGCACATGCTAGGTAAGTGGAGAACTGAGCCCACAATATGCATGCCAAATAATGAGTGACTGAAGGGGGCAAGATAAAACTGCAGCTGGAAAAGAAAAGCAAACATACTGTAGGTGGAAAAACAGAGATGAATGCAAGGTCCTAGCCAGCTGCCCCCTTCTTCCTGACTCAGGAAAGAAAATAGTGTTGAAGTCCTAAGGTCACAGACAGAGGAGAAGAGAGGGCAAGAGCCAGACCTGGAGCTGAAGCACTTCCACACTTCAAGGGGTGTTGTGGCAAAAAAATAACTGACAGATGATTGGAAGGGGAAATGAAGCACCTTAAAGGGAAATTAATGAATTAAATCAGGCAAATCTCTCCCTAATGGTATAATATTTCACAAACTTTAGTTCACACAAAATGGATTACAAACTTTTATTCATTCTTTGTTCTAAGCAGCTGCAGCAGCAATCCTCTTATTTAGTATAATACTTGCTGTGAGGCTCGAGTTCAGTTCTTCTACACATTGGAATGCCTTTTTCATCACTATGCCTTCTGTGTCTGGAAAATTGGCTTCAGTCTTATACTTTATGAATGCAAGGAATACAATAAGATAGTATTATCTGATTCTTCTTTTTTGTGGGGCAAACCCCTTACAAGCATAAATCATTGCAACTCTTCTGAAGTGAGCACAGCAAGGCAAAGTATCTGTCCACAAGGAATAATAAATCTGTTTTAATGAGTATGTTCCATAACAGAGGAATGAGCCATATTTATTTTTCAGTACTGGGATAGAAGCCCTCAATAAACATTGCCTTCCCCTGTTTGCCTCGCTTACTTCACCAGCTGTCTCTAATGAGTGTGAAGCTTCGAAAATGTTCCTGCTATTAGCCTTTGATTTCTCCTAGGCCTCTGACCCCTTGGTGAAAGAAGGTGTGGAAACTTAGATGAAGCCGTATCTCTTCAGTTCTGTGCAACTTGAGGAGCTAAAAGCAGCTACACAGCCACAGAAATGAGGAAATAAGGAGTACCAACTAGAAGAATGATCTTGTTCCTCTAATTCTCCCTCTTGGAAAAACCCGTTTCAATTCTTCCTCTTCAGTGCAGAAGAGAAAGTCTGTCTGCATCAACTAGGGGGCCAGGAGGAACAAAAGACATGATCCAGGCAGACTGGAAGTTATGAATGAGCACAAATATGGCCAATTGAAACAGCAGACCTGAACTCATGGTTAGTTTTTGTTTACACTTGAAGACATATACACAAAGAGAAATAAAGTCAAAGTTACATAATACATTTGCAGGGAGGAAAAATAGAAGCGTTGAGAGGAAAATGGGAGGAAACACTGGCCAATGATGTCCTACACACAAAGGAAAGAATTCCCCAACAGGGAAAATATACTGGTATCAAGCACCAAAATTTCACATACTGCAAAGAAACTTTAAGGTTCTGCAAGATAGTCCCAGGTCTGTTGGCCATACTCTGCTGACTGTGGGAGAATCATGAAATAGGGAGATATGTAAAATCACCAGGTTAGTTGTGCACAAGGTAACCCCTACTTGTGTACCTAAGAATAATGCTGCACTCTAACCCTCTTTGTAAGGCGTGATACCAAGTGACATCACGGCAAGGAACAGGGGAAGATGAGGAGATCAGCTCCTTGGTTGTTTGTCACTCCAAGAATTCACTTTCCAATCTCCTAGGCACACATAGACATATTATTACACATGCAGAGATGCATAGTAATAATCACTGCCATGATGCTCCTCTAGAGCATATTTTAAATGTAACAGACAAAACTTTTCCTACTAAGGGTTTCAGTAGGTATTGGATGAGTTGGAATGGACTGTTTGGATTCATCTTCGGTGTACAGCTGCCTTAAGGACAGAAAAGTAGTTCCCACATTTCTGACAGCCTTAAGGATAGACAAATAATTCCCACCATTCCTGACAGCCTAGGGAATTTTGAAGTATTTCCAATGAGTGGGTAGGGACAGTATTACTCCCAGTATGGTCAGTTCCTAGGTCCACTCTCCATCCTTATAATTAGAATGTCCTTTCTCATGCTGAACCTAAGTCTTATTTCCTCCTGCTTTTTCTTAAGATCTGCAGGAGAAAGGACCACAGATAATTCCCCTCGTCTTTGTAGAAGGCTTTCATGCATTGGAGTATTGCTCTCCTCCCCCTTTACTATTAATCTTGCAGATTAAACAACGGTTGTTTGTGTAGTTCTGTTTCATCAGCTACATTTTCCAGGTTGTTCTCATTGGCCTCCTTTAAACTGTTTCCAAATGATCAACATACTTTTCCAGATCTTTAAACACTGTGACAAAGACAAGATGAAACTATGGAATTTTGAATTGGAGCAGGTGATTCGCTGTTATCTTTTACCTAAGGCAGTTAGGATACCTGTGTTTCTCCTCTGAGGTCTACTAGTGATTATTTTATTATTAAAAAAAGTGCTTCTGCATTGGGCATCTACATCTACCGAACTGCATGTCATGTTTATCTAGACTTCTAACTTTCCTGGAGTGAAGCTTTGTGTTTTTATAATGCCTTTCAGATCTTGCCTTAAACATCTCAAAAATCATTTATAAAAAGAATTGGACATTATGCTGTTTGAAATTAGTATCCCAAAAATTAGTATCAAGGAATCTTCAACACTATGTCTATCACATCAATTTAAATATTTCTTATCCATAAACAACGTCATTTTCAGGCTCTGGTAAAACCTCTTACATTTTTTTTCCTCAACTGAGATTTCTGTCTTCAAATTGAGACAGAAAATATGCAGGGAGGCAGTCCTAAGATTTTCAATTACTTATTCAGTTTGTAATAGTATAATTATATAGGCTGAATTTTTATGTTTTCCTTTGAGAATCTAGCACTCGTCTCATAGATTCGAGTGCACAGATGAGCTGCTGCACAAATGTATTAACTACAAACATGATGCTGCTCTGAGGGAAGATAAGCAATGGTCTCATTCTCCCCACAATCTCTTTTCTTCTTCCTTCATCAGACACCTTCAGGCACAATTCTATCCTCTGCATTGACAAACCCTTTGTTCTATCTCCCTCGGAGTTTCCCAATGCTATTACGGAACAGCTACTTTCATTAAGATCTCCAGTTCTCTTATCCCCGAGAGCTGGTGCAGCCACTGCTGCATCCAGGCTCTGCTGGGCTTCCAGCTTGACATATCACCACTTAAGACTCCAGGATGTGAAAATGCTGGCTGAAGCAATCCCTGTTGTATATGCGACTCATTATTCGGTCTTTTGTCCACAGGTAAAAGATTTAAAGTATTTTTGAGGAGTAGATGAGATATAAAGAAACAAACTGCTCTGTGATCAGCTACTGGCAACTTTGACTGCTATCCCAAAAAGCAAAGGACATTGTTCAAAATTAAATCAAGCTGTATTTCAAGACATGACTTCACTTTTGTCTTTTTGAAGAGACATGAAACTGGCAATCTTTTGTACTTCATCCCATACCTACAGCTGGGGTGCAGTAGATATCTACAGAGAGGACTTGGAATGAGATCTATGTATCTGGTATGACTTGACCAAACTTAGTTATTGCAAATTTTTCTTACACTCTGCAACTGAACTTTACTCCTCCAAAAGAGTCGATAACATCACTGACAGCTTTTTCAAAAGCAACCCAGTCCTTTCCTCCTTTTCAACAATATTAGGACTGTTTGACATCATGCACAAACACCTACTCATCCTAATGCATAGCACAAAACCAGTGGGTTAGGGATATCTAAGTGTTAAGAGAGAGTAATTGTTAACGCACCCTTTCACTGCATCTCTTCATAGCAACATGCATTGAATATCATACAAAGTGGTTTAACCGATGTGTAATCACATATTAAAATATACCAACATTTACTCTGTTTCAGCTTCTCTACAGAAACGATCCAGGGGATCATGAGAAAGGCCAGAATGGGTGTAAGTCTACCAGAGCAACAAAGTAGGAACAGGCCCTCACATCTGATCAGTTTACACATTGAGTTGCTGTCCCACACTCTCACTTTTTCATTTAAGATAAGGGCGATTTCACCAGGAAAGAATCCTGGAAAACTCTATCTTTTCTTTTCTTTTTTTTTCTTTTTTTAGGACTGAGAAGGGACAGCAAGGGGAAATTTCTGGAGAAATAGCAACGGTGTGTGAGCCAATGGTCCACTTTGCACGAAACATGTGTAATTTTTTCCCTCTACTATTCATACACATTAATTCCCCAGCCACAGGGTTATATTCTCCCACATCATCATGAGGGAAATGATTGCAACAGATTTCAACAGTATAGTAGCCAACACAGCAACCGACCGAACTGCGGAAAATGTAAGCTGAGAAGATAGACTAGCCAAGTAATGAGAAAAAAAGCAAGCTGTGAGATATATTACTGGAATCCAGACAAGAAAAATGTCTGTTCTGGCACTATACAACCAAACAACAATAACAGGTTATGACCCACACTGTACTTGGGGAATTAGGCTCACAGCTTTGCATTCAGCCTTCGCATTCAGCCTTCTCACAGGGGTATGAGGTAAGGTCATGCTGTGCTGGTTCACAACCTTCTGTAACTCATCATGTTATGAAATACAAATTGCCAGGCTGAGAGAGAGAAAAGTGGAAAGGAACAGAAACTTTGAGGAGGGTGTTCCCATCCATCCCTCTCATACCCTGACAAAGCTCTTCAGCCACACATTTGGACATTCCTCACCTATTTTATTTCTGTAGAGAGTGTACTGTATTGTTTACATGTCAGGCTTCATTGAAGTTGGTGAGGGAAGGACTAAACATCTGGAATTTTTGACAGCTGTTTTGCAACACTTGTTGTTTGGAGAAACACTGTTTTCAGTTACCTCTCCATTGTCCTGTCAAATCCTGCCCTTATTTAAACACTTTTTCATTTCTGTTGACTGAAAAGATGTACTCCTTTCTTTCTTTCCACTATTAAAAGGTACATCTATAGATATATATGTAAAGAGAAAACATCCTGGGTATTTAGGGACCATCTCTGAAAGCTTAACCAGCACATTTTTTTTGCAATATATATATATATATATGTATACAGATATATATATCTGAAAATAATATAGCTAGCTTTTTTGGTTTGGTTTGGTTTTGGTTTTGTTGTTGTTGCTTTTCCCCACAGCAGGAAAATGAGTTGTTGGACTGGTTTTAATTAATCTTAAATCTACATTATTCATTTACCCTACAGCCCTATTTTTAAAGTGTGCTCCGGTTTTTGTATGTAACACAGCTCTGCACAGACAGTCAGCATGAGACAGAGAGAATGTTTAAATTCAGCTCAAAGTCAAAAACCAGTTAATGTTAAAGTAGGACTCAGACATTATCCAAGCCTTATGCAAAGAATTTTAGTATTCACCTGCAAGTGTGAATTTAACCTAGGAAGAAATCCAGGGTACTGAGGTACTAAACCTTTAAACCATAACACAGACAAGGTGACATACAGACTAGATGACACAGAGAAAAACGCATTCTTGAAATTTCATTGTAAGGCTTCTCAACGTCTTCCTAATAAATCAAGTCTGATCTCTACTCTCTACTCTCCTCCCCTCACCAACACACACATAAGCATCTTTTTGAGAATATTGCTCTTTTAGCAAGGATGGTTCATTTCTTTTTCTCTCTGTTTTAACTTTTTACTAAAAAATTACCACTTTTGGAAGCTCCTGTAATGCCACACATTATTCTCCTTATTCTCTTACATTTCCTAACACACCAAATTGACTTTGACCCAATAAACATGGAAAGTCTCAAATCCTTTAATTAATTAATCAGATTTTAACAGGATAAAAGGTTGTGTGTGAAAGGATGATTACAGCAATATTCACTCCATTTAATACCATTCTTAATGTTTACCTATATTTCTTATTTCTTGGTGCATGTTACACCAAAATGGACATTCTCTTCGCGCTCAAATGAAAAAGCAGGCAAGCTTTCCCTCTGCTTTCCTGGAAAAAGCACTTCAGTTTTCTTACGTCTGTGAAATCATCAAATTGCAAAAACAGTAAGTGAAGTACAAATATGTGTTTTATTGATTATTAACCTCAAATACTACTGCTGAGGTACCCCAGCTGACCTGATAACTTGGTGTAGGTGATCCCAAGGTTTTTGTTTTTCTCCTTCTTCTCCATCTCTCCGCTGTTGTGATTTGGTAGATGTCTCATGCAAAACTCATCTTGGATTGCTGAAGGACATGGAGGAATATCTGGAACTTGGCCTAAAACTTCAACTGTGCACATGCATTATTTCTTTGAAAAGTTCAATGCTTATTACTACACATATCTGAGTAGTGGCAGGTTTGGAATTTTTCTCTGCAAAGGCTGAGTAAAAGTGCCCCTAAAAGAACTGAAAATGTAGGTTGTCAGAATTGTCTTCTATCTTCATCCTGGGAGTCCTCCCACTCCTGTGAAATAGGATATTTTTTAAGGATTTTCTCATTTAGTTAATGTTCTCTATTCAGCACAGATAATAAATATCAAGAAGGACTTCAGCTTATCCTGCATTTTTGGTGTGAGACATGTTTTGACAAAGATTGAGATGATCTTTTTATGACATGAAAGGATTCCCATTCTTTTTTGAATCAACCTTTAAAAAATATAATATTCACTTAAAAAAAGCCCAAACTAAGCTTTCTGGATTTGTAAGATGATAACAAGAACAGCAGTAAGGCTGAAGTTTAGCAACGGGGAAGTATATCTTTACCTGAAAAAGATACTGTAAAACATTCTCCACGCTCTTTTGAACAAACCATTTTGACTTTGAGATTACTTTTAAGCCAACCAGTAGGAATTATCCACAAAATCCAGATGTCACAACTATGGTGCTGAAATAAAAATAGCCTATGGTCTGCCCTCAAAATGAAAAAAGGAAGAAAGTAGGTTCCAATGGAAAATAAGTGGGTTTTCTTCATGAAAGAGTAGAAAAGCTGTTCCAGATTGTATTACTGGGCTCTACGTGACTTTGTACTCTCAGATAAAGGGGGAAAATGGGTCCAGGGTGTCATTATCTGGGGACTCTTGACTTCACTCTTTAGGAGAGAAAAGTAATAAAAGAAATTCCAAAGTAGAAGATAGAACTCCATTGCAGACAGGTACTGATGGAGGCATTAAAAACCTTTGGCTTACTATTTCATATAAATACAATGCCTTTTTCTGCATTATGCATCAGTTACTCTCCAGAACATGAGTTTGACTGGACTTGGTTAATATTCAAGTACAATGAGATATTGTATTGCAGCTCCCCAAAAATCTGTATCTTTCTTTTTTCTTTTTTTTTTCCTTTAAATTAACAAATAAATAACTGAGAAAAAAAGTACTTCTGCTTCTAGTCACTGTGCAAATAGCTTTTTGATGCTTACTATATCTCCTTAGATGGCTAATAAAAGATTAAATATTAGTAAAATTTACACGTAAGTGTATAAATAAAGCGTTATATTCCCACCTGAAGTGATTCTGATTTAGGTTTTCAGAAATTGGTCCTACAAGATGAACAAACTTTCTGCCAACTTTCCCTTTTATTTACCCTCTTTAAAAAAAAAACAAACCAACCCAAAATTTCTTTTTCTTTTCAATGTCTGCCACTCAGTTATTCTGTTCTCCTTGTTTCACTTGCCCACTTCAGGCTATCCCCTTTCCCTGTGTTTTCTCAGTCATAACAAGCCTTTGCACTTGAAACTTTTCTCAAGTGCAGTGTTGAATGCCCTGTTTTTAACCATCAGAATATTGCTAACCATTTTCATGTTGCTAATATCAGGCATGATAAGTAGCTGGTATTTTAATGTTTGCAAATTGAAGACAACAGAGCATAAGAGATCTGTGAGTCCAGAGGTCCACCTTTTTCTTGGCTCTAATATGCAGAGTTGTACAAGACACTTAATTTTGAAAAAGTCTGACACTCATTGGGACTACTTGTGTGGGAAAACTGAAGTATGTATCTAAAGAGGATCACTGCCATATTCTCTCTTGAAAGTGTGTTTTCTTTGGATATATATACTTGGCTTGATTGGAACAGATTTGAGAGCAATTGGAGCAAAGTGCAAACAGAGAATGATAAAATGGCTTGAAAACATTTACGAAAATATAACATTCAATACAAATCAGTGTAAACTAACAAAAGCTGGGAATGCCCATAAGCCATCCAGGCATGAATTTTATCCTGATCTGGAAGATGGCCAAAGGTTTCCTCTTGTTCCAGATTTGTTTCCATTTGTTTTATGGTGGACCAAAGTAAAAAATCCGTGGCTTGTAGGTTAAACAATAGATTTTAGTTCGCTTAGATTGTATTTTTCTTCTATACCATGTAAACTAACGAGTAAAATGTGTCCTAGGAAATGTTTTGTGCTCAATTTATTCACCTTCATTTTGCAGCAGAACTGCATCAGGTGATGTTGATAGAAATTTTGAAGGAAATTATAATTCTTATAATCGGTCTTACTTAAGGCAAAAAAAGGTGTATGCCCAGTTGAAGCAAGGTCTAGTGACATGGGAGGAATACAGTGATGCCGGTTGCTGCTATAGGGAGAAAATTTGTGTGGCCCAAGCTAAATTGGAGTTGAAGCTGCCAGAAATGTGGAGGACAATACAAAGAGTTTTTTCAAATACATTAATGGCAATAGGCAGTGTAAAAATAACATGAGCCCATTACAGGATGAGGATGGTCCCCACACAAACAGTAACAGAGACAAGGCAGAAGTGTTTAATGCTTTCTTTGCCTCTGTCTTCAACACAGGTGATGGTCCAAGGAGGTCCATGACTGTGAGAATGATCAACTCCCAGTTGACCCAGAAATGGTGCAGGATCTGCTGCTCCAGCTGGGTCCGTACAAATCTACGAGGCCTGATTTGATTCATCTGAGAATCCTCAAAGAATTGGCTGATGTCATTGCAAAACCTCTCTCAATGATTTTTGAGTGGTCTGGGAGTCCAGAGAGGTCCCAGCTGACCAGAGCCTGGTGAATGTTCTCCTGATTTTCAAGAAGGACAAGATGGAAGACCCCACAAACTTCAGGCCTGTCAGTCTCACTTCAGTGCCTGGTAAATTTATGGAGGAGATTATTCTGGGAAATATTGAAAAACACCTGAAAGACAACTCAGTGATTAATCACAGCCAACATGGCTTTATGAGAGGGAAGTTCTGCTTATCAAACCTGATCTCCTTTTTTGACAAGGAAACTCACCCAGTTGATCAAGGGAAGCCAGGTGATGTAATCTTTTTGGATTTCAGTAAAGTTTTCAATACTGTCTTTCACAGGATCCTTCTGGACAAAATGTGCAGCACACAGCTGGATAAACACATCATGGGCTGGGTGAGCAATTGGCTCACAGGTCGAGCACAGAGGGTGACAGTGAATGGGGTAACATCAGACTGATGACCTGTCACTAGTGGGGTTCCATCTTGGGCCCTATGCTCTTCATCATCTTCATAAATGACTTGGACACATAAAGGATTGGAAGGGATACTAAGGAGGTTTGCAGATGACACAAAACTGGGAGGAGCTGTTGATGCCCTTGAAGGCAGGGAGGCCCTGCAGAGAGACCTGGAAAAAACAGAGGAATGGGCAACCACCAACCATATGAAAATCAATACAGGAAAGTGCTGGATTCTGCACCTGGGGTG
>VZRE01007689.1:0-121842 GCA_013396775.1 Cephalopterus ornatus | reverse complement strand
GGAGGGGAGGGAAGGGAAGGGAAGGGGAGGGAAACCCAGTGAAGAAAAGACTTGATGGCTACAAGCATAGGAAGGAAAGATCGAATGACAGAAGAACTTGCAGAGAGAATGACAGAGACATGTGAGATAACTGAGCCTCACACAGACAGAAAACAGCAGATACTTGTGACCATGAAGGAAGAAAATCAAAAGGCATATTGCCAAAACATATTCAGGGAACAGAAAGGTTATCTGTCAGGGAGTATCTGAGAACAGTTTAGACAGAACAAAATGGCTCACAGACAATTTTTCCTCTTAGAAAATTTTGGTTCATTTGCGAGAAGACAATGATAATGACATACTTCACATCACTACCAACATCTCTGGCAGATTCCTGTTGAAATGGGTGAAAAGAGTGAAGTTCATGTATTCAAACACAAATGTAGAAATTCAGTAGAATGGAGTATCCATAGAGGCCTATACCATAGACTTCTAGCAGTCAGGTGCAGTGAATGCTAGTGAAACCAATTAGACAAAGCCACAAAACCCATGCAAGAAGTTCAGATGGTTATGCACTGACTTTTATGCATCTCTGGAAAAAACTGCTGAAGTCACAGAGGATTAACAGCAATTCATGCACACAAGAACTAGTCTCACATGAAGGACTTTATGATAGTATTGTGTGGCATCCACAGAAAGGAAACTTCTCAAAAGACAGTGAGACAAGCATCATGGCACCTAGCCTTGGGACTGTGGGTTATTCATAGATGAGAAGAATTCTAAGCTAAAATTTATGTGAAACTGAATGAAATCATGTAGAATCTAATGCTGATTCCCCAGGTCCTTTGACTTGCTTCCTATTTCTCATAATCTTTATGTTTTGTCTTCTCTTGGGGGTAAACCGGATACAAATAATCAGCTACTAGTCAAATCCAGGATGACAAATAGCCATATTCCTACTATACTTTTTATGAATGAAAGTAACAGATTTATTCAAGTTGCCACATAAAACAAAAGAGTGAAAAATGTATTTTCTTCTCTTAAATGCTCACTACAAAAAGGATCATAACAAATATTTGTAAGTTGAAAGAACCACATCTCATCTTTTATTTTAAGATTTAACAGCCTTGTACAGTTGAATCCATCTAGATGATTGAACCAACAAAGAAACAAGACCTCTATCAAATAATCTCTTTCTTTTAAGACTTAAGTGTTTTGAAGTTTTTTATTATCACTGGACCACAGAAGTAAACCTAACAGTTTTAGTACTAGCCATTTCCCCCCACACACCTAAAAAAACCCCCACAGCACAATTCCTTTGTGGACTATATGGAATACTGAAATAGACTGTAGATACCCCTTTCCATATTCATAATCCTACAATGAATGCTGTTGATTTGTCTAAATTCTGTTTTTATTTAGACAATATTGAAGAGTTTTGGTGAATTTGAACAGAAAGATGCAAACAGCAGTTTGGAAGGCTTAAGCTTAGGGTACAGAATTTTGCTTTATTGATGCTTCTAATATTGACAAAATATTTAACATCACATTTCTTAGAGCAGCTTACACAGAGAAAGGTATCCAAAGGGATGTACGTCTGCTGAAGGTGACAAGTAATCTAATGACCTTCTTTAGAAAGAAAAGAAGGTCCTTCAGGGGTGACTGCACCAGCCTAACTTAGATATTTTCTAAGCCCTGCCTGAAAGAGGCTTTGTTTCTCTGTTGACTCTAAAGAAAACTCAGTGAGAGTAGCAAACCAAGAAAACCACTCTCTGCGACTAATTTCCTTTGAGCCAAAACATATTGATCCAAAATTTAGTGGTGCAGTGTTTATTCACTGGGCAAAGCCTGACAAAGCTACAGAATTCACACATGACTTTGATTAGCTATCAAGCTAACAAAGAGAGCAATCCCATCCCCTCAAGAGAAGGCGAAAAGAAAACAATTTCTAGAACCTTTTGAATCAGGCAGCTAGTCTCTTCAGTCCTCTAGCTAATAAGCTACTCTCTGCATGAATCCTCTTTTTGACTGGAAGCCTTTTAAATCTGCCAGCTGGAAAACAGGCTTCCATGTGGTTTCCCACCTCTGGCACCTATTTGTCTTGACAAACAAGGCCAGCTGAACTTCTGGGTCTTTAAAGGACTACCTGGCCTCTCATAGTTTCCCCATGTATTTCATTCTAGTGTAATGAAGATATTTTAACACCCCAGAAGAGGATTCACTTAGTGCAGAAACTACACTGTACTTGCACAGTTCTTTCTATGGCATTCCTTCATGCAGAGTATAACAAGGAGATTTACCACAAACTTTCAAACCTTCAGACATTAGGCTTATTCAAAAAATAGTTGCAACATGTCATCTGTTCTCAGTCAAAGGAAAATCTAAGCAGAATAAAAATAACTTTAAAATCGTCTTACTGCTCCTTCTGACACCTCTTGAGGTTGAGCAAAGAATTAGACCTCCATGTTATTTATACAGCACTCTGAAGCATGCTGGATGCTTTGTAGATCAAATGCAATGACATTTTCTCAGACTTTAGAAGATAGTCTAATTTTAAACTCACTGCAAGTTATAAGAACTGAACAAGTGGAGAAGGATTGAAGGAGAAAAACATTACACTAATATAAAAAAAAAGGACACGTTTTTTAATTTTCCTGTAAGAATTCTCACAATTTTTAGTTTATTTTCCACATACTTTCCCCTAAGCTGAAGATTAAAAAAGTACCCTCTATATTATCTTCATCCATGTTTTTGCAGCATCCTGAATTGCCATTTCTCTCCCTTTCAGGCAGTTATCCAAAAACACAACCTATCAGTCCCAATTTTATTATATGGCTTCAAAAAAACAGTCTACTTGAAAAACAATTTGCACTGTGCATATAGAGATGTAAGAAGGAAGGAACATGCCATACAAGCAGAAGTACTCACTGTCTATTTTCTAGAAGGAAAAAAAAGACTGGCAAAACCAGTTTAATAAGAAACACACAAAAAACTCATAAAGATTCAGATTTTCCTTTTTCTAATTAGTATTTTCTATAATTTACCACACTCGTAAGAAATGTTACAATGGGCATCATCATCCTACCAGAGCAAAAGCTGGACACATAGGACTAGTATGGGCTTTTTGCTACATCTGTTACAAAAACTTAGAAAACCTAGCAAAAATTTTTGAGCGTCATCCATTACACTCAGCATTCAACAAACTCAGTTGCTTGAGATATGACAAGTGAAGAACACTAAAAAGGAAAAAAAAAAGTCTTTTTTATGAATTTGTATACATGCTTAAGGTGTAAGTCAGTTGGAAAATGTCACTTCCCACTTTTTAATGTCTTAAAAATGCTTTATCTCTTTCCCTGCCACCCTGTGCTCTCCTCCACTCACCCTCCTGCCCTCAACCAAGAAGGCTTTACAAGTCTTTTAGAAAGAACTGAAAACCAAAATACTTTGATCTAGAAATTCCACAGCTGTGTCATCTTGGACTTTTAGTTTGATGTACTTCATGTTTTAATTTCCGTTTTATTTCCTTAGGCAGACTACTGTATATAATGCTTTTATGTGTTTTCTCTTCATGGAGTGTAACAGGTGCTATGACCTTACCTTTATTACAGGAAAGGAAATCTGGTGGAGGAGTAGAATGTACATACTATTACTAACATTTAAAAGTTTCCTCCTCCCCCAGCATTGCTCTAATTATATTTCACAGGTCAGTTTCAGAAAAAGGAGGAAAAGGGAGTGAGACACTTTCTCCTAGTAGAGACTTTACCTTTAAAAAATTAACACTAAAATAAAGAAAGGAAAATTCTGCCTTTAACTATGAGATGAAGCTATGAGAACAGAATTTTTTTTTTTTTTAACCTTTCAACGCACTTCACCTAACAGAAAAGTTTAATCTTTCCAGTCTTCTTTCTAACGTAGACATAATTGTATGTCTTGAACTGTAAGGTCTCAATGGCCTTTGACCATAGAATAATCATAAAATAAGTGACTGATGAGTATTCATTCAACTTTGTTATACATACCCATTCCTATGACACTACTTGCTGTTTGAGAAGTGATTTTCATGCAAAGCAATTTACTAGTTATTCATTTCACACAGAGAGATTGCAGCATTACCCAGAACGCAGTGACTTTAATTGAACTCTTTCCAAATGTCACCATTTACTAAGGACACGTCAAGAGATAAAGGTGAATGTATGATAGATGAGCAGATCTAGAGGTGCTTAGTTTCCTGTCAAACTGCACTAAAAAGTCCATATAAGTCTTTCCTACCCACTTACCACTTTTGTCTGAACTTACAGAAGTGATAAAGATCTACCTCTTTATTAAAAAATGTAACTATACCTTTCACCTTTTTTCCATTTCCTTCTGTTTCTCATTTTGATACTCACTTTGTTACAAAAAGATAGATACCAGCCTTTTGAAGATCTTGACACATGAATCAAAGATATTAAAAAGAGAAAAGAATTCATCTGTTAGAAAGACATTAATTTATACCAGCTTTACTGTAGACAATGAGAAAAGACAAATATCTACTTCATATGAACTTAAAAACCTGATATGTAACTCTAACTAAGCATTTTTTTCAGAACAAAGACTATACTTACTTGAACTGCAGGTGACATTATCTTCACAGTTGATAGCAATAGAATTTTATAAGTATTGTGGTACCAAAAAAGTCAGCTTGTTCTTAAATTGAAAAATATACCCCTAGGAAAAGGAAATATATTCTTAGTTTTCTGTAGGATTACAATTGAGTTTTCTGTTATGGAGAAAAATATTTTACTAATTGCAGCTAAATATAGCAACCAAACTGACAATATATTGATTACTGTTATCTCCTCACAGATCATATTACTGTTTGAGTGCATTTGATATTTGAAATTATTCGCCATAAGAAATCCCAGTTTATATCTTTGTGGTCATAACTTGTATTTCAGTAGTCTCTCCCATGGAAATTTCTTAAAAAAACCAAACCAAACCAACCAACCAAAAAAAACCCAAACCAAACCAAACCAACCAACCAAACAAACAAAAAAAAACCAACAAAAAATATTTTTTCCCCCACTAGATTTTTTTTAAAGTGAAACCTGCATTAGAAACAAAGACCACCAACATGAGGAGCAGGGAGTAATTTTCTCCACACGTCAATCTGCTTCAGTTCCTCAGAATTGAGTCAAGCTTTTCAATTTACCAAGAAAAAAATTGCATATGTAGGTTTTCAACTTATCATATGGTAAGTATAAAAAACCAAGAAAATATGTTGTCTTTTGCATTTTCCACATGATATCACTACAGATTGCAGGAAGCTATATAAGGCAGTGAAAGTCAGTTCAAGACTTAAAGAGCTCTCAGTCAAACATTACTCTTCTGTGACAGTAAAAGAAGGTTTTGTCTGAAGTCATTTAAACCTCAGGTTTAGTTAGATGAAAAAGTAAGCATTTATCTGTTTTCTGGTATGGTAAAGAAAGAAAAGAAGGAGAAATCAAGTGACTTCATAAGACTAAGGCAAGATGATGAAAACAGATGAAGTGAGAGAATATAGTGAATTGGATGTTAAGCCTACAGTTTCAACAAACAGTTCAGTAATGTAAACATAGTCCTATATATTTATTATGCATAAGTGAGTTACTGGAAGTATTTTATGGCTGAGGATCAAACTGCTTTAGTTGGACAAGGACTTTGTGATTGATAGGTTTCTCTTTCTGACTTAATGAAAAAATTACTGTATGTGTAATTGCCATTATGAATTTTGAAATCATCTTCTATGAGTTTTCTTTAACATTTGCAGAAAAGATTTTTTTTGCTTCAGCAAATGCTTCTAGTAGTGTAGTCAGCTGACAGAATATCCCTAAAAATGAACAAATGGAGGTGAGAACACAGATTACAAATTCATTTTCTTCTTGAAACCTTCCCTCTCTGAGTACTTGATTTGAGAGAAACTTCAATTGAAACATTACGGATTGAATGAAAATGTATTTACTCCTAGAAAATATCACAGAATCACAGAATATTCTGAATTGGAAGGGACCCATGAGGATCATCAAGTCCAGCTGTTAAGTGAATGGCCCAAATGGGGATCAAACCCCAACCCTGGTGTTATTAGCAACATGCTCTAACCAACTGAGCTAATCTCAGGGTTAGTGGTACAAAAGTACATAATTTTTGTGGGTTACAGCTACACATATATGAACATTGCTACAAATGTGCTTGATCTATTCACAATATTTTTGGTAAACAATGAAGGAATGTTGTGATCTTCAAGTGCTAAAACCAGAAACACTGAACAAACATATACTGAAGCATGTCCACACCTGCATGAGATTAAGGCTTGCAAGTTGCTAGTCAAAATCTGTGTAATTTGCATTCTGAATACAGATCACATGTGACCTGTAAATTTACTGATATTCTCACAGGTGCACATTGTAACAAGCATGGCAACTGAGTAGTTAAATACAAGTCAGATATAAGTTTCTAATCATATACAAAGGAAAAAAAAATCATCTCTTTAGGGCAACTAGGAATACGATTCAGAGGTAAACGAATCTGCAAGAGGAATAGAAAACTTTCACAAATTGAAGTAAGTTCCTACACTTATTTTTCTTCATAAGTAAGAAAGATTAGAATTCACAAGCAAACAGAATCCAGTGTTCAGATGGAAAGAAGTCACCCATTAGTAGTACCTATCTGGGAAAAGGCTATGTGACTGTATACACACAGTATTGTGGAATGAGGCAAGGGAAGGTACTGTTCATTCCTATTAAGTTCTGTATTTAAAAGTTGTGGTCTGATTTATGTCTCATAGTACTGTATGAACTAATAGACCCTGATAATTTAATTTCTTTGTTTCATGAAGTCATAAACCTTAACACAGATATCAAAGGTGGTTTATATATAAAATATATACTTGCCAAGGATTTTAAGCAATGCTCTTGCTTAAACAGGATAATTTTATAGACCCATAGAATAGATTGGGTTGGAAGGGACCTTAAAGATTGTCTTATTCCAACCTCCCTGCCATGGGCAGAGACGCATTCCACTAGACCAGGTTGCTCAGAGCCCCATCCAACCTGGCCTTAAACACTTCCAGGGCCAGCACATCTCCAGCTTCTCTTGGCAATCTGTTTCAGTGCTTCACCACTCTCATAGTAAACAATTTCTTACTAATATAAAATCTAAACCTTTCTCAGTTTGAAACTGTTCCCTCCTGTTCTATATATTCCCTCAGAAAAAGTTCCTCTCCAACCTTCTCATAGGCCCCCTTTAGGTACTGGAAGGCTGCTCTTAGATCTTCCCAAAGCCTTCTCTTCTCCAGGCTGAATAACCCCATATCTCAGCCTGACTTCATAGGAGAGGTGCTCCAGCCCTCTGATCATCTTGGTGGCCCTCCTCTGGACTCAGTGCAACAGATCCATGTCCTCCTTATGTTGGGGACCCCAGAGCAGGGCAGCACTCCAGGTGGGGTCTCACCAGAGTGGAACAGATGGGCAGAATCCCTTCCCTCAACCTGCTGGCCAAGCTGCTTTTGATGCAGCCCAGGACACAATTGGCTTTCTGGGTGCAAGCACACATTGCTGGGTCATGTTGAACTTCCTGTCAAGCAACACCTCTGAGTCTCTCTTCTCAGGGCTGTTTTCAATCCATTCTTAATTCCCATAATTATATGGGAAACAATTTAGCCTAATACCCTTCTAAGGGTATTCATAATGGACTAAATGGAAATGCTACTCAAGAGAACCTGCTTTGAGATTTGCCAAAAGTGAATTTTTAATTTAAAATGGGTGTGATTTTTCTCTGATTTTTTAAAATCCCCCATCACATGCCACTGCATAGCATTATCACTGCTTCTTCCTTTCCAGCAGCAACTTAATGCCATCCAGTTCTCCACAAGAATTTTAAATATTTAGAATGCCTCATCTAGAACACCAAGAAGTGCAATTAAACTAATTAAACTCTTGCAGTGTGGCATTTTAAATTATTGCAAATATTTAGAAGCCTTTAGCTGAATGACAAATTCTGTAACACAATGCCTTCTCTTTCGTTATTGTAGTTTATATTGCCAAGATTTTAATGAGCTGATAAACATGTTCTCCAGCACTATTCAACAAATTATGTTGTGCTTATAAATCCATAAATTAGTATGTCCAGTAAGAAAAAAGCCATTAAATTCACTGCATACTTTTCTTTTACATATATTGCATGCAAATAAGACTAAATAGAGATGATTCTGTTGAACAATCATATCTACTGGTGCAAAACTACAATTATGTTTTTCACTTCCACATCTTCTTGAAGTTACATATGTAGGAAAAATATTGAGACATTAGCTGTGATATTTAGGACTTGAATAAACAGGAGATAATTTTCTAATTTTTAGAAAGTAAAAGACTGCAAGAAAAGTACAAATCAAAATCAAAGACAATACCAATCATATGTAGCATTGGTAGAGGACAAAGGGATCAGACCTTTCTCTTTCAGCTTTATACTCTGTGTCAAAGTCTTTCAATTGTTGTCTCTGTATCTGGGTTTTTTTTCACTTTAAAAAAGTCATCAGTACTGTCTCACTTGCACCCAGAATGTTCACATCTCTTGTAGATCACAACCGAACAGGCTTATTGGTTTTCTGAGTACTTTGAGAGTGTGAACTGACTGTTCAGCAAGACATAAGTGGTGTGCCAAGAGCCTGAAGCATCAGCTCTGAAAGCACAGGCTGCTTCACTGAATGCCTGCAGAGTCCCAGATGGTAGCTCAATGTTACTATGCAGAGAAGCCCTTAGGGTAGCCTCAAGGCCAAAAGAGCTTCCCATCTACCTTGTTTGCTTGTTGAATCATCCCAAAGGCAAGCTCTGGGGCAAACCTGCTGATACTCCTGGATGGCAGCGGGAATTGGCGATGTACCAAACCATCATAATCAACAATATTTGTATATATCCTTTAGCTATTCTATTTGCCATTTCAGTGACATCAAGTAGGGAAAAAAAGAAAATAGTTTAGAGATTATTCCTTGAAGGAGCTCTCAGGTTCTCCCCAAGAGGACTCAAAATGTTTGCTGTCTTAAGGGGAACAGGGATGTCTGGCAGCCTTAGCTTATGCTGCAGCTAAAAGATACAATGGATGCAAAATGTCTACAACACTCTCTTATTCACAGCATATTTTAAGTCTTTGCATTAGGTACAGTATGGAGGTATCCACAGAACAGATGATTCTGAAGTAGTGAAATATTTCCATGCTGTTTAAAAATGTTATTTTTCTGAAAAGCATGTTCACACGATTCAAAGACTGAATTATTTTCAATCCATTGATGATGCATGTATTCCTGGCCTGATAAACTATAGGGCATAAGTTAACTTCAACATTTAACTACTGTTGAAGCATGATGAGGATAGTCTAAGCCCATTCATTTTATTTCATATGTAGGATAAGATAGGAGCAGGCACAGAGGAGTACTGCAGCTCATATAATTTATTAAAGGGTACCAACTTATTTTTACTGCATACTCACACATGAAGTTACCAGAGCAAGGAACATGCTTGCAGCAGCTGGACACTCCACTTTTGGGTTTGCCTCTCCCTGCCCTGAAGCGATACCCTTGTAGTCCCTTTTCTTGCTGTCTACCCCTCTATCTTCTTTCACAAGAGAAAAGCAACTGGATTACAGTACATTGTTTCCTCTGCAAAGCAGATGGGGTCAGAAATGCACCTGAGGTTGAAACAAAAAAAAAAAAAAAAGGGAGCTGGCAGTGTACCCTGTGTAGCTATGCTGCTTAAGGCAACATTAGGCAACCACTAATTCAAGAAGACAATTCATGAAGTTGATTACCATACCGGTTCCTTTCTTCCCCCCTTTGTCCTACTTTTCCCTGTGACAAGCATCATGGCAGAAGAGGGCTCTGGAATCAAAAATGACATAATTCCAACAGGCAGTCTTCCGGTTGGACCTTTTGGAAAAAGGACCCCAAAAAATCCGAAACTGAAACCCAATAATTCATAACCAGAATAAGAAGAAAACATATTCTCTAATGAAAGGTGATTTTGGAGCACAGATCTCCACCAATGAGAACATTCTGTGGTAAGTTTGCAGTATGAGGCAATAACATGCTGCCTTTGTTTTTTTTTGTTTTTTTTTTTTTTCTTTTTAAATGAGTTCTTCACACCTGGAATCCATACAATAAAACCAGGACACATGATATCAAGCCCAAGGAATTTCATTATATGATTCAATTAGGGGTCTGCCAAAAAATATTTAGAGACTAAAATTACCATCTAGTCTACCTGTTCTGGAAGGTGTAAATATCATCCAAGATATTTGTTCTGTATTTTCTGAGGACTATAGGTCTGGTTAGAAAATGCTACTGTTGTGATGCATAATATTTCAGTATCTCTAGAGTGTCTGACCTAGCACAAAATGACACTTGATTTAAACTCACAGTATTTGAAATCAGGAAGGTATAATTAATATATCTTTAAAATTACTTACTGAAGGACCTACAACTGTAAGTGCTACAAGGGAGCTATTAATAAGTACTTCTACTTAAGTGCCCTCTCCAAGACTCAATAAATCTTTTTTTTATAAATAGGCAATGATACTGAAATCATTATGATTAAATGTACAGATAACAGATTGCGGGTTCAATGAATAATGAGGTGCACCACAGCTACAAAAGTGATTGAAGTGCTTGAAGTTTTTGTTACTTCATTTCTATTAGAAAGTGCCCTGTTAGGTTGTATCTGAGAGCATATTGAAGAGTCTATATTTACCCAACTGGATGTTTAGGCTTGAAAATGAGTGAGTCAAAGAAGTATTTGATGATTATCCTAGATGATTGTCTCATTATGTAATCTTAATGCAATGCTTAGTGAAATTCACCACAGAAAATCCTACAGAAGTGAAATTATCTTGCTCCACAATGTCAGTAAGTCTTCTGGTGGAATACCATGTATTCTCATCATATCCACCCCTCAACAAATCATTAGCAAGAATTCAAATTAGTTCTGAAATGATCCAGAGACTTGTGAGAAGGACTTTGACTGCACAGCTTAATAAGCTGTGATCTATGACTGATCTATGAGAAAAGAGGTTGAAGAAGTTGACTGGGTCCAAGAGTGTAGGTGCATAAATATGGAGCAAAAGTTGAGATAGAAAGAGAAAGCCTTTCTTTACTGAGTTTACATTACCGAGAAAGGAGTAAAATCAGCAAGTAGTTGGAAACCGATTTTAGAAAATTCAGCTTTAAATAAGACAAAAATTCCTAGTAGTGATGATACAACTTATAAGTGAAGATTATATCTTCAATACTATTTGGAATCTCTAAAGCAAAACTTGTGATCCTCTGATCCAGGTTGGAGAGGCATTCTTAAACCCACAAAAGATGATGAAAGCAGAAGCAGTGCTCTTTTTAGCTCTCTTTAGGGCTGTAAATATGAGCACTAATTCTTACTCTTCCTCTTCTGCCTCAGTTTCCATTCTGAGTGAACTCTCCAAGTACAGTTAATACTTCTGTCACCAATTGCAAGGCGAATGGCTTTAATCAAATTTCATGCTTTATACCCTTTCTGGTTGTGTATTTTGTCTTCTTATTGTATGAGAGTTTTTATTTGGGTGGGGTTTAATATCATTGAAGGTGTCCTGATGGTAAATGACCAGCCAAGTCTCTATTTGGCTCATTTAATTACCCCTTGGATGGCCCCACTAATCAGACCTGAATACATTCACAAGCAACAGCTACGTCCAAGAAGTGACCAATACTATTTAATTTACTCTTGCATAATGTCTTTATCATCATTACATCACTGGAAACATAACCGCACAGCTGGCATTAGCTGGATTTGTTTTTCTCTGAGCCCAGACAACGGTTAATGGCCTGAGAATTTCAACTCCCCTTCTCTGACAAAAGGTGTTCTTTCCCCAATGTTTCATACTGCTGGTCCCTCTACTTCCTTATTAAGATTTAGAATTCCCTTTGAATTCAAGGAGAAAAATTTATTTCTTCAGTTGACCTCATGCAAGTAAAATTCAGAAATATTCTATTAAGGTGTATAGCTAAAAGACACGCATTACATAAGGAAAAACACATTAGACATTCAAATATTTTAAGCAGACATGTTTGCAGCTGCACTAGCATTTGCATATGTCCTGACACTTTTCTTATAGTTACCACTCAAACATGGTTTCCCTCAAGGTTTGGGGACTACCAGGGCTGAGTTTCAAAGAAAATTGTAAGTGTGGCTCTGATACACACATAGTATTAATAAGTTGATTATTTTGCTCTGAAATAAATTTATACAGTAGGCAAAGTCCTTAAGCTGCTCCTTAGCTTACTATGTCATTAATACATAATGTGACAAGACCAGTATTCAAATATGAACAAATTAATTATGTATGTAGATGAACTTTTAATTTAGTTACCCTGAAATACAGCAAGGTTAACAGAATTACAATGAAGCTATTACAACTGAAATGAAAACAGTATGCATTTTCATGCATCTTGCATGTTGCTGGTTTAGGAACTTAGCATGAACTGTATTCAAATGGCTTTCCAACTTGATTAATTCACAGAGAATGAGTTCAAAGTAACACCATAAAATGTGCTTGCTCTCTCTCTAGGTTTCATACATCTGCTTTATAGTTGCTTTAATAACAAACATTTTCATTGCTGAGGTGTGTAATAAATATGACAGGCCCCACACCGCAGCCTGCAAGGCATGAGGAGGAACAGGCTTTGTATGAACAGAGGAGATGAGATAGCCTGTATAAGACTAAAACACTGGGGCCCACTTGTCTTCAAATATGGGTTGTTTCCCTGTGACAATCAATACATAATTTGCCCTGAGGGCAAGTCTCCCCTTATGAACAATATCCAAGCTTGTATCATAGGATTCATCTCGCTTGATTAATTTCTTTGTCAGTGCTAACAGAATTCTATTACTTTGGTAAAATCAGATATCGTTGTGGTCTACAATATGTCAAAAGCTGAATTTCTGTTCCTAAAAGGATATTAGAACATGATGTATGTTAGGATAAATGTATGACCCATATTATAAAATTTACATTTATTTTCTTAACTGGAGTGTTAAAAGATCTTAAATAAAAAGCAGGCCCTCACTTCTACATAGGGATTTGACAAAACAGAGCGTATTGCATTATATATCGAGGTTTTATTAGCAGGACAGATTGCAGGGGTGGTTTCTGTGAGAAGACATGAGAAGAGACCCATGTTGGAAGTTCCATTGGGCTCCAAGAGGAACCTGTAACTGGTCAGTGCTATGCCAATCATCAACAGTGCTTGTGCCCCTCTAATAACATATTTTAAAAAGGGTAAACTACATTATACAGCAGCTGGGAGAGAGAAGTGAGATTATGTGAGAGAAGCAGCTCTGCAGATACCAAGCTCAGTGCAGATGGAGGGGGAGGAGGTGCTCCAGGCACCAGAGCAGATTCCCCTCCAGCCCGTGGTGAAGACCATGTTGAGGCAGGCTGTCCGCTACAGCACATGGAGGTCCACACTGGAAAAGAGATCCAACTGCAGCCCATGGAGGGCCCCATATCAAATCCTGAAGGTGGGTGCCTGAAGGAGGCTGTGACCCTGAGTGAAGCCCACACTGGAGCAGGCTCATGGCAGGACCTGTGGTCCCATGAAAAGAGGTTTGCTGGCAGGACTTGTGAAACCATGAGGGGACCCACAATGGAGCAGTCGGTTTGTGAAAGACAGCACCATGTGGAAGGGACAAACACTGGAGAAGTTCTTGAAGGACTAATGTTGGAGCAGTTCATGAAGGACTGTACCCCATGGGAGAGACCCAATGCTGGAGCAAGGGAAAAGCATGAGGACGAAGGATTAGGAGAGACAAAGTGTTATGAACTTTTCTACAGGAAACTTCAGGGCTTTAGATTCCATTCCAAAATACAAGACCAGCATTCATCAAACCAGTTAAGCAGGGCTTCAGAGCCTAGTTCAAAACTGATTTGAGAAAAGACCAGATAACCTACCACGGAGTTTGAAATACTTTGGATGCTTGAAATAGGATTTATTTGCCTGTTTATTTGTGTTTAGTGCTGACTTAGGTATGCTAGAGTGCCCCATTTGGTTTCTGTTTCTAAAACTGCATTGAACTCTTGTAGCTGATGGCGTGTATCATCTCTGCCAGTTCTAAGACAACACCTTGGAGAACCGGACATCAGAAAATGGGAGATGAATATTTGTCCAGGAAATTTCTCTGAGCACATGAAATTGTAGTAGTAGGATTCTAAAGTATGTCCTGATCTTTGTTAAGCAGAGGATCATTTCAATTGCAGTTATCCAAGAATCTAAGCCCAAAGGAACAGACTTGCTTAAATCATGCCTACTTTATTAACACTTGAATTAAAAAGAGTACAAATTTGCAGCAGGTCCTTGTTGAATCACTAAGTGTCCAGCATATTTGAAAATCTACCTTTTTATTCACCTTCAGCAAGTCTGCAGATGATAAAAAAATGTCAAGGAGCGGCTCAAATACCAGAAGGTTGCACTGCCATTCAGAGGAATCCTAACAGGCTGAAGAAATGGGCAAAGAGGAACCCCATGAAGTCAACTACAGAAAAGTTTTAAGTCCTGTACCTGAAGAGGAATAAAACCACACAGCAGCAAACACTGAAGGCTGACTGTCTGCAAAGCAGCTGTGCGATAAAGAATTTGACCATGAACCACAAATGTACTGTGACCACAAAAAAGGATTACAGCATCCTGGAAAGCAGCAGGAATAGCATTGTTGGCAAGTACAGTGAAGTGATTCTTCTCCTCTACTCAGCAATAACAAATGTGTCCATTTCTGTACTCTCCAACAGAGGAGAGTCAGGGACATATTGGAGAGAATCCAGTGCAGAACCACAAAGATGATTATGGGACTGGACCACCTTTCATGCACGGGGAGCCTGAGAAAGCTGTTACAGTTCAGTCTGGAGAAGAGAAGATTTGGGGGCCCGGCAAGGGGATGCAGATCTTGCCAATGTTTATAAATATCTGGTGGGAGGGAATGAAGAAGTAGGAGCCAGATTCTTCTCAGCCCACTGACAGGACAAGAAGCAACAAACACAACTTGAAAAGCAGTAAAATTTTGTATGACTATAAGAATAAATGAGTTCAACACTGGAAGAGTCGAACTCCAGAGAGTTTGCATCCCTCAAAATATTTGAAATCTGAGAGGACAGAGACCTGGGCAACCTGCTCTAATTGATCTTACTCTGAGTGAGGTAGTTGGACTTCATGGTGTCCAGAGGCCCCTTCCAACCTCAATTTTTCCTTGATTCTGTGTTCCTACTAATCAGATACTTAATAATGGACTATTTGAACTGAGTCAAATGAAGCCTTAATATTCTCTCTTAATAAAGAATGTACATTTTCTTATTACCAGCTGAACTCCACTAGATTAAGGAGTACAGTTTACCTTGCTGCTTGATCAGTCATCCGTGTTTTAAAATTGTTTCTGTAGAAATTAAGGAAATCTTTCAAGAACTTTTGTAATTTAAATTGTAGGGAAGAAAAAATTCCTGTAGAGAGCAATCTTTGATTGGCAAAGGTTGGACTTTGTGACCTGTGAAATAACTGCTAAACTTATTATTACATCAACAATAAAATAACATTTGCTCTCGTAGTAATTTATACCACGGAGTGAGTGTCTTAATACTGAAAAATTGTACAAGTAATGAATTTAGCATCTCCTATTAGAGCTAGATTTGCATTTATGGTACAATTTCTGTTTCTGCTGTTATATTATAGTTGTCTGTGAAAGTTGGGAGGTATTAATCAACAATCATTAGTTTAGAACTAGTAAAATGTATTGTGTGTAATTTACCTATAATAGTTAAAGCTCACTGTAATTGGTCTTTCATTTTTTATCACTGCAAAATATCCTGTTCTCATTATAAGAGTTACTGTTACAATGCAGTTTGTAGGTACCTTAGCTTGACTCAGTTTGACTTAGCATTGAATTCTAGCAAAATTATAGGTGTCGTTTCCTGGAGAAGAAAACCAGAATGGGCCAAATATGCTTTTTATGCAATGTCTAAAGAAGGCACAAGTTATTAGTAGAGAGGATATCAGCCCAAAGTTTCTTATCTGTGAAAACATGTCAGGCAATTTCATTGCATCTCATTAAAGACTAAGTTGAATTGTTAATATATGAAAGTTTTAAAGCTAATTTTTGAGGAACATATGACAGATGGTTATGGTGAGATGAGGGTAATGATGTGAAATATGACCTTTGACAAGTCTTGCATTGTCTTTCACGGCTGAGATATATTACCATTTAGTCTATTTAGTTTCCATTTTTCTTCTGTCTGTGACTTTTGGAAACTACTCTTCCTTTATTGAAGTGCTATACTAAATAAAAGAAGTCAGAAGCTGCTTCCAAGAGGATGAAGTGAAGGTGAATTATGTACTGGAGAAAGACTGCCACCATCAACTAATTAAACAAAATAGTCCAAGATCTACTGCTAATAAAATATTTCTGAGACCAAGACCCAGAGTTGAATTGGATTACAGACTGATCACACTCCAATCAGTTACAGATATAGTAGTGAAGTAAGAAAATAATTGTTGCAGTAAGATGAAAACACAAGAAAGGAAGCAAAAGCAATTGTCTTTGGATTCAGAAAAGTGATCAAAAATAGGAAAACAAAATACTACTTGTGTAGGTGTTGCAAATTATTATTTTTTTCTATCCTGGGGTCATTAAACTCCATCACTGACTGCTTGTGACAGTTCAGTTACCATCTGAGTGGTGAAAAAACAATAAAAGAGATTAAAATATTCCTATATTCCTACACAAAAAGTGGCTGATAGACCAAGAAAATAAGGGAATGTAATTAGCCACATGGATCAGATGCTAGATCTCTTACTTTAAAGAACAGCAAACTTAGCAATGATCTAGTGCTTGTGTTTTTAATTCATGCAGTACAAGATATGCTAGTAACTTTTACAAAATTAGGCATATTTTGTATGCTCCTCAGAAGACCTGTGCTCCAGACCCTTCACCAGTTTCGTTGCCCTTTTCTGCTCATGCTTCAGCACCTCAATGTCTTTCTTGTAGTGAAAGTCACAAAACTGCACACAGTATCCAAGGTATGGCCTCACCAGTGCCGAGTACAGGGGGACAGTCAGAGCCCTGGTACCACTGGCCACACTATTTCTGATACAAGCCAAGATACCATTGGGCTTCTTGGCCACCTGGGAACACTGCTGGCTCATATTCAGCTCCTGTCAACCAGCATTCCCATATCCTTTTCTTCCACACAGTTTTCCAGCCACTCTTCCTCAAGCCTGTAGCTCTCCATGGGGCTGTTGTGACACAAGTGCAGGACCTGACACTTCATTTTATTGAAGCTCACACAATCACCTTCAGCCCATCAATGCAGCCCGTCCAGATCCCTCTGCAGAGCCTTTCTACTCTCCAGCAAATCAACTCTCCCACTCAACTTGATGTCACCTGCAAACTGACAGAGGGTGCACTCAATCTCATCACCCACATCACCAATAAATATATTAAACAGAACTGGCCCCAATACTGAGCCCTGGGAAACACCACTGCTAACCAGTTCCCAGCTGGATGTTGTACCATCCACCACCACACTCTGGGCCTGGCCATCCATCCAGTTTTTCACCCAGAGAAATTATGGCAGAATAGTTTTAAGTGTATAAATATCTTTAAATCTTATATTTTTCATCAATCCTAAGAAAGAGGTGTATTTTTCATTTGACCACCTCAAAAAAAGATAAATAGAAAAGCACAAGATGGATTGGTGTTTTCAGCCTGAAGAGAAGAAAATCAGCAAAGGGGAGCAACAGAGACATAATAAAATGAATGAAATACAGGAAAGAGTACCATTTTTTAGAATACAAGAACCTAATGTTATAACATCAGGCAAAAGGTTTAATGCACAGAGAAAGAATTGTTTTCTCACAACTCAGAATTTAACCATGGAATTTATTCACATAGAGAAAAAACCTAGAAGAAATTGGTAGAATTAAAAAGAGTTGAGACAAACTAAGATCATCAGTGTGCCTTAGAAGGGCTTTTTTTTGTCCAGGTGTGACCTCAAAGCAATCCCTACAGTGGTGGCTGACAAAACCTAGAAAGTAAAGTTGATTTATGCATGGCCTTTTCCTCATGCTTCTAGCCCTGGCATACAAGTATATTTTGAAGAAAAATATCAGAAGAAACAGAGGGGGGTTTGAGTCAGCAGGTCTTTGCTAACTGTAATGCTCTGGGGCTCCAAAGGGAAAAAAAAAAAAAAACAACCCTAGGAATTTTGTGCTTGAATTCAGATTATGAACTATTTTATTCTATTTTGCACCATAATTTTTGGATGAGATATTATATACCTTTTAGCTTTAATTTTATTCTAGAATGTTAAATATTTATTAATTATTTAAAAGGAATTTTTACTTGTTTATTAAAAGTTTTTTACTTCTGCATATAATCACAAGATTTAATACTGATTGTGAAATTTTCTTGTACTATTTTGTGCTTTACTGTTCCTTCTCAATTTTAGTTCAATGTCATGTTACACAATTCAGCTATACTTCAAGTATTGATGCATAATAGTCTTTTTTACTTTCTCTTGTTTTGAGGCTTTCATAACAAGCACAGTATTAACTGTGCTTACAGCCAAAATGACATACATCATTAATGTTTATTGAAAATGTTATATTGAAAACAGCAAATATAATTTTCTTCTTGATGATCCTTGTAAGTAAAGTTAATGTTAAAGATGTAAAGGCCTAATAACATTCTTAAGGGCATCAATGACTTGAGGTTTCTTTGGAGAAAGGGGTCTTTTCCAACCTAAATGATTCTATTATTCACTGATTTACAATAACACCAAAGACTTTTCCTGCCTTCTCAGCCACTCTCAGAAAAATTTTTATCCTTTTTAAACTATCCTGTATAACAAAATATTTCCTACATCAGCTGCAGTGAAATTACTTTTGTCATTATATGTGTCCAGTTAGGACCAGTTCCCGTCTCTCTTCCTTTCTGTTAACTCCAGGGACAGATTTTCATTTTTTTGAATCCCATAAATGGTGCCATTTCTTTACGGTACCTTGATGGAAGACCTTATTAAAACACTGGAAATGCATGTACATTCCAATGATTAGATCTTTATTATCTTAAAACTTGAAGGATTTATTAATACCAACATATTTAATGTGCTTACAACTGTTCTCTGACACTTGAGCTCAGTATTAGGGCCTAGTCTATGTCTCATATTCTCCAAAAACATGTGGCTCCATGTTGTGAATGGTCTTTGTATTGCATTACCTTTCTAATTGTAAACAGGACAGTGATAGTTGGCATGAATCAAAAGCTTGCCATAGATTATTCTAACCGTTTATTTGTAAATAGAATCAAGTTCCACTGTCTGGAAGCTTTCCCAAAGTAGCCATTGATTTTTTTAGAGTACTGTATTGCTTTTGGCTGGAAAGACTGCTCTGTATAGAATCTTCATCGATTCTTTCTACTTTTCCATCTCTCTTTCTCCCTCCCTCTCCTTTCCTTTCCCTCTGCCAGTTCCAATCGCCACAACTTGCCTGAAGTTAAGTCAGATTTACCAGTTCATTTCTTAGTTCTCTCCTGGACTCTTCTAAAATTGATGTCCTATTTGATCCTTTCCATCCTTCTGATTTGAACTGGTAGTTAGCAATTTCATATTTGACTACCTTTAGTGTTCCTGGCTAAATATCATCTCTTCATGGCAATTTCTAATTAATCTCTTTATTGGTTTATCTTAATAGTCATTTACTGACACTTCAATTGGAGACAGTTTCTTAAAGTGTTCCCTCATTAAAAAATAGAAAACCATTATGGAGACACATTGGGAGAACAAATACACTACATTTTAGCTGTTCTGCTATAGCCATTTCTCCCTTAAATATTTCCTTAGCACCTGCATCGTCTTCGGACCCCCATTAAACCTTTGACCATCTTCCTGACTTCATGTGCCTAAAAATTCTCTATTAGAAGTTTTAATGCTGTTAGTAAGTCACTCCTAAACACTTCTTCAAAACTATAACTTTTAACTCACTATCATATATTCTCTTTTCTCCTACTTTCTTCATTTGGAGCCAAATTTTATCTTTGGGAATGACTGTTGGTTTTTTGCTGTTGTTTTGTTTTGTTGGGGGTTTGTGTCTTGCTGGGTTTTTCTTTTGTTGTTGTTGTTGCTGTCATTAGTTTGGGGTGGAGTTTTTATTTCTAATAAACCCCTACATTCAGCTGCTTACTAGCTCTTTTTAGACTTTAAATAGGTATTCCTTAGAGACTTTGCTTCACACGTTTGGGGTTTTTTATACGGTGTATCTGAGAGAATATAGGCATAACTCTCTTCAGTTTCCTTCTGACTATTTTATTAATAGATGTCATTTTTCTTCTGAAGTTAAACATTATAGTGGTAGCTTTCTGTAGTTCTTTTTATCATTCAAAGTTGTTTAATTCTAATATTTTTCAAAAGTGATCTATTTAGGTGCTTTTCTCAGTGCTTTGCACTAAGTAAGGCACTGCAACACCTCAGTCTAATGAACCCAGCACAGACATTACACAGGAGTCTAGACTCACAATGCAAAACTGGACTTCTTCTACAGTAGAGAGAGAACCAACTGTTTCAAAAAGAGAATACTAAAACTCCCATGATCATAAAAGGCAACTGAAAAACCCCAGACAAACCAAAACAAAGAAAAAGGCTTAACTTACTGTTTTCTTCCTGCCTGCAGCAGGAATGTGAGGAAGATCTATCAATCTATGGATGTTCCTCTGCATTATGCCCTGAAGTCAGGGAAAGACTAATATTCTTGCATGAACTTGATTGACACCAATCCTTTGTGATGAAAATGGTGATAATGTTGTTGTGTGTTACTTCTAAAGGAGTTTGGCATCCAGGCAAATTTCAGCTCTTGGCCTTCTTTATCTTGTGGGATTTCAACCTTATATGTCTTTCAAGCCAGCAGAATATCTTTATCATGAAGTCATCAAAGAATATTCTACTCTGTGTCTTGAAGAGAAGCATTTAGAAAACTACTGGGACTAGACAAGCAAAAAAAAGTAAGTGTGTCTGTAGTGAAGAGATCCCACTGGGAGTCACGGGTTCTGCTTCTTGTTCTATTTATACATTTAAATGCTGCAAGGTTTAGGCCCCTATGAGGCATTCTTTCTATAGCTCAAAATTCTCCCTCTTTCTGAGCCACTGCAGGGATTTCTGCTGTCTGAGCTACAGAAATACGTGATGGGAGTAGCTGTTTAACATCCCCCTTTGAAGCAATAGCATAAGAAAAGAAGGTGCTTTGAAACAAACTGTTGACAGTAAAAGAATAAAGATTTAGAGAAGAAGACAGAATGGTGTGCCATTCCTCTTTATCTCTGTCCTTTGCACCTCCATTCCCAGCACAGTTCCTTCTGGTCTACCAGCTGAAGGACTATTCTTACTTTCATGCCTATCCCTCCACAGGAATCAGGTTCTTTGCACAGATTCATCGCAGGACAGTCTTTTGTTTAATACCTTCTTGTTCAGTTTTGAACTGAAGATGAAGCTAGTACAACAATTTCATGATCTATATTCTTGTCCCAACCCTCTAGATGCATGTGAAATCAGTGTCTGTTTGTAAGTGTAATTAAAATATTTTTTAAAGGCAAAAGCCCTTCTATTTTAGAGAATTCAATTGTATTTGTCAGTTGTTAGTGTTCTCAAGGAGACAGAAATAAAAAATGGTTACTCTTACCTTTTTTCCTTAAACTTCAAGTTTATTATAGATTATGCGCTAATAAGTAAATAAATAAATAAGCATGCCTTTCAATTTAGCAACAGCTATTTACTTTAGTAAGTGTCAAATTTAGACATCTTCATCAGCCCATTGTTTCCAGAAGCCTTGGGGTTACAGCATAAACTCCCTGCAAGATCAGTTTGTTACTATACCAGTTCAAAATATCTGGTTGTATAATAAAACCTAGCATTTAGACTGATCAAAAAAAAGTCTGGTTTATTTCAAATTTCTTCTTCCACCACAAAGTTTATAAAAACTCAACTTAATATGCTACCATGAAAGATGAATCAAAAATCTTTATTAGATGAGGGGTAAGAAGACCAAGACTATGAGATATATTTGGAGTTTGAGTTTATCAATTAGCTGAAATAATGCAAGACATTTTTTATATATGAACAATTTTAATGAGTCTTGAGAAACAACAAAGTTTGGGCTTTTCAAGCAACTCTTAAAATAAAGAGCAAGTGTACAGTATATAGAGTGTTCACCGTGTTCTTTGGGTAATTGTTTTTGATGCCATTCTGAAGCACAAATTGGTTTATTTTTGTTGCCTCCAAATGTTATTAGGACAAATACTTTTTATTGATGCTTAAGAATAGAAACTGACATTTCAAACTAAAACTTAAGTCTGCATATTGTTCTTTATTAGATTTCTACATGACTGAAGGCACGCTAAAATGTCCTTTAATGAAAGTATTTTACAGTGGTTGAATATCAATGTGCAGTATGCAAGGTTCATTATAATGCTGAGCATACTAGGAAATGTGTCAGTTTGTAATGCTTATGGCTGATAATGCCATCAGAATAAGTTCTAGTTTATTGCCATATACACAGCAAGAGGAAGATGACACTAATAAAATTAGTGTTTTCGTATTTCTTTTTGCAGATTTTCTACATGGCAGAAACAAACACATAGAATTAAAAAGGCTGAACATTAAAATTTAGTGGAATACCTATATAAATATTGTAATTCACAACATACCTGTACTGTAATACAGCCTGTGCAGTATGACTCTCTACAGATTTTCACCTTATCTTCTTTTGTTCACTCACATATATTTCAGATTGCACTCTATTCCAATATCTTTATTTAGGACATTAGCATGGCTACCAACTCCAGCTGTGTTTTGAGAATGACTCCGAGAACTTCAGGATCTAAGATGTTCAAAACAGGTATCCCCACTGAGCAGCTACTCAGAAAAGCATTAGGCAATTTGACAGCATGTTGGAGTGCAGGAAGTTATTATAATTGATATATGGGAAACAAGAAAAGAAAAAACTCTAAGAACAGAAGAAGAGACAGCTGCTGAAAGAAGATGCCAAAATCACAGGTCAGTGTTGTATTACTTCTGTGGCAGATATAGTTTTTTTTCCTCTCCAGAGGGAAAAGGAATGCCTTTGTTACCTTTTACTTAAATGAAACTTGAAGCATACCCAGGTACTTCTACGCATTTGTTATCACAGAAAAAAACCTTACAACGTTGATAGTTTAGGAGTTTTCCAGTTGTTGTCATAACCGAGCTGCATTTTCAAAAGCAGCTTCAGTACTTTTGAAACACTTTTTTTCTATAGCAAAGCAAAGTTCAAAAACATAGTCTATACTTTGGGAGTATGTGTAGATAAGTGCACATTCACCATCCTAAAGCTGTGTTTCTTATCCCTTCTTCCCTGTTCTCAGGAAACAAAAGACAAGAATGATTTGTTGAAACTAATTAGGATGTGCTTCTACATCACGAAGAAAAACTTAACAGATGAGAATAGAAAGGCTTGATATCATGAAAACAGCATTATTTTCAAACAATAACCTAAAGAGAGCATCCTCAAGTTAAGACTATACTGAAACTACTAGCTTAGGTTTGAGTTCTGTGTCAAGGTTCCTGACTGTCATTACTCATTTCAGCTTAGTAAAATCTTTCAGGGAAGTTTTTAATGCTTCTGCTTATATGCCGATATTATCTAAGCAGAACAAGTAAGAGATTATTCCCAGATGCTACTGTTACACCCCAGTCCAAAAGCTCCATGCTTTACCACGTCTTACACTTTTATTTTGGGCTTCAAGAGATTTTGTCCACACAAACTCTTCCAAAGCCTTTTGATTCTTTGGTACCTTGAGTTCATGTCTGGAGAAAAACTACACATTTTTCTCTATGAGAAAATAGGGGTTTTGACAAAAAGGGCAACTTCACAAAAGCATTACACTTAATATTAGACAAACACTAACTCACTAACACTAAACTTAAGTGAAACACCACAACTTAAGTGAAATACAGACAAGTTTCCCACAAGAACAAGGAAAGAGAGATTAAGAAAGGAAAGAATAAAGATAGAGAGGAGAGACACATATTTACCCCTCTGGAGGTTGCATGTTGACAGGTCCGAATGGCAGAAGACAAGGATGGATGGAGACCACGTGCATGTCTGTTTATAGACTCTGGCTATTGTGGTAACTCCCTCTAGGTGGGACCTTTGGCTCTCTGTCACTCACTGTCCCCCCAGCCAAAATGAAGGGTGCCACAGCCACTTAGAGGCTCCAGGGGGTGTGGTGTGGGTGGGCCACCAGGCAGACCTTGTTGACAGCCCAGTCACATGTCTTTCCCTGCCATGTGCTCTGCATGGACATGGCTCCAGGCCTAGGCTTAGCTCTTCCACCCCCTCTGCTCCCTCCCAGACAACATGGTTTATTCGACCCATCAATCAAACAATCCGGTGAGATTCTAATCTGGTCTCTGACAGCTACTCACACAATTAAAATTCAGATTCAGACATATTTAACAGAAGGTTCTCTGAGATGCTTGACATGGAGAAGTTCCCCAATACAAGGCTGAGAATAGTTCAACAGCTCCAGTGTTGTACCTGCAGATCGAGCAGGGTTTTGTTACCTGGTCACCACACTGGGACAGATTTCATTTCAGCTGTCTAAAGCTGAAGAAATCACCTGTCTCTCAATGACACTTTTCCTCTGCTATCCATTGTATTAAAAAGACAGATGGGAAGGATCTAGGTAAATGCTAAAAATTTTTACTTCAAACTTTTTTCCTCCTTTTTCTTTTTTTCAGAAGGCAAGACATAGAAGGAAATAGGAAGGGATTCATATGTTATTGATTAATAGTAATTACTATTAATAACAATTCTTAAAGTTAAGAAAAGTTCAATAGAACACTTCTCTGAAAAAACAACATCATGGGATTTAGGGTGCACTATCATTATGGCCCTAAATATAATTTGAAATAATTGGTGAGTTGTTTGTGGCAAAGGAGATGTTTACTGCAGATTTGAAGACCTGGCCTGGGATATACTTTGTAAGATACTGCACATCCTTAGAGCCCTGCTGTCCTTGTCGTTGTCTGTGTCCTTGAACTACAGAGAGATGCAAGTAGCCTATCTTGATTGAGGGGTACGATGTGCACCACTTAAAGGAATAGTCAGGAAGAAGAGTAACAAAGGATGTAAGTACTTTTGTCTCTCTCACAACTAAAAGTCAGAGAAGCTTCCTCAGACACTTAAAACCCAACCCCTTGCTGAACAGTTTGTATTATGTGTGTTTTATTTACACTCCGTAACAAGTTCTAAAGAATCAAAAATTAATGAGAACTAAAGGGCACATCTGGCTGCTTCCAAGTCCTGTATGGTCAAAGAGCAAGCAGTTGTTCACTTTCCAGGCTGCAGCAGTGATACAGAGTTGCCTGTGTGGGTTACAGCTGCCCAGAGGTAGAGGAAGGAGCCTTCATGAAGATTTCTGGTTGACCAGCTCAGGTTGCTTGCCAACACATCTGTGTCAGTCTTTGATTACTGGCTGGCGTACAGTGCTTTGGGGAGATCTGAGCAGGGAAATCCCGTTAAATCTAAAATAACCTTGTTCAAAATAAGTGATGTTTATTTGGGGGTTTTAAATCAATAAGAAAAGAGGTCAGAATATACCCATAACCTCCTTCCTGATTTAACGTTTAATCTGCTGCAGGTGTTCTTACATCACCAGTCTTTCCTCTCAGACTTCACCAGAAGAGACTCGTTGTGTGTGCCTGGGGCAGTGGTGATGCATTTAGTTTGCTTTGGGCACAATGTGCTCCTGTGCATGCAGCAAATAACCCTCAGTGTGTGTTTTGGCTAGGGCTGGCACTACAGGGCTATCAGTGCTGTCCAGGATTTTGTTTTCCTAGCTGAAAAATGTAGGAGCAAGGCAATGTGATTTAACCCATCTGCTCAGGGCAAAGGCAATTATTTCCTTCTCTTCCTCTCAGTCCTTCATGGCTGTGAAAAATCTATTAAAGTAATATCTAGTTTTGCCCATTGTCCCCTACCTTTCTCCCACAGGAACCCCGTTTTCTATTTCTCTTTTCAGTATCAGGGAATTCCAATATGTTTTACCACTTGCAGCTGTCTCCAGAATACAGGAAAAATATCGAAGTTCAGGTGAGGAAGAGGATATACTGGATCAGAATAAGTCAGAAGATCTGCCCAGAAGACCCACTGTTCCCGCCTTGTGGTATTTTTGGCAGTATGCAGAAGCAGCTGTGCAGTTTTGCAATTTCATTTCAGCAACAGTCGCAGTTTTAAAGCATTATCGACCATGTCTGGTGAACGCGTGCTCTGGCGAAGTTTAGCCATCACAGCAGCTTCAGCTGTGCACCTTTCCTAGCAAACTGTTCTGTAAACCAAAGTTATTTCTGTGAACAGGAGAAATATTTTTTGACTTTAAGACGTCTGCTCATAGGAGAACTGTAATGACTATTCTGAGGGTTGTGCCTAACAGCTGTTAGACTCAAAACATTGGCCTTTTTAGATATTTATGTTGTATGGTATAATTTTTTCAGGGTAAAACCATTTAGTTGTATTAATCTAAAATAAAGCCATTTAAGGCAAGTTAAATTCTAGTAACCTTACTATGGCACAATTTGCTACTTTAGCTACGAATAGCTAAAATAAGACCAGACAAGTCTAGACAAGGCCAGGCAAATCCTTTGGCCTCTACATACCTGAGTTAGTAAAAGATTATGGTCCACTAATAGCAATGGGAACAGCACAATTACTACAGAGCTATACTATGTTGAACTTTCTTCTACTGTAGGAATATGTCTCTCATAAAAGATTGGACTTCACAGCATGCACTAGTAGCTGTTGATTCCAGTATCTGAATGTATTTAATAAAAACTATGCAAAGCATCACACACAACTTCATTCACATAGTGTATTTCAAAATAGTCTAGATTATGGCAATTGTGTTCAAGAGAAATCATTTTAATTGTTCTAGGTTAATGATTGGCTTAATTTCTATTTTTTCCGACAAAATCAAACAGAGTTGTGAGGCTTCGTTGGTTAATAATTTTGCAAAGCAGAAGTGTTTTTTTCATGCCACTAACAGACCTAGCTAATGACTGTACACCATTTATAATACCATAACCGTAAAGCTTGTCTTTTGATGAACAGTGTTAGTTTAAAATAAATCCTCTGCTGAGCTAATTAGAAAGGTGTATTAATCCCAAATAATTCCATGTTGAGCTCACTTTTTCTTAGATAAAGGGCCTGAATTTCCATTGCTCTGAATCTTTTGAGCCTGTTTAGATGATAATGGTGAAAATGCTCATAAAAAGATTACACTGAAAGTTGCTGTGATTACTAACACATGTCAAACTATAGATCTAGAAACTTCCTCAAAATCCTCAGTGTATAGACCCAGATAATGTGTATGTATTAGATACTCTGTACACAACCCTGATTCCTTACTTCAGAATGGGGTGGCAGGGGCAGTGATGTTCTTGAGCAAGTTCCCTGTGGAAAGCCAAGCCACAAATTACTTAATCTGGATTAACAATATGCAATTTATGAGACCTTGAATTAAAAAATAGTATCTCCATTCGCAGAGAACTCTGAAGAAATTCTCTCCAGGATAAAAGAAAACTAGAGTACTTCAGTAATATAACCCTTATTATTATAATATATTTCTGTTATACTAGAAAATCTCTGTTATGCCAATAAAAAAACATTTTGATGTCAGTGTCAACTGTGTGTTCTACTTAACATGGTTATTTTATTAAGAGATGCTGATATCTTCTCCCAGGGCAGACTGAGAAATAAGGAAAGTGGAAACTTCCTACAAATGCATAATGCCTGAATGTCCTGTCAGGTAATGTTTGTCTAAATGTGAAATGCTCAAGTCTTTTCTCATATAAAAATTTCTCAGAGAGCCCAACAAGATACAAAACAGCAGCAGGAGCTAAAGGCTAAGTTGTAGTCTGAAAATAATCATTATTCCTCTCCCTGAAGTGGAACCCTGATTTTCATGTCAGATTATAAATGGTTTTCCAAGCTCATAAGATTGTAAATAATAAACATAAATAAAGGAAAATAATAAATAAAACGTAATTCTAACCAAATCAAGCTTTAAAAAGTAATTTTCCAATGTTGTTGGACAGATTGCTATTAACTACTTCCCCCTAAAAGGCCAATTATTTTGTAGAAAGATGACTTTTCTGAAAGCTCCCCACCAGGCTCAGGGCCCTTCTGATTGACCTGGGAATAGTCTATCACACATGGCTCTGAAAGAAATAGACTTCTTTCTTCAGTATTCCAGCTAATCAAGTCAGATTGTTCATGGGGAGAGCCAGTGACATATCCGTTTACTGTAGCTCATTTACATGAATTTGTCATTGACAAGTATGGATAGCTGGTGCTCTCACAATAGTCCCTTCTTCCATAAGTAGTCTCATGTCAGACATCCCCACTACCAGACCTTCCAAGAATTCTGAGTACCCAGAATACAACTCCTCATTTAGGACTAAAAAACTATCTTGACCTATCCAACTGCAACTGAATATTTTGAAACTAGTTTTCGCCTCAGAAAAACATCATGAAGGCAGTATATACCAAAAAGTTTACTTACACAGAAGCCATAACAAAATGTCTTGATGAATATATGTGCAATCATATTTGTTTGCAAATATTTAAAAGCAGTAACACTTTGAATCTTTAGAGGATTAAAATCTTACAGTACTTCTTTGAAGTATGTAAACATCCCTTTAGATTTTTTATTTTTTTTGTTGCTTTCCATTGTTGACAAACCATTGCAATGTGTAATTGCAAGTGTACAAAGGCACAGTGCTGCATTCAGGCTATACAGTATTGCATCAAAGGAGGTCCAAAGCAGTCTATATATCATTTGACCCAAACAGCCATTGGTTGGTAAGTACCTACAGAAGCCCGGGGAATGAGTTTCTAAGTACCACTTAGAGTTCCACTTCTACAATCAACTTGTATAGGCAATTGTTGTAATCAAGTCCTCTTGTGTCTACAGATGTGTAATCCATCTGACAAGACCTTACGTAATACCAATTCTCCAGCAGTCAGGGCTCGGTTATTGGCTACTACTAGATCATATTTCAAGTTGAGTTTTCAAATCTACAAAAGCTACAGTAGCAGAAACAGCTAGTTAAACTCTTGCTTTAACATTGCCTTATGCATCACATTTCTCAATCCATGCATTTTTCAGGTTTCCTTTTGGACATCTAAGGAAAGTTACCTTAGGAGAAATAGAAGTGGAGAGAGCTCTGTACAGCAAGCTTTAGACAACTGTTCCAAGACCAGCAGTTATAAAATACACTGCATTCCAGGGGCAGTATTTTAAATTTTTTTTACAAAGGCTGAGCAATTTTAGGGCAAGACAGAAGCGTTGGTAATGTATTCATCAAAATATTATTAAATCGTGCACCTTCTTTACAGGTGAGGGGAGGACAACACCTGTAAATATTGGCTGAAGCTTAACAGCTATAATGAGTTGTTGGGACCTTTTTCAAAACACTAGAAGTACTGCAGCATCCTTTCTAGGAAAGTGGATTGCTACTGATTCAGCTCTGATGCTGTTTGGATAATATCAGGTTGTCAATGGGTTTGAACTCCTTAGAATGCTATAGCTTTGCAATATTGTGTCTAGACTACTTTATAATTTGGGAGAATGGGATAGCTTCTGAAGCAATATCATCCATGAAGTAAGCATAAAGGGTCCTGCTCTACAACTGATCCATGGGACTGTCAGGGTCAGGCCAGATACAGCAATCTTCTTATTTCTGCATTCAAATGCTGCAGCAACTTGTCAGTTCTACAACAGTATGAATGGGTTACAACCCATAATGTGAAAGTTTGAATATGACCTGATGTCCTCAGAACAACTAGTTCCTTTTTTGCCAGGAAACCTAAAAATTCCATATTTATATGTGTCACTGTCTACTAGCCAACGAGATCTTTCTTAAGCCTCAAAGACCTCATGCTTTTCCATATCTTTTCAGTAACTTTATTCTTTGTCAACGTTTCTCCAAGTGGTCCTAGAGAATGAGAATTGAGTAAATCAAAAATGTAAATTGTATGTCAGGAATTATTAAGAGACAAATGAAGTACAAAACACAGAAAATTATTGTGTCATTGAATAAATTTATGTTTCACTTGCTACTTAAATACTGGTTCACTATCTCAGGGATATAACGACAGTTTGAAAGGTAAGGTTCAAGAAAGTGTCTTCACAAGGGTGGACCTTCTTGCATCCAAGAAAAAACTAAATAAATTAGGACCATCAAGCAATCAAGGGAGATATGACCCAGGTCTACAAAGTCAAAGAGGTTGTGAAACAGTGAACATATGTAAAAATTAAGGGCATCAAATAATCAGAAAATAATAATAATAATAATAATAATAATGATGATGTCATTATTCGTCCTACAATATTCACTCTGGAAAGTCGAAAGTTTAAACTAGTTCAAGGATGGACTAGATCTATGTAAGGAAGAGAAATCCAAAGATACACAGAAATGAGGTATGGCTCAAAAAGCCTCCAAGACACGAATGGTTATGGATTGACACTGCATGAAAACTACCACACATGCTGAATTCAGTTTCCTATCTTTGTAATTTTTTTAGCTGCTAATATAGACAAGATATTATATCTGTGACCTAAGCCAGTAGAATTGGTTTTACATGCTTTGTGACTTTTTCTTTTAGTGCCTCTGAGCCTTTCAAATAGGCCTACAACCTCTTTGCCTGCTGTCACAGTTCTGGTTTTGTTACAGCTTTTCAGAACAGATGTTTGCAATTGGAAGCTGTCACAGCTAGAAGTGGAGATCTTTCTCCAGGCTGGTGCAGTGGAGGAAAAATTACTAAGCTAAAACTGGTTTGATTATTGTTTTATGAAGTTTATGCCCTACAAATACAGACATTGAAAATCATTGCATCAAGTACAAGAATCTGTTTGGGATGAAAATAAAACAAGCCAGTAAAACAACATGTTGGTTTATACTGATCAGAAAATAAACAATATTTTTCCTTCAGCATAATGGAGGTTTGGATTCATGGTCCTATATAGCCTGTTCCTTTGCAGAGGGCTATTTCACTAAGCTCTTTTTATTCTTATGGAAAATTGATTATTTCATCCAACACTAGTTAATTTCCCTAATCATATATTTTAGTGCAAACAAAACATATGCTAACGCACAAATATGCAGATTATTAACATTATAATTTTTAATAAAATAAGCTCCTTGTAACATGAGGAATTATTGTTTATCTTTTCAGTGTCAGTTGTCCTAAGGGGATATTATTTCTTCCTGTCAAAAAAATGCATCTAAAAAGAATAGAAATGTAAATATTTGACTACGGCTGTTTTTCAATGAATGTAGAAGTAGAAGGAAAAGGAGCTGGAAGCTGCAGTGCATGAAACTATCAAAATTCACTAAGAAAAGAAGTTTATGAGAAAAACTTATCTTGTAATGTCTTCTGAGTATCTTTGAGCAGTAGGTACAGCGTACAGTAAAATGGTGAGGAAGCAGTATGACTCTACAAAGTCTTGTTCTCAGAGCAAAGCCCATGACCTGTTGTAGCTGCCTCCCTTGGGAAGAGAAATCAGCACAGCTTTTTCCAAACGTGACTGTGGAACTGAGTTTCTTATGAGCAGAAATCAGAGTCAGGTGTAAAGCTCTCAGGAAGTAGATCTGCTTCAAGACTCAAAGACCTGTTGTTGCTTGCAGTTTCCCTTCCAATGCTTTTATCAGTAGATGAAATTCTTCATTTAAAAATCTCCTCAGCCCTAAAAAAGAAGATGTCAGACAATGCCTAAATGCATCAATGAGTAATCTGGCCATGATTCCCAGCTTTGAAGAGAGATGAAAAATATCTACACATGTTTTCATAATGCCCTGAAAGTTGGGTTTTTGAAAGAAATACTACATTTACAAGAGCAGCTGCTTTCACCAAAAAAGTACATACTGTACATGGCATGTAGATGTCTTTTAAAAGTTTGAGAAACACAGTCAACAGATCTGAAAGATGTACCATTTCCATCTCCAGAACAGGATTTTTTTTGTTTTATCTAGCTGCCAAATCAGTGTCCTTAAGCCTATATGACTTCACGGGGAAGATGAAATTACAGCTACTATGTTTAAAATAGCATGAAGTTAGATGACTATTTTTTAAAACTAACAAAACATTAGAAAGTAAGGAATAAAACATGCAGATTTCATTTAGAAAAACCCCAAACTGTTATTTCTTCACTTGTAAGTTACATAAGCCTTGCCAAATAAGTATTTGATCAGGTGGTGACACCTGATCATGGTCATGATTGGTATTCTATATGGATCAAGGATTTTAACTGAACTGCAACATCATGGGGTTCATTATTCACAGAAAAGAAATAGTGCAAAAATGAGCTACTTTGTATGTTTTTTCTACCACATTTCCTTAAACTGCATGTTCTTTGGCTTTGTAGTGTGTCTTGATTTTAAAAACCATAGCAAAAGTCAAATAAGTTATATGCACATAGTTACAATAGCACAAAATGGTAAAAGAGTAATTATCTTCATATTCAAACACTTCCATATTTTATCATCTTTGCATGTGAGATTTATAAATCTGTATTCCTAAATCCCTTGTCAATAATAATGGGTGTATTTTTTAAATAGCAAAGGAGTCCAAATGTGGTCCTTGATCAGACTGACACAGAAATGAAACACTGTAATTTCATAAGCTGTCTTTTTAAGAAATATTCAATCTCTTGCTAATGAATGCAGTTCATTCATATTAAAATCAAATGTAATTATATCACTGCTGATATAAGTTGCAAAATATCAAGATAATATTTTTTGAAAGGCATTCTAGCTTCAAAAGAGGTTACTTTCAAGAAATTGTGATGTCCCTGTCTTTGCTTTTCCTTTTCCCCAGGTTTTAAATTTCCCCTTTTCAAACTGATGCTTTCTTTTTTTGCTTTTCCTCCATGTTCCAAATGAATGTTGTCAAGTAAATCACCACATCAGAGCTGAGAGAAGCATGCATGGGAGATTAAGGAAAGAGAGAAGAAAGATCCTGAACAGAAACCAAGGATATTTTTGGTTTCTGCTTAAGTTAAACTGACTGATTTGGATTTCAGTTGGTGTTTGGTGGATTTCTTGTTTGTTTTGGGGTTTTTTTCTTTATTTTTGTTGTTACTCAGGTTATTGTACATGATTAATGAATAAGATTTTATATTACCTGAAGTAATTATTTTTTCAGAAAATCACTGTATGTGTAAATAGACCATTGATGAAAATAATTGGGTTTTTTGAGACCGAAGGAAAATTTGAGAATGTATTTTGCTGTTAAATGCTGCTGGTTCCATTTCTGGTTACAATGTTTTGTTAGTATTTGTGTGTTTATATTAATCTATTTTATGACTATAAGTTCAAGTCTCATTTATTTCCTTTTAAATTTGGAATCACTGAGGTCAAAACAAGAAAATGCTTTTCTTTAATGTTTTCACAGAATCACTGAATGGGTCAGGTTGGAAGAGACCAAAGTGGGTCATCTGGTCCAACCTCCCATCTCGAGTAGGATCATCCTAGAGCACATGGCACAGGATTGCATCCAGACAGTTCTTGAATATCTCCAATGAGGGAGACTCCACAACCTCTCTGGGCAACTGTTCCAGTGTGCGGTCACCTGCAGAGTAAAGAAGTTCTTTCTCATGTTCAGGTGCAACTTCCTGTGCATCAATTTCTTCCTGTTGCTTCTTGTCCTATTGCTTGGCACCACTGAGAAAAGCCTGGCTCCATCCTCTTGGCACCTTCCCTACAGATACTTCCATAGGTATCTATATAAGTTTTGAATGGTGTTTGTGTCTGCAAGACTTAAAGCAGCTTTCCTCTGTAAAGTAGATATATGGTCATTTGTATTTAACTCAGAAGTTCCAGGCCTCATTAGAAATACCTGTTTTCTAGAAATCATATGTAGGTTAAAATAACCAATTAAGTAATTGACTTTTTATCCAATCTATTTAACTGATCTTGTAACAATAACAGATACAACAATTCCATCCAGGAAAACAATTTAATTTTTTTTAACATACTGCCTACAGGAGTTAAGCCATTTTTTTTCAGTACATTGTCCTACTTTGTCTTCAGCCTTCACAAATAAGTAATTTGTTTAATGGTCTTTGCAAATAAGCCTGGCTTTGTTTTGAAGACTCACTCTGACTTTCTCTTAATGTGATTATCTTCTCATAATGCGAATTGTCACAGAGATGAGTGCTGGAAAGCAGTTAAGATATATTTCTCCAAAGTGCCTCTTTTATGGTTAAATCTTGTTTATTTTATGAATACACTGCCCAGTCATGGAAGGACATTTACTCACAGTGCTGCCAATCTTGAGACTTCTAGGAACAAAAAACAGGTCTCAAGTGAAGTTTCAAAATTCAAATTGCCAAAATTTTGAGCAGATAGGCATGAGCACAAGATAGGGATTGTCCAGGTTAAGTTGTCCTTAAAAGGTTATAGTTTATATAATAGAAGCTTCAATCCTCAGCTGAGCCCCAGTAAGAGACCTTGTATCGCACCTCTGTATCTGAAGGGAAACAATTGGTCTTTAACCAGTTCTAAGCTCAGATGTGCAAAGCAGTTGTTACTGCAGCTCTGATGAGAGTCAGCAATTTTCACATGTATGGCAGTACCTTTCTGAAGTCTATGTGGATTCCTCTGATCTATTAACACTCCTTTTTTACCTTAAATCTCTCTGGCATATCTAAGATCCAGTTACCCCAAATCAATCATGTTCTATAAGAATTTTTCTAACTAAGATGTGTGAGGCCTTTTCTAGTCTAGTATTTTCACATCAGGGATACAATTCTCACATGAGAATCATAATTTCTACATTAAAAAAAATAAGACACCTACTCCAACAAGCCAAAGACAGTAATATCTTGGGTGCAAAAGACTGCCTCACCACTAAGCTACTACCTGCCAAGTAGTTAGTCACCAGACTGTAGATTGAGAGCTACTTTAAGTAGCCTTTATTACTGCATATAAATACTATTAAGGACTCGAGTTTGAGACTGGATACCCACTTCAAAGCTCACATTCTTTAATCTTGCTCTTTGAGATAAACAATTTTTGCTCATTTTTTAAACCAACTGATCCCAAAGCTACCACATCTTCAAGTCTGACTGGTAACATAGCTTAACAACATCTTCTCTTTTAGTAGTAGAAAAGCCCTAGGATTGCTTTTTCCTGTAATTATATTTTTAGATTTATCTTTTCCAGGTGACTCTTGGCAAGACTCCAGAAGCAGCCATTTGAAGATTAAATGTTTCAGCTCCTTTAGAAATTATTCTTGATTTGTCCTTCAATAACAACTTTTCTACAGGTACTGCAATTTTACAAGTATTTTGTCATAAAAGTCAAGAAATGGAAAATGTTTGGAAACAATCAGCACCCCTTTTATTTTTTTCCTTTTCCAGAGTATTTCAGTAGTCCATGAAAATCCTCATGGAATTTCAGAAGTGTCACTACCCAAAAGCCAAAGCTGACTTGTGTGAACAAGATGTCACAAAACCGGCATCATCCAATAGTAGTGGAAATGAATCAGATCTGCACAGCCGGTTCAGTCTCCAGTGACCGTAGAGCACAATATGAGGCTTCTTAGGATGAGCAAAAAATGGATAGAAACGTTCAGAGAAAAGGTGGTAGAGAAATAAATGTCACTGTAAAAGCCATTATCTATTTGGTACAGAGGAAAAACAGCTGTACTTAAGGAGTCACTATGCAGAAGCTCTACTTACACTTCCTGGCCTTCAGAAAAAGTTCTCTTTTGATTTATTTCGTAGCTGTTTCATTCTATAATCCTACCAGTTTGTACTTAACATCGCAGCCTGATGCTCAGTTGCTAGGAAACAATATTAAAGAGAAATAACATTTTGACTAAAACATCCAGATTTTTCCACATTGTCTGCTGAAGGTTACTAAATTGTCATGAGTGAAATAGATTCTCTCTGTTGAATTGAAAAAGCTTGTAAAATTGGGAACAAAAAATTAGCAACTCCCACCAAAGCTTTCTAAATTGAACATGATAATCTTTAAAAAGGACTTATTAACTGAGAATGTTGGAGTTTAGATTATTTCATTTCATAATGTCACAAATCTTATAATACAAGATTTAATCTTTAAATAAAATCTAATCATAAAGTTAAAAAAAAAATCTCAATCTTCATGGCGTCCTAAAACTGTTCTGCATAGCATATCTGAAAAAAAGCACCACAGGTGTAGCTTTGTGGTCGAGACTGCTTCTACTAAAATCTCATACTGTACCACACTTCTTGTTTTGTACTGTCAAGGTAGATAAAAAGGTAGAATATAGTAACTATTGTAGTACTCTCCAACTGGAAAGGTGCATTAATGTGACTAATAAATTCTTGGTCTTTATGAACACTAACACATTTTATTTTAAAGACTTATTAAATACATCTGTAAAGCTGGGCTTTAAATATTAGTTTCTTATCAGCTTCTTCTGGCTTGGTGGAAAGGACTTACCACAGCTCTCCAGAAATATTCACCCAGGTGGAACAACACATATCTGGATGAGACTTCTCACAGACTTCCAGCACACTGTGCAGCAGATGTATTTTGTACTTCAATGAGATTAAGGAAGATGGGCTTTGTAGTACTGGGTTTTGTACTGCAACTTGATGAGAATTTCAAAGGAGATCTGAAATGAATAAAACCTTAAATTCCCCCAAAACTTATCAAGTCATACACACACTCAGACTTGTACATAAAAAATGTTAGTCAAGCAAAGAACAGGGAATGCCTGAGAGAGAAACTGCAAAACTGTGATCTCTTTCTGAAGGCTCTTATTTCTTACTTTCCACATTCTTGATCAAGTCCTGTACTTGATCTTCAAGTATTTATTTTTTAAAATATAAACATATAACTGACATAAATAAATATCTCTAAAATTTAATGTATAAAAATAACTATCATTGAAGTAAATATACAACTTTGAAATATATTTCCAGACAGCTCCAATTCATCTTATAGAATTTGAGCTAAATTCAGTTTTATGAGCACTTCTTTTGTGTTCAGAGATTACTTTTACAATATGCTAATGAGAGACTAAAAAGAGATACAGCAACTACAGCGTTTTAGTACAATAAACACAAGTTGGGAAGCAGGTCCTGGTCAAGGGTTGCACATAATATCACATGTGTGTTGCACGTAATATGCATGTGATATCATTTGTGTGCTGGAATACGTAGAGAAATTATTTTGCATCACTCAGTAACAAGAGAAATGAGTATCATGAGCTGTAGTTTATGAAGTAGAAGTTTCTCAGGTCATTATAATGCATTGTCAGATGTAAGACAGCATGTCAATGGATAGGCCTACTAAAATAATTCTACCATAGCTTCTGAGTAAATTATTTTTCTAAAATATCGCCAAAGCACAGAAAAAAAAAAGACAAACTAATGCTAGCAAAAGAAAGAACAGCATACTGCAATGTTACCTATAGACATTCACATGGTTCACTTAACAGGGATCTCTTGTGTTCCAAAATATAGCCATCGATGAAATAATACATCTTGACATGACTACAGTATCTTGTATTGCCAACAATTTATAAGCTCTTAGTTGAAATGGTCATCTTTTTAGACTGAGACTTAGATGAAAAAAATATAGTTTTCTCTGTAGCCATTCATGCCTTAAATACATGCAAATATCAAAATGTTTGTTTTAAGGTTTCTTAATCATCACCCACTTGCAAGTGTAAAAGTTCATTCTTTGCTTGATGATTTTCAAGGCAGTAATGAAGCAGCACTGGAATCCTGAAAATATAGGAAGTGTACTACAGTCAAATTATTTGAACATTGACAAAGTGTTTTTATTTGTGGATAATTCTACTGATTAACTTGGGAGACATAATTCCACAAATTAATGGGAAATGAGAATAAATACATTTTCAGTTAATTTTACAGTTCATATACTGCATAACACTGAAAAGTGAGCTTTAGGTGAGCCATAATTTAATCTTGCAGGCACAAATCACTGATCATTATTATTAATTTGCCCCAAAGTTTTAGAATTATAGGAGATATTTCATTTGTCAGACAATACAGGGAAGTATTCAGGCATAGTCCCTTACAATAGTTACCTCAATATTCTCAATTTGCAAGGATTTAAAAGTATTACTTTATAGAAATTATTTTGAGTCGTACTAGTAAGAGTTGCATAATTGCTCTTTTTGTGTTAAGTGTGAGGAAGTTAGGAATGTTGGAGTCATCCTCATAATGATGAAATATTAATACAAAGTGCAAATAGTTTTTCATTGTAATAGTCTTTACAGCTATGTGATTTTGCATGTGCTGTTTGTGACACAGTGTATTAATTTATGTTAATACAAAGAAAGAATTTCTACAATTCTTGGTCATAAAATTGCATCGTGGAAAATAGAATAAGCAAAAAGGAACTTCATTCTGAGAAATGCATTAGATTTCAAATGTCTGATTTTATATTTTGATGTCTTCTAACTGAAGCAACTTATTGAGTAGGTTGTTTTAAAAAAATGGCAGCCATTTCTGAAAATATAAACACACAAAGACAAATTTCTTAACTGAAATTTTTCATACACAAAGATTTAACAGAATGTAGACACCCACAGGTCAGGAGCCTTGTTTTAGGTCTAAAGTACATATCTTGAAATGCTACTTGTCAAAATTTCTTAAAAAGTTGCAGAACTTCTAATGCTTGTTCCCATCTCAGAAACAGCACCAATTTTAGTTACTGTGAAGAAAATTAGCTTTACCCAAACCAAAACCAGCACACCTTCTCAAACCCTCCTGCACAAACTCTTGTGACTCTCCCCTCAGGCTCTGCTCCGTGTTTGTGGTTTTGGCTACTTGGGGTCAGTGGGTTGGCTTTCTATGTTTCAGCAGTAATTAATTTCTTGTAATGAAGTTATTTTCAAATGAAGGTTGGAGAGTGAGCACTAATGTGTATTTTGTATGTACGGAAGCATCTGAATCAACCTTAAAATTAGGTCACATCTTGGTTCCAACACAAATAATGAGGTTTGTCTCATTTGACAGTCTTTCTGGCTTCTCACCATGTTCTGCCCTTATTATGAAATATGCAATCTTTTGTGACTGCAATTTTAAATAAAATCAGGTGTAAAGTGTATGAAACTACTCAATACATAAAATTTTACCATTTCTGACCAACAGATGAAAGCTGTTGATTAAAATGGATTCACTTTTTAATGTTAATTGGACTGAGATCATACATATAATAGACTGGCTTTAAAAAGGCTTCATACTGAAGCAGGTTTGGACACGGCATTTTTCATTACTGTATAATTGAATCTATAAATTACTGCTTCAAAATGCACAACAGTTCCCAAAAGAGCACCTTTAGTATCTTATACTCAAAAGCTCTAAGGATGAAACAGATACTTGTCACATTTTTCTCAAGCTATGATTTTCCTTTCTCATTTTCATCATGGAGGAAAGAAGAGATGGAGTCAACAGAGGATATCTAGTTTGTATGCACTTTTGTATCCCACCACTGTGCACATTTATCTGAGTTTTCATTAAGATATAATTATTCTCACCTCTTTTTTACGAAGAACCACTTTCAGTGAAAAATTATTGATTGTGGAAATACTAAACCATGAAATAAGGCTAGGAAAAAATATGTCCATGATACTATAATTTAAACCTGTCAAAAATCTCTGTATATGAGAGGAGTTACTGAGGTATTGAGGTCTGAGGGAGCTCTAGAATACAAATAGTAACTTGTTGCTTTTTTTTTTAATGAAAAGAAATTTTTTATCATATCTTTGTAGCATATAAAATTATTCTCAGGTTTAAGGATTAAAGAGGTTTAAATGCTGTAGACAAAAAATAATATATGATAATTCATTTGCTAATTCTGAATGGAGAAACTCCATTACACCTTCTTCCCTTTAGGATGATACCATCCTTAGCAGGTGCAAGGGACTAAACTTCAGCTTGTGAACTAACATAATATTATTAAGGAATGTTGTTATGAAATTCTGCCCTCAACTAACCTGAAACTGTGTATTTTTCTGTAATTAAACTTTCACTTGCTTTCCACTGACACCCATCAGATAAGAGGAATTAATTTCTTTAAAGGGGGCTATCTTGGACCTGGAAAACTGAATGACCTGGATTAAAAACCTGTTTCACATGAAAAGCAATCTAAAAGGTCCTCTCACAGATGCTGGGACATAATCCTTCTTCTTGATGTTTAACTATGAAACAGAGAGGATCTTAGAAAAAAGTTATAATAAGGATGCCTGAAAACTTAAACTCCATGCTTACAGCATACTAGTCAGAACTGCAACTAAAATAATCTTACTTTAATTCTACTGCACTTAATGAATTTACGTTGATTTAGATCTCTGAAGAACAAAGTCTTGAGAAACTGAGAAATTTATTCTGACTGTGAAGGTTGACAAAGTAGCTGAAATATTTTACACCATTACAAATACCTTTGGAACCCCAAAAGAAAGACTTAAAAATGTTTCATCCGCAAGTCCGTTAAAGCTGTATCCAACCATAAATCTCACCTTAATGGTTCTATTCTTTTTCCTTAACCATACCACAAAAATCAGCAAATTTGAATATGAGTAAAAAGACCAATAAATTTTATTTTACTGTACAGAATAACTAAGTATAACTATTATTAAATGTGAATAGATTATTTCAATCAGGAAAATGTGAATTATTTTTTATATTAACTTAACTGTAGATATTTACAAATTACAATTTGTTGAAAAATTGCCACAACATTTTTCTTACTCACAGAACTGTACTGCATCTTATATCAAAATATGTTAAATTATATTTTACTGTGATCTCAGAGAAAACAAAAATGCAATGGAATTACCACAGTATTCTTTTCAATATTTTTCATGTAAAGCTTCTTATCTGAAAAAGTATATCAATGAGAGAGCAAGTTAGATAAGATAATTGCAAAGCTAAATGGTTTTGAGGTGAAACCAAAAATGAGATGAGGTAGTTATTGGATAAAAGGCACCTACATTTCTGGTTATAAATATATTGCACATAATTTCAAGTATAAATTTATTTTAAAAACATAGTGCCTGATTTTTAAAAGTTATTATCAATCTTTTTGTAGGTATGCTGTGCAAAAGTTTTTTGGCATCATGCAAAACTTTTAAAATTTTGAACAAAGGCTCAGGAAAATTCCCATGTGACAATTTTTAGCTCGCTTGAGAGACAAGCAACTGCATTTCAGAAACATTTTCTGAATAATTTTGATGTATATAAATAAAATTTGCTGTGGAAAAACACCGCCAGTGGAGTAACTAATAGTTTTATGAGCTCATTTAAATGCATTGTCAAATATTTAGATTCTGAATTAGAGAGGGCAAAAGCTTGGTCTTTGTTCTTGTATATTCTGGAGGAATATCAGAAGCACTGCCTTGTCAACTTTTGACCAAATTCTAGCCTGAAATCTTATCCATAATTTTATTTATCTGTATGTATAATTTTATATGTATAATAAACATACTTTCACACAATTATCCATTTTGTTCAATAATAAAAAAAGGTTCCATGAATCTTGTTCTATTTTCTGAACTGAAATTGACATTTAACCTTGAAAAATTTCTGAAGAAGAAATAAATCCTTCCATCCTTCTTGTTTCTAGCCCTGGGCTCTTTGTAACTTGATCAATATCTGTAGAGTACATGCTTGTTTCCAAGGCACTTTACACTGATTAAGCTTTGAATATGTTAAGCAACCTCTTCTACTAGTACGTTTGAGACCTAAATTGTTAATGTAGGAAAAAAAATTCAATAATGAAAGTAGTCTGAAATAAGCAGCATAATTCTATTTCATATGAAATTTAATTTACATTTTTGATGAAAGAAGAATTTGAGAGGTTTGAATTAGTCATGGATTTTTGTATGTGTTTAAAATTACATCAAATATTTAAATTGACTGGAACACCTGGGGCTAAGTGTGCAGAAGAACAGCAGTGTCATGATACTGAGCAATACAGCAAGTATTTAAGCAGAGCACTTTATAAAATGTTTGTGGACAGTCACATAAGGGAAGTAACAGCAAAGATGGTATTGAATGAATAGCCACTAATACAGATTACTAAGAACGCCAAGTAGAGGACTGTGTCTCAGCCTCTGGCACTTGTGTGGGTGTAAACGACACACTTTACAGAGGAGAGAGGGAAACTATCTTGAAGAGAGAGAGGTGAAGTTCGCAGTTAAAATTTACCGCTAGCACAACAGATCAATGCACTCAACTTAGTGCAGATGTGCTGCTCAGTGGCACTGCCTGCTCAGAACAGTCCTGCTTAAGTACACGCCCCGAGTGCGCTGACTTCTGTCTTCAGATGTAAAGAAGAGTTGCCCTGCAAATAACTTAAGATGGTTTGAGGAGAAACAGTCGTCTCTAATCAAGATCCAAAACTCAAAACTCTCTCTTTTCTTTAGTCATATTTGTTTTGATAGCTTCATGTTAAGGAGCAAGGAAAGGAGAGATGGGAGAAATGGAGAAAACTCTCTCTTCTGGCTGCAAAGATTGGAAATCACATCTCTTTTGAGAGAGATGAATAATAATTTATTATTCTGAAGACCTTCCTGAAGGTAGCTATACATTGCATGCAGTAGCTCATCACTCACTGGACCAGAGAATATGAACATATTAAAAAATCACTTGGGAATACTCTGGTTCTACATCTGGCCCTGGCTCCATTAAACACTTCAGATAAAAATATAGGCTTTTGGAATCTGGAATGGGATTCAAGTTTACCTCTCTTAGGCAAGTGCTCTGTTGACTACATGAAACAATGCATGCTTATTCTTTGGCTTGTTGAATAAACATACCTATGGTACCCTGGTTTATCTAAAAAGAGTAAGCTTAAATTGCTTCAGGTGGAGTAAAGAACCGAGAAAAGGTGTCCCACATCCTAAATCAATGTCCTAGCCCTTGAAGTGCTGGTTAGTTAAACTTTCTCCTCCCTAAAAAATTACTATACCTTCTTTGATTTTGAATTTTAAAGAAAGAATTGTTTAAACTTAACAGAAAGACATTAAAATAGGTGTGAAAACTCAGTATTTTTCTTAGTATTTCTTAGTTCCTAGCTAAAGGGACTGAGCTGTGTAATGGGTTTTTTGGCTGCCGTTCCTAAAGGTCTTTGCGTATTTCATATAGAAGCTAGTGCCTAATCTGGCAGTTGTAAAAGTTAGGTGCTTCAGAACTTAGTGATGTGATGTCTCTGTTCCCTTTATAGACCTACAAGCAAAATGGATCTACATGTAGACAAAGACAGTATCCTAACCCATCTGTATCTAAAGAGTGACTGAACCAGATGGGAGGCATTCACACTGTCCTGTTCCTCTCAAAGAAGAAATTAATTCCAGGCTCTCACATCCTACATGAAGGTTTAGTTACTCAAGCTTTGGATTATATGAGACTTCACTGCCTTTTGCTGTTGTGTTCTGTTAAAGATCTATTTAATTCCTTATTTGAATCTCTGAGTACTTAAAAAAAAAAGAAAAAACCCACAGGTTTTTATTCTATTGAATACTTAATTCTAAATTTATGGAAAAGCAAAATAGACAAACTTTCACGTATTTATGTTCAACATAAATCAATTACTAAACAAAACAGCTAATTGTGATATCTGAATGTCAGTTCAGTTATATAAAAACTATAAAGTACCATCAGAATAATTTAGGAAATATTTATGTCACATATATTGCAATTATGATATTTTTAAATTGTAAACAATTTGAGGGAGAAAAACTGAAGGTATGGGAAAGCTGAAAAAAAAAGTGAATTGTTAGTGCCTAAAAGAATGCCTTAAATTTGGTTAAACATTGGCAGAAATTAAAATAGTCTGACTCTATTGAGTGCTGGAGTCTCTTGTGTATTTCTTCATGGAGCTGAAAAGGCAGAAGTGAGATCAATTATTTCAACAGACTTTCAATCAGGGCATAGATAATTTTCAAATAAATTATTTGAATGCATTACTCTTGAAATATTTATTTATTGTTTATTCCTTTCCTGAAGTGGGTAGGAAAACTTAATATTTATGATTTCTTTAAAGTTTTGGGATAATATATTTGTGAATAATTTTTTCATTATTCACATTCTTTTACCAGTACAGCTTGAAATTTATCATACTGACTGCATAAAGTGCTTCTGCACAACGTGTCTGACTTCAAGAGTTAGTAAACGAATGACTTAAACTTCTTTGGAAAAAAATAATCCTGAAGTACAATGGATTTCTACTGCACTTCTGAAAGGAAAAAAAAGAATGGCTTTTTTCATGAGTGAAAATGACAGCATATGAGGGAATAAGGTCTTACAGAGCAACAATAAAGAGAATATCCTCCAGAATGCTTTTTAAATGGATTTTGATAAAAAATTTGGCCTTTTCAACGTATGGATTCCACTATTCTACTATAATAAATTGCATTTGTGTTAAGAAAAGGAAGAACATGTGGGCTATAGGTCAAAATTGGCTCTGTGCAAGTGAAACTGGCTGTATGCCCAAGCTAAGCTGAATAAGGTTAGAACTACATCAATAGAAAAGATTTTGAAAAATTGTGAGTTTTAATAAGCAAGAGTGTGAAATGAGTATGAACTGAAATACCCAAAATAATGCTTTCTAGGTTTTTTGTTTTGTTTTGTTTTGAATTCTAAGCTTCTCAAACTGATCAAGTAACTAGGGTGTTTGATAGAGAAAAATGATTAGCAAGCACAAAGCACCCAAATTAACAAATAAACACAAAACCCAGATTAATGAGTCTTTAAGAGGATCCTTCAGTCACCATAAACCAAGATACTGAAAGATTCAAGTACTGGAAGTCGGAAGAAAAAAAATTTATGCATTGGACTGAAATATTTTCAATTGTTTCAAACTTGGATCGTTGATAAATAGTCCACAAAATAATAACAAAAAAGAATTGCAGAGATGAGACAATTAATTTTGCTTTTTTTTATAAGGGTCTGCCACTTGATATGACACAAATTTTCATTCACCGGTAAGTAGGAAATCCACATATTTGTCTATTTTCTTTGTATTTTCTATCCGCTTTGGGCAGTTCTAGTGTCTCTCATACTTCAGGTTACTTCTTGCTATAAATCCTTAGCTATGGAGGAGTTGCAGTGTTGTCCATCAGTGGCATTGTACAAGTCACTAAGAATCCAATGTGAAACTTGCTTCAAAGCAGAAGCTAGACAGCATATTCTCTTCCAGACATGTGGTGTCCTAGCACATAGCCTTCCACAGGACCTAGCATACTGAAGTGCATATTCATCCTTTTTTCCTTCTATGCAAACACTGTACTGAACTTTTTTCCCTCCCTTAGTCCTTATTAGGTAAATGATGCGTGGAATACCATGCACCTATATTCTCATGTTTTTAATGATCTAAGCACTCTATTGCATTTTATTTGTGCTTCTGCATGCTGTTGGATATTAACAATGACATTCCTTTTACTGATTTCTTACATTTAAGATTGAACCTGTTTATATTTTGGCCATCTTTCTGCCTTTTTTCATAAGGTATGAATCCTGTATTTTTTCTTCTTTCCAGTTCTGTTTTGAGGCATGATACATCACTTTCCTAGCCAGTCACTTTTGATTTATACTGTATTTCCACACACTAAGCCAGTATGATGCACTGAAGTGTCGTGTTGGGGTGCCTTATGATATACATGTAACCAGATGTGACATAATGCAATGCTAAAGGGCAGCTAGAATTACTCCCATTTTCAGACCAGGAAAATGTTGTCACTGTGAATATCTATTCATGGAGGATGCTTCTGACCTGCAAAAATGCCCAATCTCATGTTTATGCTGTCTTACATAAGGACAAAGAATCTAGAGAAAAATAGAGTCACCTAAGTATAATCTTCAGATTATTATTCAATTCCTTATCATTCCATATGATACTCCTCTTTCTACACTTTGTATTAATTAGAATCTTCAGTTTAGAAGGAAGTGAACCAAAACAATATGACTTCTGTTTTACAAATTCACAGCTGTAAATAGTTATCATTAAGAACAAAGAAGGAGGAACCAATCGAAAAGTCTGGACCCAAAAGGCTTGTGCTGTTACCCACTGAAGACACCCTACGGAATTTTTAGAAAGTTACAGGGAATGGACTTCACTTTACATAAACAATATGTCTGCCTCAATCCCTATTACGTTCAGAGGAAAAAGACACTCAAGCTTGTGGTGCTTATCACACTCAGAACCTCTGGAATTATCTTCTTTCTCTGCTTAGCATACAGAACACCTAGATGACCTGTTGAGAATACGTGCATCAGATTCAGTTGTTCCAATTCAACTGCCTTGACACAAAGAAGGGTATGAGTGTAGTAGTTATTCTTGACTCCAGAGCTTGACTGTGGAATTCTAAATTTCAGAGGTAATGAGATATAGAATAAGCAAGTTAGAATGAAGGAAAACAAAACAAACGAACCAACCAAAAATGGAGTGCTGAAATATTTTCTAGATAAATAAAGAATTGTAAGAAAACATTTTAATCAGAAGTTGTTGTATGAGTGCATGTAGGTGCTTTTTCATTCTGCTCATCAATATGATTGTTAGGGGACTAATTACAGTAATTACAGAAGGTTTCTTTTTGTTCTATCAAATTTAATAGAGGCATTTTTAACTGTATGTACCCAGACAATACTGTGATGGATACTTGGCCAAAAAAATCCAGAAGAGAAACATCAATGACATTCACCTGGCAAAGACATGAGAAAGAACACTCTGGTCTTTGAGTATGCACAAAGAATAATCTTCCTACCACCAAAATTCCTATGACATTTTTGCATGGTGTGCCAGTAACAAAGAGTATCCTCCCTAGAGGATGTCAGCACCCAGGTTGAACCCATCCTCCAAGTGGTTAAATGGCACATGGGCAGGGACCGTCAATCTGGTGAGCATTCATGAATCTACTCTAGTTTCTAAGGATAAAACAATGCAGGGAATTGGTTGAAGGCATTCCTACAACTCTCGTTTTATGCAGAACCATATGGACCAGGGAGCATGAATGTGTCTTTCCAAAACAGACCTTGAAACCACATACTGCTGTTATCTGTGTGCTACCTATATTGTAGATAAATGATGGAAGAGATACTTTTATGGTGTATTTTTCAGTGCTTTCTTATGCATGAAGTTCACTAAAAAAAGTGTGTTCTCTGAATCACAAGCAGAGGAACAAGAGGGTACCTCGTAGATGCCATCATTCCCCTAGAGCCAGCATTATTTCATGGCTGTCTATGAAAACCCTGCCATAAAATAATCTCATTCCAAGTTTGTAAGCACATTTATTTGTGTAATGGTGTTGTTAGGGTGAAGTGTAATTTACTGAGATATTCTTATATACATAATGCAACATCTTTTTGGTCTTTACAGGAATATGTGTATATATGCTAAAAAAAAAAACATATTGGGATCTTTTACCTTTCCAAGACAAGATTTTATAAAAATCATCTTGAAAGGAGTTTTGCTTTTCCTCTAACACTGGAAATGAAAGTCACACATACTCCTATGTGGGACTATGTCAGATTACTCCAAAAGTTCCATTCTGAAAGCTCAAGGCAAACAAACCCTGACTGAAAAGCTTGGCATTATTCAAAGAGACACTTAAAGCATTCTTACTCACAACATTAAAGCATCTGTCAGGAAAGGTGCTGTCATTTGCCACTTGATCTAATTATTTCTGACAACAGATGTGGGTTTAATGCAAAAACTCAACATCTTTAATACGCTGATCAAATTTCATTAACAAAGCATGAATACTAATGAGATTATAAAACATAGTGCAGTTTATACTCATCCTATAATGTAAAAGTGTGATTACATTTTATAGACGAAATAGGGCAGATTAATTGGAGATAAAAGTTACCTTGTTGCTCATCAATGTATGTAAAGTTTAATTACTATGAATGCATGAGACCAACTGTTTATTAACAATCCATAACTGTATAGCAGCTATGGTGCTTAGTACTTCTAAAATAATAAAAAACCCCCTGCATTTGAAGGACTATCCCAATCAATTTGCTTTTCTCTTTCTGCATATTAAGTTAGAATATAGAACACAGGTCAAAAAGAGTTTTACTAGAGGCTTTTTTTTTTTTCTTCAGGACCTAGAATCTCAGACAGGCAAAACTGAGATTTTCTTCTAAACTATTCCACACAGTAATACCAGGTTTGGTTGAAGGAGGAGAACAAATGCCCAGAAATGCAACAATGTTTATTCTTTACCTATCCATACCATGCTTAACTCTATTTTATTATATTAAGCCTTCACTTCTCCAGGCATAACATGCTCTACAACCCCTTCAGTTAAAAAAAATGAATTAAATAATCCCTTAATAAATCCTTGAAATTACTACACTGAGAAAATGCTCATGCAGTACGCGTATTTGATATAGAGCCAATGTAAAGTATTTATTGACATCACAACTGAGTGATAAAACCCAATATAAATTTCTAGTTCTAGGCAAAATTCAATGAAAAATCTCACAGGACATGCATCCTTTCTGAAATTATTAATTTTTTGTTGTTGTTATAAGTTTTGACCATAGTTCATATTCTTAAGATTTAAATGCTTTTCAAGAAAAGAACCAGTATGTTTCACTTGTTCATTAAAATGTTACTACAGGGTATAAAGTGATTCACTCTGTTTTTAAAACAGTTTTATGACATATGCTTCTATATTTCTGTCCCAGTAAACTTAATTATTATGTACAATACTGACAATTAAATCTTCATTATAAACTGCCTTAATTATTAACACAAAAATAAATAGCATAAATTAACTGAGAATAGGTCTTGTGTCAACTTTTGTGATATTCTCAGTTACATCGACTAGTTGTGCCACAGAACTGGTCTATATTTGGTTAATGGCATTAAATTAATGTATCCACTCAAATTCTGTCTGAGAAAGTAATATTGTTTTTGTCAGAACAGTTGTGTATATAAGACAAATATTGAGCCAAAACTTACACAAAATATGTACTGCATGATTTTTCAAATTTCCTTAAAGAAACTGCATTCAGAAAGTGCTGAGTGCCAAATTATGAGAATCTGGCAGGCAATACTTAGAATATCTGGAAGTTTTCTAGTGGTAATAAATGTAATGTGCCTCCTTAACATTTTACAAAAGGCTTATTTTTTCCCCCTTGCTTTGTAGTTCTGTTCCTTAAAACTTTAAAAATTAATCTGAATATTTAAAAGCATGAACGTAGAAGAACAAAATCCACAATGCGATCGATGTTTTTGAGTGTATATATGGTTGTGATGGCATCTTATTTGTGTGGCATAAATTGCAGCCATAAATTATAACCAAGCAAATATTTCTGCTCAGCTGTGAATGCATAGCTTCAAATCTGATCCTAATCCTTCTTTAGCAAAAGTGCTGATTTCTCACAACTTCCTAGTCAGTAAATTGAAAGAGCACACTTTGCAACAAATATAAAGAATTATGACAGCTGCAGAAGCCTATTCTGCATTAGGATTGCCTCTGGCAGAGTTGCAATCAAATATAAAATATTTTATCACTATTTTGGTGAAATTAATTTAGAGAAGTATTTCTTTAATTCTGTGTTAATCTTTCTGGTGAATATAGTGATAATTTTTTCACTGAGAAATATGAGTTAAAAGTGATAATTTAAATCCCTTGAATTTTGTACTGTTGTAGAACATGACTAATAGGTTTTCTAAACAAAGCTATTAAGAATATGATACAAAACAATACAGTATACAAATAAGCAAGTAATTTGTGGAAGCCAGCTACTATTTAATCTCTGTTTGCAGCCTCCCCTACCTCAGCTCTATTCTTACCTTTGTCCTCTTGTGCTTAGTCTTGTGTTTACAGCAACACCATGCCACCTAACTTTCTCTTCTTTGCTATAGGCAGAAATCAACTTCTTGTGATGAGAAAAGTAGCTGTGAGAGAAAATGAAACTTGTACCCTCATTGATAAGTCCAGAGCAAGGAACAGAGGATAAATTAATGCTACCCTTGAAAATTAATCTAGTTGCTAAGGATTGAAAGAGCTGCTGCTTGTTCCTGTAGATTTCCTACAAGTGTCTTTTCAACAGCACCTCATTTTTCAGTCATGCAGTCCACAGAAAAACAGGGAGTTTACCAAGATCGTTAAGCAATATCGTTCTTTTCTATACATAGATTCCTATAATATTTGGATTTCCATCATGAGTCTTTTTTTTCTGCCATTCTCTTTTCTACTATGGTTTTAAATATGATTTAATACTTTCCCCGAGATACATAAAAAGTGTAACACTGCATAAAATTGTGTAGATCTTCAACAGGTCTTCAATATCCTTCCTTCTTTTTGCTTAAGTACACTCAGTCTTTCCAGCTCTGTTTCTGCATGTGAAGGCCAATGTCACATTTTCTGGTGTGCCTGGGGAAGGGTTTCAGTTCTTTAAAAGACCAGTCTAGTATTAGCTACAGATAACAAATGACAGGAAGGGAATATTTAGCAGAGTTTACTTGCACTGAATTTAGAAATCAGAAGCTGAAGGAGTCTTTTAATTTTTCTAAATACACTTGTCTTTATTTTCATTTCTCTGTTTCTTACTGAAGTAGTTCAGTAGTACTGGGGTACTTACTGAAATACTAAGGTAACAGCATTTTCTTAAAAGGGAAGAGTTCAGTAACTTCCTTTTGTGTTAAATACAGACTTTTCACTGTCACTGTTTGGTCTTTACTGACAGGTAGAGAAGCTTATACATCTCATCTAAACTGCATGCAGATATCATTTGACAACTTAACTCTTTTTGTCAGAGTCTCAGTTGACACTCCATACAGTTTAAAATCATCCAGATTGAGATATATCAAAAAACCTATTTTCACAGTGAAGCTGAGACTTGTTTTTTCCTCAGAGGATGACTAATGCTGAATCACAAATGATTAAAAGCAGACGAGAAAGAGCTCTGCCTTGATTGTTAAAAAACAGTACCCTGGCTATCTGAACAGTGAGATCTCTCTTCCACATAGTTACGGAAGTATTTATAAAATAATTTGCCTTTCAATTCCTTGTTGTTCCTGATTTCCATTATATCAATAGGAAAATGGAATTAGATCAAAAGTCATCTTGTAGTATATTCACATTGCTCTAAACGTTCTCTTTTTTTTTTTCAGGAAAGAATAATTGACATAATAAACTTGCAAATCAATCACAGGAATTTTTATTTATTTTCTTTCAGTATGACAAATATCCATTCCTTTCGGTCATGGATCTCATCTGAGAGAAGCAAGATGTTTCTATATCTTTGGGAGACATAGTAGGTTGCAAAATTAAGTATGTGCATACACTACTGTTCTGCTGTGCATATTCAGAGGTAAGTTCTCCTTATAAAATTCTATGAAAATGTTTTCCTAGACACTAGCACAATAAAATATGCAAAGTATTAGCTAGTCAAATACACTTAAACTGGGTGCTAGCAAGATTTTTGTTTTCTTGAAGGTGCTTTTGACCTTCCTCATTCTTAAGTTTTCTGCAATTGAGTATATTGTACAACATAAGCATCTCTAGTGACTCCTTATTCCTTTTTGCTCTGTTGTAGCTGTTGATACTGACATTCCAGAGATGTCTTGAAATTACAATTTTTGACTAAAAATTAACTGGGGTTTTCTGTTTGCCTTCCATTATCAGGCCTCTTCATTTGAATTAGTCATGTATTTGCTTGTGTTTGCAATGTCATACAATGGTAATTGGTGTGAAGCTTGATTGGCTGAAGCTTGATTGGCTTCCTTTACACTTTGCATTCTTATTATTTATGATTATTAGTATTTATTATTCTTTATATTAATCATAATACTTTCAAAACATTTGCCAGTCAGATCAGGCTATGGAAACTATAAATACCACTATTCATAGTGAATACTGAATACTAATCACTGAATATTAAAGTGCTTCAGTGAACAGATCAGGACTAAGTCAAATGTGAAACAAAAATTCATTCTAATCTTCTCTGCAAATAGTTTGAGCTATTAAATACACCACCTTGTGTAAACTAAAATTCATATGAAAAAGGAAAAACAATACAGAGAAGAACTGAGTTTCTGATGTGGAAAAACTATGTCAGCTAGGACAACAAATTCCTCAGCTTAATAAAGCTCAGTTTTCAAAAATCTTTCTTAACATTTATCTTAAATTTTACCTCTTCTGAATGGCTCCAGTTTCATTTAGCTAAATCACATTTTACTAAACTGAATAATTTATCTTCTTGGAAGCATTTATTGCCGCCAAGTATAGGATGGTACTTGCACAGAGCAACTTGTACCCACAGTTAATTCCTCTGCCCAGTTGTGGTGAAAATTCAGGCAGTGATTGGCCACTGGCAAGTCTTACATCAGCCTTTTAGTCGACTGTAGACAGGGAACACTATACCTTCTCAGTTCTCTTGTGTTCGTGTGGTGTCAAAAGTTTATAGGTATTCTGTATTTTACAACTAAGTGGTTGGGATAAGGTGGCTGATTAAGCATGATGGGAACATTCCACACAGACGGAAAGACAGGTGTCTGAGGAACAACAAAGTCTACTCAGATTCTAGATCATTGTGTTCTCCTCTACTTGCTGTAGGTTTTTAATATTTCTTCCCCTAACTTTTGTGTTAAGGGTCAAGTTTTATTTTCTTTGTGCATTCATAAAATACTTTTTCTGAATGTATAAATAGAAAAAAACCCTTTTCTAACAAAAAATATATAATTATTAATATAATGAAATGCCAATGCTAATGAAGGCTAAAATTTGGTCATGCATATAGAAGAAATACCTTTACCTTGCCACAAACAGAAAATTCAAAAAGAGATACAAGAATCATTCTCTAAAAGTATAATCTGTCTCATATTTCTTTCTTCATGTGTTTTATCTTTATTGTTTTGTGGTTTTTTAGTTTTAATAAGACAGGTGTATTTTCATAATAATTCAATTTTAATTGTCTTTTTGGAGAGGAAGAGGGAGGGGTGATGACAGATGATTTTCTCCTAAAATTATGGCCTTTCTTTCTAAAGTTCTAAACAGTTCACAAAACATCTAAAAGTTTCTGAGACATTTTTATGTATCTGATTTTCCTAAGTCTCATTGCTTACCTGTGATTTCTATCAAGAGTTTTATAATATTTCTATGCAAACCAGCTTTATACACATAATAGCTGAGAATCCATGATTTAACAGGGCATCAATAGGAAAAATATGGGATATATGAGGTTGTTCTACTAAATACTGCCCTTGAATAAAATCATATTTACATCTCAGAAATAACTTCAATAAAGTTGGACTGTAATAAATAGGAAATTTATTGCCAATGAAATGTATGTTCTTAACCTTCAAATATGTTTCGGTTTTAGTGAACATTAAATAAATGGAGCTGAAGGGAAATAATATCTTTATGCACTATATCTATATTAAAAAGTACAATGCCACCAATAATTGTAACCAAATTATTGATGTTGTTTCAGTGGTTAAATATGAAGCTGGCTCTTTTCTAAAAAGGAATATTATATAGCTATATTTAACTTTTGTGTTTCCCTCTAACAAAAAATATGCATGACAGCTGCACCATTCTCTTAAAAAAGTGAACGCTAGCACATTTGCTATCTGGTTTAGTGACTTTTTATGATAGTCAAGACCTTTCATTCTCTGATAACTCCAGATTTACTGGTTGAAGTTGATATTGCAACTCCGATTATCTTAACACTTGTTACCTATGTTGTAGAATAAGGTGGCCAACTTGTCAAAGAAAGTCAGTACTCCAACAGTTATCAAGAAAGACCTAAAATTCGAGTGTGCTCCTGGGCTTGGCAATACAGGTTTTTGGTCACTCATTGCTGTTGTCTACTAAGATATTATTATGTTATGTGCTACTAAGAAAAATAAGTGATAAGAAAAACACTACTACAAGTACTGTCCAAATAATATTAAACACTGGGCTTACCTCAAGGCAATTTCACCTCAATGTGACAAAGGTTTGACATCAATTTAGTCCAACTGGAATATGGTGAGACTGGGAAAGAGATTTGCAGCCCCAAATGCCTGGGGGTCATCAAACTGGCAACGTGATGTGGCATTGAAAAGGCTGGCCAAATGGCTGACCAAATGGCCATACTTTACAAAATTAAACCGAGGATTTCTGAAGTTAATGCAAATACATGTCTGCCTGAAATATAGTTTGCTGTTCGTATAGAAGATATATATTCACTGAGTTCAATGTTATTAATGTCATAGAGTCCATGCCTTTCCATTCCCTATATGTCCTTCATATCTACTGCTATGCTCATGAGGTGACCTATGCTTTTATTTTAAACTGTTACTCCATTTCCCAGTACATGCCATAGCTTCTGGGAAAGCATTCATTTTTAGAGCAGTTTAATACTCAGAATTAATATTTGTATTATAGATTATTTGATGCATAATCCTCATCATAAAATTATTTTCTTCATGCATTTTTGACTAGCTTTAGTGACAGAAACACCAAAATATTCATGAAATATAGCATGCTGTAAAACAGCATGTTACACTGAGTTGTGCATTTTTAAGAGACATGGTCATGAATAACTGCTTTGAGTGACCCTGCTTGAGGAGGGCATTTGGACCAGATGACCTCCAAAGATCTCTTCCAACCCCAACCACTGGACTAAACATTATAATGAATAGTCTAAGTAAAATAATTTTCTGTTCATTTGTTGACTGAATTTCACAACCAGTACATAAAAATCAAAATGTAATTATACAGCAATATAATTACAAGAAAAATATGAAATTGTTGTATGCCATAAATCACACAGTTTTTGCTTCTACCAGAGATACGCTATTTTCACTCATAATCAAAGTTGCTTTATTAAGCAAGATTTTTCTAGACACAAAAAGGATCACAATATTGCACCACTATTTTTAAGTTGGTACTGTGTCCATATTAATTATCCATATACTTTGAGTCTTTCATATATTGGATATTTGTGAAATGGTCTACCTGACTAACCACCACCTTGTACTGTTAATTTTTCTTGCTTCCTTTAACTTAATTCCAAAACACACTGTTTTGTTTTGTTTATTTTAATGAAATATTCCATTTTGGTATCTAATTCAACATGGTCATGCAGTTATTTCTGTTCTGATTGCTTCTTTCTAATGGAATACTTCATACAATGTTATTTAGCATTTCAGATATATAGTTATGATCATTAGCTGCCTTGGTGATGGATGTGTTGTGTACCTGAGGGACAATTGTGTGTATTTTGTTCATGTACTGATGTAGATTATAATTTGTCAGGAACATTCTATGCAGCAGAACTTTACTGGAAGAAAATGCCAATAACAAACTTTATAAGAATAATTTTTAAAAAATAATTTAAAAAACATTTTTTTGACATTTGTATTACACATACATTTTTCCAAGATAATTAATTAAAAGGTCCACTACAATTTTGCAGTAGAAGTCTGCACCTTTTGGCCATCTTAGTTTCTTTATTACAACTTAGCAAGAGAAGCTCTCTGTGAAGATGAAGGCACAAATACATTGATCAGAGCGAATCTGAGATTTACTGCAGAAGCCCCAGAAGAGGAAAACCCAAATAGTTAGCTACTTCATGATGCTAAAACAATGTCACAGCTCCTTAGTTGGGAATATGGGAAAGGTGGCCAACACATCCATCACTTACATATCAAAGGAAAATCTCTAAGCCATTCTCAGGTCTCTGACAGTTAGTCCAGATCTCTGAGCTCCCATTTGAAAGAGGAGTTGAAATAATAAGGTGGTTAAGGCTAAGGGAAACATTTCAGGCATACCCTTCTGCATAGCATTGCCGTCTAGATCGGCTGTTCAACATATGTTTTTAAGCGACTTTTCTGAACTGCTAAACTCTTCCTGCTTACTGAACACAAAGACTAGGGACTAATTTTCTGCTCTGCATTCTATGTCAGGTCCAAAGTAATTTAAACATTGTATTGAAACATACATAATTTTTATTATAATAAACTTTATATTTTCTACTATCATAAATATTTTCTCAGATCTCAGCTGCTATTTAAAGGATTCAATCATAGCACCCCATAAATATACACACATGTTTGCTTAAGGGTCATATAGTGATCTCCAAGTTCATATCAGGAAAGAGTTATTTTTGTGAGCAACCTCCATGCAATTAAGTGCTTCCAGCCTAGCTCTGAAAGAGGAGTACAATAACTAACTCTTATACTTCTGAACTAGAATTCAGTTTATCTGTCTTTAAAAGAACTGCCTTGGGACATGCTTCTGTATTGCAGACATTTTGTGCTAAAGAAACTTTAGAGTTTATAGTGCTGGCTATAATAATACTGAAAAAAGTACAATGGATGAAGATGGTAAGAAATAAGTATGAACAAGAAAGCGTTATGGAAAAATGCAATCTCAGTGTGTAACTGGCAGGAGAGATCTGTTGCATGAGCTGATGGAGCCATTGTGCAGAGGTTTCACCTGAGCTTATCTCTGATGGGTCAGGTCAAGCGTGCTCACACCAGCAGCACTCTGCATGTTTTGTGGCCCTGCTCTGGAAATCCCACTTATGTCATGGCCAACCAATTTTGTCAATTTCTTAAGTAATTCAAAAAGTTTCTGCTGCATTTCCATTAAACTCTCATCTCTTGCCCACTGTCAGCATGCTCAACCTTTTAGTTCTTCTTGTAAATTAGGCCCTAGATGAGCAGTTTGTATTCTAACCCATTAACTGCTGATAGAGTAGCAAACCTTAGAATTTCTTAGAATGAACTTGAGACTATTCAGTGTCACAGAACTGGCAACATCAGTACTGCCATTCTCTCAGGATTGTGCTTTCTTAAACAGTGATGGTTGCAGCTACTTCTGCCAATTTGGGAAGCACTTCTATATTGTGATGACATTTTTTTCTTTGTTTACACAGAAAAATTGGTTTATTATCACTTTATTTTCCTTGTTTTATAATATTTTTGCAATATTTCTTCCTCACATCTTACTGAATATATACATTAATGCTGAGTATTAGTTTTACTGAATAGATCAGCAGTTTATGTGCAAATTGAACTATAGTGCTCTTGCTTCAGAAGCCCATACTGGGGGGAACTATAGCCTGCTAATGAGCACTGAGGGACCATTTGTTGCCTCCCAAGAAATTCGGGGCACTCTACTGTTTAAACTTGTGAGTATAATTTTCATAAAGGGTTATGAGCTGTTGCATGTATTGTGGCAAACTAAACCTTAAAATAACCCTTTCACTGGAATTATTCTAAGGATGCATGTGTATGATTTAGGTGATTCCCCACTTAAAATAAACCTTTTACTGTAATTTGTTTAAATTTCCTTGAATTCACAGAACGAATATGCAATGGGACCTAGGGTCTTTCTTCTTTTTCACCTTATCACATGTTCAGTACTCACATCCCCAACAGCCCTGACAGCATATTTCACACAGAGTCACAGAGTCACAGAATGGGTCAGGTTGGAGGGGACCACAGTGGGTCACCTGGTCCAAGCTCCCTACTCAAGCAGGGCCATCCTAAAGTACGCTGCACAGGATTGCATGCAGCCAATTCTCAATTTGAGGGAGACTCCACAATCTCTCTGGGCAGCTGTTTCAGAAACTGTAAAACAATTATTTACTGGCTTTCACAGAAGACATTGGTCTAAAATTTAAGAAGTTATCAGCCTAAGCATTAGCATGTTCATCACTTCTGCTAAGGCACCTGAAGAGTCTATTTTGGCCAGACATCATCAATCATAAGAGCCTTCACTGCTCCCTAGGACTGATCCACTTGCCTTTTTCTCTTGAAAATGTTGGCTTGACAGAATGATTTCCAACAAAGCTGAATATCCTCCCTGTTTCTTTTTTTCTTTTAGTATTTTATACTTCTGTTACATAAGGTTTACATGGTTTGTTTTTAAATAGATTTTAAAAATTACCAGGAAAGAGCCACTTCATTGTACTGAGGGACTGGGAATTTCAGCAGATGGCCTGGTTGGTCAAAAAAATGAGTTTCCTGATGAACTGAACACAAAGTGAGCACAAAAAAAGGCAGAAGCAGGAATGGGTAAAGAAGAAGATGGAACATAGTAGTATTTTTGGGTGTTTAGGGACAATATTACTCCAAAACTCAGCTGAAGAAGATTGAAAGACAAGCAGAGTAAAAGAAAGGGATGGTAAATGTATGTTAGTTGTAAAAACTAATCCAGAAAAAGGAGTCAGTATAATGAAAGACAATATGAAAAAGGCTAAAATATTTTACTCCTTGGTTTTCACAAGGAAGTTGTACTCTCTAGTTGTATCTTTACTTCATAATAATTAAGCACGTCTGTAAGGCAATCATTTGGGGTGCAGATGACTGAGGGCAGAGCCCAAGTTTTTTCCTGAATTACCTCCTTAACTGCCTGGAGCACAATTTCTGTGTCCCTCTCATGTTCTCAGCTGAACAAACTGCCCTATTGTCTATTAATTGTCTTTGTTGGCCATCCTTCTACTTATCGGCTAAAGAGGTGACCAGACAGGTACAGCAGACAGACAGGAGACATCAGTCAGTGGAAGACCAAGAGGGCAGGTCTCTTTTAAACAAGAACCTTCCCACAAGGAAATAGCCAACCAAATCTGTTAGTTGTGGCAGCCACTAGAAGCTGTGAAAAGTAATTGAAAGCTCATTTTTTAATACAAGTAAACTCCAGGAAAAAAAATAATCAGGCCAATAATTGAATGAGTTCCAAGGAGACTTCAGACTGTTGTGCTGGGTATGGGGGAGAAAAGATATGGAAAAACAAACAAGCATAAAACCCAACCAAGAAAACTTCATCTAAAAAAGGAACCATTGCCTAATCACAGAGAAACTGCTGGACTCTGTGAGGAGAAAGTATCACAACACACCTTGTACTGCATCTTCCACTGAAAAGCAGAAGAATAAAAATCAGAAGGAGCTGCTCAAACCACCAGTAACAGCCTCTCCTGCCACAAAACATAATTTGATTATTTTGCATATTTTACAACCAAAATTTGAGTTCTTTTTACAATATTTCAAGCAACATCTTTTTGCAAGGTAGACCCTATACAGTTCACTGTAAATAATAACTAATACCATTTGTTCATTGGTTCAGTTGGGTATCTCAATACATCATAAGCAGTATGTCTTTGTATAGCTGGTGTTTCCTTGTTGAGTTAGAAGCACAGAATATTGAGTTGGACGGCAGCCATCATCAAGTCCAACTCTTAAGTGAATGGCCCCTACAGGCATCAAACCCATGACCTTGGTGTTATTAGCACAATGCTCTAAACAACTTAGCTAATTGTTGTACCAAGCATTCACTTTTTTCCCTTTTATCTTGGTAAATAATTGTTCAAGACTGCCATTGACCTTCTGACAGTGGTTATGCATCTTCCAGAATACTGAATCTGCTTCTGAATTCATTGCAGTCATTGCAGACCAGCTGCCTACAAGAGCAGTGCCGACACTCCAAGTTGTCATCTTAAACTACTGGTTAACACTGAACAAAGAATCACATTGGGGTTTGCACATACACAAACAGCATAAGTCAAAGTGTCGATAGTCAGTGGAGTGATGGTAGGTCGTGTTGGCAAACTGTCCCTGGGGATTTCTTATGCTTCACATTAAAGGGCTGCTCCTCAACAAAGCTTGTGGTGTATCTTAGATTGAACTTTGGGTCAGCTGTTTCATTAAAGATCTGCAACTTTACCTACAGAATTTTTGGAGATGAATTTTTCTTCACTTTTATATGCTCCAGAATTACTTACACTAAATGAAAAATATATGTGCATGGGGCACATATACATTGGAAATATGATTTTTTTTTAATAATTCATGTCTCAAAATGCCTTTTGCATTTTACCTGTTGCAGCCAGTTCAAATTTTCTCTGACTAAGGCTCTGTTTAGCAAGATTTTAACCAGGATAAATGTTGACTGCCACACTGTAACTATTTTGTTTTATAAAATACTATTATTGACAGTCACATAAGTCAACTTGGAACTTGTTATACATGAATGTTCTCTATAGCTTTATCCCCTCTCTTTATCAATGCATTTATATATGCTGCTATGTGTGCTGTTAGCCTTGTCTTTAATTTCATTTACTATTTAGTTGAAAATAAAATGCATTCAGAAATATATACCCATATCAGTTTTCTTTTTGATATATTATTTTGCATATGTTGCACATATTAAAGGAATAGAAGTCATGGTCCAACACTACCTTAGACCTAGGACATGTTTCATTGTAGGAAACATTATAAAAATTATGCTTTGTGCTGTCAACATCCTGGATGAGGAAATTCTTCTAAAATTGCACATGCACAATGACTAGAGTATGCCGCAGGAAATAAAAAGTCATGTTACATAAACTATTTTTTTAATATAATTCACCAGTGAAATTCTTAATTATCTCATGATCTTTTTAAGTAACCTGTGTGCAAGTGTCAACCACTTGTCCAGTGAGTGTTTCAAGCAAGAGACTTACTGGTAATAGAATTCAGGAAATATTATTCTGTGGTCAGTATTTCTTCTTACAAAAAATAAGTCTAAAAATGAGAAAACTTACCCTCAAACCAAACTGCTCTTGAGATGTGCCTCACAGAGACATCGCACATTCTGCTCAGGGAATAGCAGAGTGGGCACAGTGCATGGCATCCTTAATCCAGGAAGCACAGGATTAGCATCTGGGGAACAGATTGCCTTTGCTGTGGAACTGTGCCTGCACCAGGATCTCTCTTGTTGCTTGGTATTCATTCAGGGCTACCTCCCTACCCGCACAGGGGCTTTGCTGCAATGTTGCAGCCACTGCCTTCCATGTTGAGACTCTTGACACATGCTCTTTGTCTATTCGATGGGTTGGATACACAGCCTCTGTGCTTGAAAACTGGAATAGAAAACAACAAGTGGGTTGCCTTTCTCCTTTTCTAAATGAGAGTATCTTATTTATGTGTATTGGTACAGAATACAAGGGAAGGCAGAAAATTAGGGCAGATTTCAACATAACGTCTGAGTGTATTCCACCGATTTCCTCATTTTCCACTGTTTTCCTGTCAATTAGGAAAATCAGATAAAGAAGAATTATTGTCCTACATGTACTGAGGAGAAAAATGAGTTTTCTGTTTCTTCTTGTTAAAGGTACTGACCCTTGTTTTTAGGAAATACAAGGTGAAATTTTAATTTCACTTTACAGGAGGTGCTGGTGGAAGCCAGCCATACCAAGACAGCTGTATACTTCCATTCCTGGCTGCATACCCAAACCCATGAAAGCTCTTTTTAATAGCTGACCAGCCAGGATAGCTCTAGAGGAAATTAATGGTCAGTGCAGATTAGTACCAAGAAAAATTGGCTAGCCCCCTATAAATTTTGCAAATCTAGTCAGAAAAGAAAGAGAATAGGCAGTGATATACATAATGATGCAATATGCTCCTAAAGCTATAGCTCTTTAACTAAAACTGCACGTATTTCTGGTTATGGATGATGAACAACTTGAATAACTTAATTTCCTTACCAGAACCTCAACATTTCCCATAATTATCCTCATTCTTAACTTGGACTAGCAAGATTATCCAGGGAAGTTTTAACACTCCCTTTTCCAGTCCTGTTTACATTAGTTAAGAATACTTCCCACAGCTTATGTAATTATATCCTTCAGGGTTTCACTTATCATTTTGTATTCTGGATTTTTAGTAAAGAGAATTCAAATTAATTGCTTTAGGAATTTTGTAATTAAAATATCCTATTTAATTTGTGAAGTGTTAGATGATAAAGGAAAACTTATTAAAAATATTTTAAGTAGTAAGTATTATTTCAATATCTATTTTTGCTCCAAAATACAGCTGTTAGGCCCAGGTCCAAATAAATTCAATAGTATTTTTTCAATTATATTGTCTGATTTCAGATCATCTGACAAACCTGATGCTACACATCTATCCCCAATTTTAGAGCCTACTTCGAATTACTGCTCTCTTCCATGATCTCAACTTCAAGCTGACCTGAATATTCTGTTACAATACACTGGATTTAGCTCTGTTCCAGGAAGAGAGGTAATGATAGTTAAGAAGTTTTACAGATAACCAAATCAGACAACCTTTTTTTTTTTTCTGATGCAAATAGTTTTTTATTCATAACAGAAGGCAATTAAAAAATATTCAACAGTCAAAATAACACACTTTGCGTAAGAAAATTTTATGATGCTCTTTTTGTAAAACACAAGTAAATATTCAGTTAAAACAATTCAACTCTGCCTGAAAATTAGTATTCAAAAGCTTTTTGTCATTAAAAAAACCTCCTTAAATTAAAATACAGCTCTAGCTTTGTTTGCATTAGTGCTTAGTGAGTACCTTATTCCTTTTCTTTTTAAAATACAGCTTAAGACCTTCAGTATTAAGGCTAATGACAATCCTGCAAACATCCTGTAATGGATGTTTTGTACCATTTGTTTTTTCCTCATTGCTATCAGCTACAGCTATGGAGAAAATATACAGTTCCTCAAGGTCTAAATTGGCGCAGTCCTGCAAAGCAAGAGAGGACCTACAATGTGCAAGAAAGCACATTGTGTTTTAGCTCTGTTATGTAAGAACTCACTGAATTTTCACTTAACAAAGCTGAAAGGCATTCATATAGTGTTTCCTCATAAGTGGGATCCCAGGCTTTGCAGTGCAATGTTTAATTCATACTGATTCCTAAAGTGTCTTCTAGCTTAGTCTGCACCTACACAATACAACCCACACAGATATGAAATAAAATCAACGTTCATGAGAATTTCTTTACTCAAACATTTTAAAGCAAATTAGAGTAAAATATTAATCCACTTTTTGCAGTATTTTGAGAAAGATTTTTTCTGTTTTCTTTCTGAAAGCATTAGACCAAATAAAAATAATAATATATATTGTATAGAGACATATTTTTATTGTTTTAGTAGAAAGAACACATTCAGTTGATACAAAATTTTCACCTTGAGATTAGTTTTGCAGATATTTTTATTCCTACTAGCAGTTTTCCATGAAAATATTGGTTTCAAAGAGAAGTCTTGTATGCAAAAAAAAAAAATCCAGTAAGATCCTTATAATGCTTTACTGAAAAACAGGCATAAGCAGCTTATTGTGGTTGACCATGGTCTTTTTGCTAGTTTTGCTCTTTTAAGCAGCAAAAAGGAAACTGCAGACTAAACTATACCAACTTTTTAATTCTTGCTTGTCAGACATTTTTCAATCCCTGCAAAGATATTTTTTTCCTTATAAAGTAAGTAAAACTGGAAGACTTAGCTTCCACATTATCGAGAGATTTTAATTGTATTAGCTGCTACGAGGAGGATAATATTTTTAAGTAACATAAATTCATCTCAGTGATTGACAGAACACAGTCTGTAATAAAGTAAAATGTAAGAAAAAATCAAAATAATTGCTAGAAATAAATGAAATAACATTCAAACAAGCTAAGAGGAAATTTTTTTCTGAGTTTCAGCAAAAATACAGGCACAACTAGAATGCTAAAAAGCAAAAACATAGCAAAGAAAGTGCTATGGAACATATTTTAATGGGATTTTTTTTCATCCTCTTCAGTCTTTTTATTTACAGTGGCAGAACAATCCCAAAGACTTCCTTCACCAGGAGAAAAGGAATAAATGTATTTTACTTTATGTCAGTTTGTCTCACTTTGTCCTCACAAGAAGTAATGAGTACTACATGGCCAATAGCTTATAATCTTTGTTTCAGAAACAGGTTTAGTTCACTATAGGCTGAAATATGTGCCCTGTGCTCGTAAGCATGTCAGATGCCCAAAACTATGAGGCTACCTTGAAATCATATTGTGCAGTAGTAATTTTTTATTTTGTATTTGCTTTTTCATTTTTTAATATCTAAAACTGAAATCTGGAAGAATATTTATAAATGAAAACAAAACTATAACATTATTATGACCACAAATCCATAGGTGATAAATAAAAAGTCAGGCACCATCAGAGTAATAAAAACTGCAAGAGTTGAAAATTCTGATTTAAAGCAGTCAAAGGAGAGCACCATATTTTGTCATTTTCAATCAAGAAAAACTGCATCCAAGTTGGATGCTGAAGAAGACTTCTCCCAGTCATTATTGTACACTAATCCAAAGACTATTCACAGCTGTCTCTGCTCAATAAATGCTGAAGCTGCATTTTCTCTTCACAACACTGAAGCTTACATTGAGAACAATCAACTCAGCAGACAGTGGTGCAGGCTGCAACATCTTAGGAAAGGCAGTATCCATGCTTTTCTTTAGTTCATCTTGTTTTCTGTACACACATCAGCCTGCAGACCAGGGCTGAATTCATACAAATGGACTTGTACCGGTAATTTCCCAAGCAACATAGGAAAAGTTTTTTGTTAGGGGAACACTTTCATCTACTGAAGATAATATAATTTGTGTATCTTTTTCATCTGTCTTTTGACCTCAATAACTATAACAGACGATGCTATACATTGACATAGTAAAATGCAAGATGGAGATTAGATTCATGATAAAAAGATTAACAGTTTGGTACAGAGAAATTGTGTTGTACAGTACTGTGAGGACATACTGACTCAGGCTGAATGACTACAGAGCCCCACACCAACTCATAGTCTTTAAAGTAACTTTGCAGTTTCTGGTTTTGAAGCTGGCTAAAATAAACCCACAGACCAATGGAGATAAAAAGGAAGAGTATAGCCTTAATTCAGGTAGAATATTTTCAATGTTTAGTAATAACCAGCTGAACAGAAGATAATCCATACAAGTTAGCAATTGTGTTTTTGTGCTAATGTAAATGATTCCTTGATCAAGAAAAAGGAGAATTCTTTACCCTTAGTGTCCGAGGGACTCTGACTCTGAGGAAGTCATGAAACTTGAAATTTTAAGAGACTATTCCATTTATATAATTCCTACTCTTACTTGTTCTGGCTTAGATAAATAATGCTTCTGCCTCTTTACTTGCTTTTGGAAAGGGAAAGAATGACTAGGAACTGTAGAAAAGGCCTATCCCATTCTTATAAATAAATACAAAAAAATTGGTAAAGAGCAAGGATTGGTAGTTTTTACTACATCACTGGAACTTCACTGGACTGCTTGGAATTTAAGCACTTTCAAGAAAACTGTTAGTTGAAAGAAAGCAATGTTATAGGTCTTGCTTATGTGACACTTCATGGCCATGAAAGGAGAACTGGGATTAAAATGGTTTCTGTACTGAGTCAGATTTAAAATAAATGGGAGCATTTCAACAAATTGATTTGGGATTGCCAATAATTCTCTGTAGTCCATTCTATTTTTGCAGTGATATATGTTTAAGTAATATCTTTTCCAGAACAGGTTTTATTCTGACTTTATCCTCCTTGATCCTTCCACACACTGTATTGGTTTGCATGGCTTTTACAGCCTCTGCTCCCCACTGCTGTTTTTATGCATGTAGTTACCTTACCTTAGTTACCTTCAAATTAGTTTATCTCCTGCATTTTACCTTGTATCCAAAAAGTTAGTTACCTTTTGATTAGTTTTGGACACACTATTCATGGGAATACCCTAACTCCAAATAAATAACTGATAGTTTTGTTACTCTAGAATCTGCATTTCCTTATATACCATTTTATTTTAAGGCATTTTCAGAAGTCAGTAATTTTCTCCTATATTCTCTTGATTCACAAGGCCTAGCGTTTGGCATAACTGGATGCAAAAAGGAAAGCTATTTGACTTCTGAAGTTTCCAAACAGAATTGTACATGACTTTTTACTGTGTGTAAGGATGTTTTAAAAATTTTTGGGAAATACTTTTTATGTGTGCTCTGGAAAATTGTTGCTATATTTATTGTATTTTTTCATAAAACATCCTAACTATCTTTGAGTGCCTTACTTGGCTGGAAGATGCTTGTCACCTTTACTTCAAGGTGTGGATATACTTGGTGGGCACCATTCCTAGGCATGGGATGAGTGAGATTCATTTTCAGATTAAGATACCCACATATGTTGAAAGGTAAACAGAGCACCTGTTGTTCCCATATCCTATCTTGAACAATTGTACTATGGCAAAAGAGAATATTGTATGACATATAGCCAGCAGTCACCTGGAGTGTGGGAGGGTCTCTCAGAGAAGGCTGCTGTCACGGTATTATTTCCCATTCTTTGATGTGTGTTTTTGGTTAAGTTTGTTTTGTAGTACTTGATTCTATTTTATTTCAGGGGTTATATTTGAATTTTTTTGTTAGCAGCTCATACGACACTAACAGAGGTTTTAAGACATTGCTTTTCACAAACACCTATTTCATTAGAGAAAAATAGACTGTTCTTTGCTTTCTGCAATTTCACCCATTCCTGTACCATTTTTGTGAATAAACTAGTAATATAGTAATATCTGTGTATGAATGCTACACAAGAAAGAGTTTGTGTCTCCAGAATTCTCATCTATTACTCATTTTCTTTTTGCTGATCTATGGTTCACTGCTGGTAGATAGGCCACATTCTCCCCATCTGTGGTGGCCTAGAAAAACCTTCTACTCCTTTTCACTTAATTTTTCCTCTCCTTCTCATACATGAATTGGAAATAAACTTGTCTTCTTTCTTATATCTATATTTTCATTGCATTGATGCTGACACAGGACACTGTTGTTCTTTTATTAGCTCCAAAATGCTGTTTGGGATTTTTGGGGGTTTGGAGGCTTGGGTTGGGTTGAGTTGGGGTTTTTTAGTGTGAGATTTTTTCTATGAAACACAACAAATGAAAACAAATGGTTACTGTAATAACAATATTAAAATTTTAAATCCAGTGACCAGAGAATTTTCTTCACAGATGTGCTAGTATAGCTGGGATTTTAATTAACTCTCTGTTTTTTCAATTCATCTGCCTCCATATTTCAGAAAAATAATTTGCAAGGTTCTATTGGCTCTCCCCACAGTGTTCATGAACACTCTATCCATGAGAAAATTATTCTCTGCTTGATTTTCAACTCTATTTTTGTTTATTCCTCAGATGCAAGCTTCATACACAACAGAATGGCACATAGAGCATGTGGCAGAGAGCTAATGGCTCGTAATGACAGACACATAAACAAGCTAATGCATGCTAGAGATGGGTTTTTTTTCTTCCAGAGCACCTACCAGAGTCATGCCCTTTTTTATCCTTTTTGCTTTGTTGGGATGATTAGCACGAAGTAGGAGAAAGGTACTTTCACAGTGACTAAGTTTTTGAAATGTGTCCTTCAGTTTTAAATGAACATAATACCTGGTATATTTGATCCAGAAAACAAAACTGTACTTTCGAGGTGTGAAGCCTCCCCTCCATCTGGAGTTTTGGTTGATGGTGGAATAAAGCAGCAGGAGAAATGGATCTCAGCCCTGCACAAACAGATCAGTGGCAACCCCAGACTCCCTTTGAGTCTCTTTTGGAAGGCAGAACATAGCTGCAAGCACATCTCACAGCTGTTGCACAAATATACATTGTAGAATGAACTGTGGATAATAAGTCACAGTAATTCACGGACTTATAGATGCACTGAACCAGCACTGTTCTGCATAGTTGATCAAAGAACTGTTGAATATGGGTTTTTTCCATGTATTGATTATATTATTGTATATCATGCAGTATGAAATACTTTGTGGCTGAGCAGCAGACAGGAAGGCCACCTATTGGCTTTGTTCTGCCTGCTACAATCTGAAGTCCTCAGGAGGAAGAAAATATTTCACCTCCTTAGGGCATGATTCCTTTGGTACAAGACAAACAGGCACCTGAAATCAGCACTAGAGGAAAAATTATACCATATCCAGGTAGAATCATTAGAAAAAGAGATTTTTTTTTTTAATCTGTCTGCTTAGCAGAAATTATTGTTCTGCATTTAAAATCTTACTTTATTCTTTTGTGTTCGTATGCTAGTAAAACATAAATTTAGATATTGAGAATACAATTTGTTAATTTTAGTGTGTTCACTTTAATAAAAAACTGCAGATGTATCCATCTCAAATCTTTGGCTCATTCAAGGTCCTCTCAAAGAAAGTTGTTGGGGTACTGAGAGCAAAGAAGCTTTTAATCAGTGATATGGGGACTTTTTTTTCTGACAAAGAAAAGTGTTAGTTACAGATAACTGCATCATTGGGCTTTAGAGAAGTCTTGTATGCTTCAGTAAAGCTAATATCAGTACCTTTCCATCACTCGGAGAAACAGATGGAAATTTGAGGAATGACTTCTGCAAATAAAACCCTCACCAAATTAATAATGTTGAGACTTACCATCAAGTAACATAAATTAATGAGATTTGCGGTGAAAACATCCCTGATCATACAAAAATATAACACAGTAAACAGACCTAAATGGCACAAAGGATTAATATAACTGTCTCCAAATACCTTTTTATCTCTTTGAACTAGGGGTATTATACAATACACAGCCAGCTTTCCAATTCTTTATATATAGAGTATACAAGGGAGAGCTACATGCTGTATCATATTCTTTTGCTACAAGCCAAAGCTTTACAGAATTAAGCATTCAATGTCATGAAAATAGTATTCGAACCACTCTTTTCTTTTTCCTATTTTTTCTTTCTGAATGGTGCACTTGATCCTGCCTAAAAAGTACCTGTTCTGTCTTCCTTCATTGGCATTATGACTGCAAATAAAAGATGCCGATGAAGCTGAAAATGTGCTAAGCTAGTGAAAAAAGAAAAACACAATTTGGAGGAATAAGGAATTTGAATCAGGGCTACAGACAAGGAGAAAGAAAGAACATAGTTTCTGACGAAGCATGAAGGGAAGTCAAGTTTACTGGAGATGAATGTGAAGACAGTAGGGGAAGAGGGAGGAGCTGTGTGGGGTATAGAAGACCATAATAGAAAATGGAAGAGGAAGTGATGTGTGGGTAGAAATGAAAGGTGGAAAAAAAAACAGCAGAAAGGGGAGACAAATATCCTAACATCTACATCCAAAATTGTAATACAATCACAGAGCATGAGTAAAAGAGCAGGTTCAGTAAACAACAGCCACTGAAAGGGAAGCAAATGTTCCAAAACATTTGGAGGTCAGAAGACAAGAGGGAACAACACAGAATGCAGAGGTGTTAGGAACATGATGGCCATTTTTAGAGATATCAAGCATGAAGAGGGATAGCAAGGATGTACATATGGGGATGAGGTTCTGAGTTGAGATGAGAAGGAGGAAGTAATATGATGTGTGGAGCTGATGCACAGAGTGGGGAATGAAGGGAGCGTCCCAATTGCCATAGATATCACTGGAAGTATGAAAGGGATGTCAGACTTGAAATATGGAATTGTTTGTACGTGGGGTGGGGAGGAAGAGGATAGACCTGGGAAAGAAAGAAAACAAAACTGGAAACAGTCCAACATAGAGGAGGAAACAGTCAAGTTAGGCAGTAAGAAGGGAGGATGTACTCATTCAACAACAAGATGCAACAAACTGAGTGATTAATATTGTGAGAAAGCTGTAAGTCAAAGGTGCAAAATCCAGTCAGTACCTAGGCTTGCTCCTGCTTTATTTTCCTCTGTATCATACATTCAATTACACTGCTTGAATGTTCTTTGTTACTCTGTGTCAATAATTCAAAGAAAGCGTGAAGTATTTTCCTTCTTATTTTTCATTTGTTTTTTAGAGTAACAAAAGAAAGGGCTGTTGACATTTTTAGTGACAATTTCTGCATGGTTATGAAGTTTAATAGGTGACGTATTGAAGAGATTTTTCTCATCAGGCATAAGAGAGAGAGACAAAGGCTGAGTGCAGGAGTGTGAACATCCATATTGTACAAATGGCATTATTTTTTGTCTGTATCACCCACAATATGCCTTGTGATAGTGCTGCAGCTGTAATGAAAAAAATGGATGTTCTCAATTGTGTTCCTTTTAGCTTGTGCCCTTTGAAAGGTCACAATATGCATAGAGTGAAAGACTTGCTCAGCGCAAAATATAACATTCTGGAGTGGGTTTAAATTTCTGGAAATTCAGTCACTTCGTAGCTTGCTTCTAACACAAAAGCTTCAAAAACTCGTTACTTCATTCTTTTGTCATCTTCCTCCTGAGCAGAATATGCCTTTGTGTTGTAATCCTATCTATCTTGGTTCTCAAAGTTGTGAAGATTTGCAGCTTCTGCAGTTACCTTCGTAGCAGAGTTACTAATCAGCATCTTAATGTGTCCCATCAACATGTGTCTCCTTGACTCTAGACATTTCACAGGTAAAAATTTTCAATGAACAGTCATGTGAAAGCCTGAAATTCTCTACACTGCACACTTTCTGTTAGCTGAGGGTCAGCCTCTCAGAAGATAAAATAATATTGTTAACACCATTCTGCATTAACCGAGCTCATATGCTTAGACTCAATTTTCCATTAGTTATGAATACTGGGCTTTCAACTGTTCAGCAAAATGTCAATGTCACAGAGATAGTACTACAGTCAGTGTAATTGATAAAGCTACACTCATTTTGATATCCACTTTGCACCAGCTAAGGATTTGGTCCTTAGGGGTTTAGCATATAATGGTGTCAAGAAGAATAATCTATAGAATAGTACTGACTGTGAGATTAGATGTGTTTGAAGACATCTATTTTCAGCACTGCTAAGGCAAGCCTGGAACACTATACAGAGTGACCAGCCTTCACAGTGAAAAGGTAACGACAAACAGAAAGAGAAGGAACAAGCAGAGTTAGAGAGAAAAGCTGTCAAAAGATCAGAGTCATCTAACAAGTCAATATACAAAGAAGAAATATTCAGAACCTAAAATTTATCCTTTAGGGAAAACAGTTGAAAAGCAATGGAAGTATATTTAAAGAATGAGGAAACGTGGGCAAGAGTTGTAGGGCTAAACTACAGAAAGACAAAACTAAGACGACAGGGAGGTTTCCAAAAGCAAAGCAATAAGACAACAAGAATGCTGCCATTGAGGTTGCGTGAGTAGAAAAGTTCATAAAAAATTCAGGCAAGCATTTTGAAACTGAAATGCCTTGCTGTACGACTATAGATTTTATGAGAAGAGCAAAGGAAGAACACAAAGTAACTTTTCATATTCTTTCAAAGTCTCACTGTCTTGAAGTAGGGAGTACTATTAAAATCTTGAGTTTTACTGGTCAGATCTTGGACTTCAAAAATGCAAATAAAAATCTACCTAATGCAATACTTCTTACATTTAACCTCTAGCAAAGCCTTCTTTACTTCCACATCGCTTCTTGTGGGAAAACCCTCTTTTTTCTTTCCCATACTGGATGAAATTTCAATTACAGTTGATTGAAATAGGAACACTTCTTGTAAAACTATTGGTGTTGATAGATTCTTTCATCAGGCTTCTGAAGTCAAAGATGAGAATTCTGATCAAGAACAAAATCTACTAAAAATAGCCATTTAGTGAGTGGTTTACAAAAAAATGCAAGTTTAGATCTTTGTTCAGTATTAGGGAAAACTGTGAGACAGCAAGATAAGTGATTCCCCTGCTATGAAGATAGTAGCATCTCTGAGACAGATTCAGTCCCCCTTCCCATGAAACATTTAAAAAGGTCCAGAAGTCTTTTGCTCCAGAGTAGGATGAAAACAAATGCTGAAACCTTTATAATGGACTGCATCTATTTTCCCTGAGCCCTGCTACAAACACAAAGTCAATAAGATGTAAAAAAGAAAAAGAATAACAGCTAAGACATCATGAGCAGTGACAGTTACAGAGAGAAAAATATACAAAGGAATTGGTTGAATCTTGGCTTTGGGCTGGATTCCATCATATCCTTATTTAGGCAAAGCTTTTTTAACTGAATTTAACATTTGTGAACAGCTGTACATGAATAGCCCTGGACAACAAAATTCATTCCTTGGACCCAATCCAAAGCCAATTAAAACCAATGGAAAACTTCCATGGGTTCTGAAGAGCTCTTTTATCCTTGAACTAGACAAAGTTTTGCCCCAAATGGTATGGGAATATCAGGCTTCAGTTCCTGACACTTAACTCAAAGACTTCAATTGTTTTTGAAGAGATAATCTAAATCCACTGAGGGGGTTGTGTTTGTTCTTTTGTGTGTGTGTGACTTTTTTCATCTTTTGTTGTATAACTTAGAGAAAATAGCCTTAATAGTACTTACAAAGTGACTGTGCTCAAACTCACCCATGATTTGCTTTAGGACTTGCTGATACATGCTTAGGAAATAAGAAAACCCAGATGCTTCCATATCTGAAACAGTCTATGTGTATGGGTCATTCCCCTATACATACAGGTTGAGAATGTCAGCATATGCATGTTCACAAGAAAACAGCACTACAAAGCCTGAGGTTTCTGTTCCTTAGAAGATTTTGTTCTGTATATTTTTCAAATCCTATTATTCTATGTGAGAAAGCAGGTTCCTCTCATCTCTGTTTACTAGGCGTATAGATGCATACACCAGAAGTATAGATGAGGCAGCTTCCCCGTCTCAGTCCACGTAATGCTAGTATCACAGGTAGCAATAGACTTGACTAATACCCCCCAGAACTGGCTCTCCAGGTGCACAAGCCCCTGCTGCCTCAGTGGCTTTAAATTTTGAATCGGCAACCAATTTGCTAAAGTACTTTTATGCTCAGAAATGGAAAACTATGGGACTGTTTCCTTAGAGACGGTATCAAAATTTTCAGGTAATAGCAAGCAGAATTTGAATATCTGTACATGTCTAATTTTCAATTCTATCTTTATTTATTACTCTGTGTTTAACTTGGTGATGCAAAGCATTTTTATTCAGGACTTCAGTAGGGTAATGTGGGTGGCTCTTATCTATCTACATGCTGGACATGTACTATTTGGGTCTGATTTTACACCATTTCACCTGAGCAACTGTGCAAAAGGAGTTTTAAATAAGGTGAGAATAAAGCATTATTATTTTACACTTAAGCACATTATTCGGTGCATATTTTTATAGATCCTACAGAGAGATCAAGATAATACAACATGATATTTAGTCTCACAGTATGTTGATTGGTAGACAATACTGGGCCAGAGCTATGCTAATTCTCCCTTAAAAGATACCACAGAGGCTATGATATATAAGTTTTTATATAGGTACAGCCAGACACACAGACATTGGCACTAAACAAGTAAACCCTGTGAGAGAATACCACTACCACCTCCAAGAATAGCTTTCTGGTTTCTTGAGGGTTTGAATTGTATGATTTCCACGCAAATGTAGACTGTTGGGTAGGAAAGAAAACTATGTGAGAATGTGTGCTGTAATTTAATGCCTGTCCCTGTCCTGTGTAAATTAAACAGCAACAGGAAAGCTGCATTTTTTTAAATGTCAATGTACATTGTTAAAATGCTAATTTGATGGAGCAGAAATTGACAGAAGTAGGGAAGGTAGAAGACTGAGGGTTGTAAATACTTACTTCAAAACACAGATGAGAGTTCAAACATGCAGTGTTCTAATATGTCCTTTTCAAGCACATTGTTTTCCTCTTTACAGAAAAACAAGTAGACAGAGGCCTAATGTCTTCTATTCTTTTATAAACACAAAGTGACACTAAGAAAAAATCTGTCCATCACCAGCAGAAAAAGTCTTACTGTGTTTATTGACTTCTATATTGGTTTTCTAAGGCAAATAAGGCCATTCAACCATGAAATGTCCTCTGGGAGTAAGGAATATCCTCTGCTAGAAATTATGGTGGAATAGGATTTTTTTTTGTCTCCTGAGTTGTATGGATTCACAGTGGTAACTGACAGAGCAGCAGGGCATTTCCTGCATATGTTCTGCAAATTGTCCTCTTTATCCCCATCCATGTCAGGTTGAGATAGTGCAAACTTGTGTGGTGAAGTGGTGTAAATGTATTTTCACAATGCTTTTCAGAAACTTCCTTTTGTTTTCTGTCCCATATTTCTTGCCATTCCCCACAACCCTTTTCTGCATTGTATAAGTCTCTGGTAATAATCTGAAATAAATGTTCAAGTAATACCTTGAAAGTGTTCCTATTTAATATGTCTATACTTTTTCAACAGTGAGTGCGATGGTTAGTAATAAACTAAATGTTAGAAACTCATAAATTCCAAAAGCTGTAATTCAGTGTGACAATAAGCTGAGTTCATTCACTGTGGAATAATTATCCATATAGGTTTTCTTTCTACCTGATTTTTTTATCTAAGGCTTTTTAACTAACAAAGACCTAAAAGCTTCAAACTGGAAATTTGTTCATCCTTGAATGAATATGGTGGGATCTAAAGATACTTTTCAAACAAAATCTACAAAAAAACTCACAGGCCACTTGAAGCAGTCATAATCTGTCTTTAGAACTCAGCATTCTTGGCACTCAATCCTCATAAAAAAATGGAATATGGTGGCCAAATTTCAAGTTGTAGGAGCACAGCCACTAGAACTACTATATTGCTATTCTACAAAACTTTAGTCTCAAGCTGCTGCAACACTTTGAGATTTTTAGAACTACTAGGGTTTATTAGCAGTAGTGGTGTGTCTACCTCAAGCTGCTCCATAGATTCCTCTGAGTGGAGCCTGAGTGATTAGGCATCCTAGTGAAAACAAAGAGATCAGAGAAAAAAAAAATTCTCTCCAGACTAAAGTGAAGTTTGGGATCAATGGCATTATGGATCTGTAGCATGCAGCATGAAGGAACACAAGGAACTGAGATGGTTCAAGTGAGATACAAAAGAACTAATGGGCTTGCAGGATATAAATTAGTTTTAAATTCTTGTAATACTTTACAGCTAAAGAAATCACAGTATTTAGAAACATCCATACATGTCTATGCATAGAATACCCGTTAATATATGTTCTCTGAGAAATAATTGGATCTGAGCAGGACACAACTAAAATCACACATTTATCTTAGAAACCAGTATATATTAACATCTTTTAAATCCTTAAGGTATTCCTGGTCCTATTGTCCTTTCCCCAAGGGATAGGCAATGTTTCAATACTTGATTTTGTAAAGTAAATGAGAGAGGGAGATTCTAGCCTAAAATAAGCTGAACTATACCTATTTTAAAATAATTTTTCATTTTAGAACTGAGTTTCACATTCATCAAGTCAGTGAAAAGTGACTATTTTAAGAAGGTATGAATCATGCTCTACATTTAGCTATCCATCTCTTGAACTGTGGGCAGAGCCAAGATGTTCTCCTTAGTTTGCGTGGCATGTCTAACTTTTAGACAAGCTAAAATTAAGTGACATGACTCAAATCCATAAGTTATTTACTCCTGGCTTTAAATGAATTCTGAAATTGAGCTCCGTCCCACAGACACAAAAATGTTTCTTAAACATGAAATCATTATTCTTCCCAACATTATAGGTAAGAACACTGTTATCTCTGGCACTACTCGAAGTTTAAAAGCTTAACCTGAAGTTAATATTTATCTTACCGTAAATCTTGCATAGAATTTTGCAGTTTTGTTTTGGGGTTTTGTGTGTGTGTGTGGCTTTTTTTATTTTGTTTGTTTTGTTGTTGTTGTTTGCTTTAGGGTTTTTTTGGAGACAGAAAAAGGAAAGACCAAACATAAAAAGATTGAGCTGTACTCCCAGGATCTGAAGCTTTGCTAGCTTTTTCAGCTCCTAAAGAGAAAGGATCCTTAGGAGGGATCCATTCTTTAAAGTTCCTAGCAAAGTGTGGTGGCAACCATCCCAAAGCCTTTGTAGAATAGAAAGTTCATGTGTTGTTTTGCACTACAAAGCTGAGAGAGACCACACATTGTATACTATAGCCTTCCCTGTGATTGCCTCATATATTTTTAGTCTTGTGGATATAGCGTTCATTATGCTTTTGCTATTCATGTGGAAAAAAAATTATCTTGGGCCACTTTCCTTCCTGGAAATATACTTGAAATAAATCATGCACATGCAAGTCCCTTTCTTTTCTTGAAACCAAGAATTTCTACAAATCTCCAGTGGACAGTAACCTTCACCATAAATTTAACCACGACAACAAGGACATGTATTCTTCATAATTAAACAGAACATTCTGCACATTTTTGATGTGTCATCTTTCTATGTAAAAATAAAAAATGAGAAAGCTTTGTTTGTTTTGTGGGGTTTTTTAGACATTTGTATTTCTACATATCAGTTACTTTTTCTCTCCACTTTACTTAAAAAACATGGGAAAATATTTTTCATTACCTTTCTGCAAGAAATTATTTGCACCTACTACACAATTAAAATCAATCAAAAAGATTATTTTTCTATGAATCATCCATTTTTAAGCTTATATTACACTTATTCTTCAAAAGCAAATAATTTTTGTCAGAAAACAGATCTTTAATGGCGAAACTTGGAATGTGTTAAAACTGCTAAATTAATTTAAAGTAGAAAGAGTTATACTGTTTCAGCTATAGCTATTGCATTTTTTTCCTTCTGTCCCACAATCAAAAACTGACGAATCTTTCCTGAAGAAAGTTAAATGTCTTTATTTACATCTTAGAGTCAAGGAGTTCAGTCTAAAAATGCGCAAATTTTTCCACAGTGAGGAAAAGTACTAAAATACTACAGTACTATAGCCTGGTTTTAATGACTGGACTATCTCTAAAGAAAAAACAATTTTAAGCAGTAATATTAATTGTTCCTCCAGGCATAATTTGAAGATGGGAAAAGAGGTCAGATCCAGAGGCAACAGAGTCATTATGTGAAGGCGAGTGAGTCATGGGCTCTTGACTGCCCTGGAGAGGGTTGTTCTATGTAGAGGTAGCTGAGTGTCCAACTCACTCTGTCCCTGCTCCTGAGCTCAGATGTGCCAGAACTGATTTGTTTTACAACCAACAAGCAACTCATTCTATGGTAGTTCAAATTTTAGGAGACAAATCTGCTTTCAACATCTTTAATTCTAAGACAAAGAGACTGTAAGGAACTTTTCTCTATACTTTGCAAAAAGGAAGTGGTGGGGAGTTCTTGAAACTCAGATATGGAACTTCAGATGTTTGGCATATGTCTATAATTCTCACTTATCTTTTGTGTATTCATTTTTTGAATTATATTTGCCTTAGAGGTAAAACAAAAGAATTCTAAAATGCAACATTTGTCTGAAAGGCCTCTTTAACCCTTTTGCCCCTGCTTAGACTTCAACTTTCTGATTAATGAACCTACCTGTAATCTGACAGTTCAGTGTAATTTATTGAAAAAAAAAAAGCCTTTATCAAAAGCTGTCATATGATCACCCCAGTGTATTTGTGTACTAATTGGATAAATCCATTTGAAACTAAATCTATTAGCATTACCTTTTTGGTTTCATCCCTCTCATTACCAGTAATGGTGATGACTCCCTCACAGCTAAGGTTAAACCGGAACCAATTGTATTTACATCCTCAAAGTAATTAAACATTAAGCCATGCTAAGGGAACAAAGCAGGTTTTCTTTTTTCATTAAGGATCTTTAGGGAAAAAAAAAAAAACAAAAACAACATTTTGCTTTTAAAATAATTTGCTTTACTCACTGATTGATAGAATTTTCTTTACAATCTGAAAGCGATTTCATTTGTCTCAAGTTATCTGTCTTTAGCTCACTGTTCTGCCTTGACTTACTCTGTAATAGGACTTAGTCTTTCACTCCATCCCTCAGTAAGTAAACATGCATGATAATCAGACCTAAACAGTCATGTCATCCTGTGGACGTACAATCAGTTATACTGAGGATTTGTACCGCTTCTACCCTGATAGCTGTGTCTATGTGATTTTCGTTTAATATGGATCGGAAAATAATTCTAAAATTCACTGAATCTTTCTCATAGTTTTCTTTTCAGAGAAAACTTGAATGCCTAAAAAACTAGACAATCTTTTAGTTACAGGGAAAACCAAACCTCTGTGTAACACTGATGGCATTCATTAGGAGAAAACCATTAAATCTGTTGTACAGCAAATGTCTTTTCACTGTCTCCTTCTTAAGGATCCTGCATATGATCTTTTATTTCTTCATTAAAATGATACCCTCTCCTCTCCTAAGTGTGACCTGTTTCTAGTATGTTGCTAGTATTGATCTATACCTGTCTCGGAGATAATAAGACTTTTGCAACCAAACCTGTGAGATTCTGAAAGCTCCCTGCACAGTGTGATCCTCAGCTGGAGTTAAGTGGTTTCTTCTTGTGCTTCAGTTTCTCCCAACCGTTTTTGTCAATTACTGCTTTAAGATATTTTCAGTGCTTCTAAAAAGTGCCTTTAGTTTTTTGGTACTTTATTCCTAATTACATGACCAAGCTGTATACCTTTTCTTTTAAAGCACATTTATTGGCATCCTGTCAGGAAGCACATTGATATTTATACTTAAATTGTTTGATTTAATGTATGACCTGGCCTTGACTCCTGTTATCTAGAAGAAATATTGATTCTTTCTGAACCCCATTTTACTCTATATTCTTCAGATTACAAGCTTGTTGCCCCATATCTTAGATCAACAACTTTGACATAATTTGCCTGGGGGAAAAAGGAGGGTGTTGCAAATCCTATGTGTTGAATATTGTGCCTTTGTAGCTTACAGAAGCCATGATAACAATACTAGCTGTTTCTGAATTGCTACAAAAATAGCTCATTTCACTGATTTGTATTAAGAAAACAAAACAACACAAAAAACCCCAAAGTAAATCTCTAGATTACTTTGGATAACTGCAATATTTTTCCTTTTATTGCTACTTCATTATGTATTTAGGATCATGCCTATAATCAAACAATACCAGAAGTACTTTATTGCTTCTGTCTAAATCAAAGTTATTTCAGATTTTGCACTACAGTTCCCCCAGTAGGACCTGTAAGGATATGCAGAATCTGTAAAAATGTAGAACATGAGTGTCTGCTTTGCTAAGATTATCTGATTGAAGACTTTTTCTATGTAAATGCAGATAATAATTAAATGGCATAAGAAACAAACAAAACACAGACACATAGACCTGACAGACAAACATAACCAAGACAAGACAAAATCAAAAACTCATTAGTCACACTAAATTAGTAATGGGCTATCAAGAAACTGCAAGCAAACTGAGGATTTGTGACCAATAAGGTTGCAAACTTGGGGGGCTGTGATATTGGAGCTTGGAGGAAGGTGTTCAGTGGGACTATGCAAATGAAAGAATGAAACTGTTGAGAAGTCCTACACCTGGATAATGGCAATCCCAGGCACACCTGCAGGTTGGATGCAGAGTGAGAGCAGCCCTGCAGAGAAGGACTATGGAGCGCTGGTTGACATAAACTCAGCATGAACTAGAAGTGTGCATTTGCAGCCAAGAAGGCCACTGAATCCTGGGCTGTATCAAAAGGAGCATGGCCAGCAGATCAAAGGAGGTGATTCTCCCCCCTCTACTCTGTTCTTGTGAGACCCCCACCAAGAATACTGAGTACAGTTCTGGTGCCCTCAACATAAGAAGGACATGGAAGTGTGGGAACAAGTCAGAAGGAGGGACATGAAGTTGATTAAGGGGACTAGAGCACCTCCCATATGAAGACAGACTGAGAAAGCTGAGGTCATTCAACCTGGAGAAGAGAAGCCTGCATGGACCTCTTGTAGCAACCTCCCAGTATCAGAAGGAATCCTACAGGAAAGCCAGAGAGGGACTCTTCATCAGGAGCTATGGTGATAGGACAAGGGAGGATGGCTTCAAACTGAGTTTAGATTAGATGTTAGGAAGAAATTCTTTACTGTGAGGGTGGTGAGGCGCTGGAACAGGTTGCCCAGAGAAGTCTTGGGTGACTTAACCCTGGCCCTGTTCAAGGCCAGGTTGGACAGGGCTTTGAGAAACTTGATCTAGTGAGAAGTGTCCCTGCCTATGGTGGGGAGGTTGGAACTAGGTGATCTTTAAGGTTCCTTCCAATCCAAACCATTCCATGATTCTATAATGAGCAGGGAAAGGTAACTGGGGAGGAACAAAGGAGGAACTGACAGAAAAGGGTTTTTGAAAAGGCCCTTTACATATAAAAGAGGAACAGTCAATATACTTGTCTGACTGAGTCTTGTGGCAGATCACCATAGTCTGTCTTATTCTACTAAATATTTTAAGTTTTTTTAATCTCACTCTTTATTCCATATGTGTGAGTACTGCAAGGACTAGCAACAGCTACCAGGGGAATCAGTGTGAGAGAACTGCATGCTGGCAGCTAGAGTCACCCCAGGTCGGTGGTGTCAGCTGCAGGAGAGACTGGGGTCTTGCATCAGCTATTGAAGTGTGTGAGGGTCTTGTCCCCAGACACTGAGATGGGACTGGCATGTATCCTGTAAAATGCATTGGGAGAATGAGGCCAATCATTGCTGATGCTAGTGTTAGCAATGAATTGCAAAATTTTCTGAATTTGTCGACTTGTTTTGCATGTCTGAATTCCCTGTTTTAATGTAATTTTAATATTATAATAAAAATAAAGCCTGAAAGCTCAGATGATATACAAGGTCCTCTATGTGTACATGCATATTTACATTATTCCGAACAAGTCCAAGAGTACAGATTATACTATCATATCTACAAGTTATTAGCCAAAGTTTGATTATTTTCCATCAGACTAAATGGGATTGTTGAATATCAAGGTTAATAAACCAATAGTACGATAAAATCGTCAGAGTACTACCTGTGCTTTAAAAATATACATATGTTATATACTGACATTGAAGGATGCATAGAGGTCTTGATTTGTAAGAGATTTCTCTTGAATTATAATTATTCTGATGCTTTCTTGGATATGGTAATTTATTTTATAGTGCATCAATCCTGAAAATCATGCTAAGACCTATGCAGTTTCCAGATGATTGTCATTTCAGTGAAGGAGGAAAAAGAGTAACAGATAAATTTTCTCTGAAAATGCCACTTAACAAGAAGACATTGTCTTCTGTGAAAATATATCTGTTCAGGAGAGGATAAGCAAGAAATGAGGAACAATTGAAAATTCTCTGTTGTCCATTACTTGTTTCTACTGTTTCTTCTTTGCTCTTTGCAAGAGTTAAATACCACTTGGTGTCTTCTAATTTTCTGGGGACTTGGGAAAAAGTCAGTTTTTCCTCTGCACACCTGAATTGCAAGGACCATGGAAAGAGTTTGGCATCAGAATGAAAACAGTCTCATCCACTCTGAAAATATGCTGAAAATTTAAGATCTGTCACCCCCCGAACTCTCTAACTAGCAAAGTTAGGCACCTGCAGAGGCATTTTACAGAGTCCTATAATACTTTAAGGTAGAGGCCTTTAAACTTTATTTGTTCTCCAAAGTTGTTTTTGTTGCATGTAAACCTTCCAAAAGAATTTGCATATACTTTTTTTTCAAAGCTTATCTTGATATTATGGGATGATTTTATTTGGAAAATAGGATCACTGAGCTCAAAGAACTAGAGCACAATGGCAGTATAATCTAAAAAATCTAAGTGCAGATTCACTGTGTGAGCCAAGCCTCGTGGAGCCTTCCCTATATTTACATTCTGCACAACATGATTCTGAGACACGTTGCAGGACTACAATCATGTATTAAGAAAACAGTGTATGATTGCATAAAACTACACTTATTTTCACAGCAAGGTTTTCATGAGTGAAAGCTGTGCTTAGTGTAAGGTTTTGTCATAAGGACTGGATTTTTGGCCATCAGGTTGTGCAAGGACTTTGTTTGCTTATGAGCTCTGCAAACAGAAGGGGAAACCTCCCAGAATGAACTATGTCACTGAGCCTACTAACTATGCAGCTGATATTGGGTCTGTAGTAACAAAGTTTTTTTCTTCCTTTCTTTAAACCTTGATGCTGGTAGAATGGAAACTGGAAGACTGGCATCATGATTCTGAAAACAAGAATATCAAAACAATTTGTTTCTACATATCCAAGAAGTCATGAGAACTTCCTCCAATGCATAGCACAAGTGAATTTGTGAACTGGTAACTAGGTATTGGCATAGAAGAGACACTTCCCCGCACCAGGCATTAGAAAGAAGCCAAAGCAGTGATGATACAGCCATTCACAGGGATAAATGTATTAACTTACCATATTCAGATCACAAATGTTATGCAGTTGAGATAGACGTTTAGTATTCTTGCCTGTTAATGGTTTAAGGTATCCATTTCTCCTAGCTAAAAGAACATTTTAAAAAAAAGATTTTAGTGCTTTTAATATTCCTATTTATTTTTAAAAATATATTTTATGGGGGGTTTGAGCCAGAAATATCCCTTATTGAGTAAGTAATGGTGAACTGGAAGTGAAAAAGATGCCTGCAAAAATAAGGAGGGCAGGCAATTCTCTTCTGAATAAATAATTGTTAATAAAAAAACCAAAAAAACCCCAAACACAATTAAAGCAAGTGGTGCTGCCCAGAGGAAAGTTTGCAATACTACAGAGGTTAGAAATACCAGATGATGCACTTCTTGAAATTTCTGTAAAGAAACAACTAAGCTGACTTTCTCTACTGCAAAATCTTAATGAAAATTTGCTATGAGAAGTTGTGGCCTGAACTTCAAATTAAAAAGGAAGTTTATAGTTTTCATATCTCTCTCCTTTTTTGTAGCATAAACCTGGGTCTTGACTTTTATTATTTCAAAAGACCTAGTTTAATGGTCTTGTTTGAAAAAGAAATTGAGGATGCTGATTTGATTTTAAATACACGTTTTAATAAAATACAAAGAGAGCACAGGTGAGACATTAGTTCTAAGGGAAAATTCTATTATGGTAAAAGTAATAACCATATTCCTATTGACTTTAATCAAGTAGAATCAAACACAGTTGACTAAATTGATATTACTTTGTTTTTTAGATTTAAAACAATCTTTTTGATCTGTACCTGGAGATAAAAGAATCATCAGTGACATACTGCATACAAAATGAAGTGTTAGTCTACAGAAGGAAGTTTGTCAACACAGTCTCCAAAAGCAATGCAGGAATAAGTCACTCACTCCCCTCTTTTCTTCCACAGGTAGATACCTAGCACTTTTACACAGGAAAATTATTTTGACTCACTTAATTTACATTGCAGATAAAGTGAGAAAATATTGTGTAAGAAGATGAGGAATGGATTTTTTTTTGAAAAGGTAATAAAATGGGAGCTTGAGGGAAAAAGACAGGATCTTGCGAAGACTGAAGAGACAGAGTGCCCTCCAGGCACACCAAGGATTTGTTGTTATAGGTGCAGGGTAAGCAAAATTACCTTTGAGGGAATGGGAGAACAATGGTATGCGCAAGAATGGATTATTTTTCTAAGATTATTTGAGTCGATAACTGCAGGTGAATTTTTGGTCCCAGTCAAAAAATTACTGCTTTAGTAAACCCAAAACTTCAGCCAGTGGTAATCCACTTAAGTATTTGCAAATTTTCTTCTCAAACTGTCTCTCAGGCAGAGATACAATCTCTAGCCTCTAGACTGAGTACTGTCTATTTTGAGGCTATGAAAATGTGGAAAGGTATAACCGTCACTGGGCAACTGTCAGTACAGCTACAGACATTCTGTCACTGCGGACTCTAGGCTAGGTATGACAGAGAGTTTCTAATCTCTGTTAAGGTCCTTCTCAGACCAGTAGTTTTTCATGTACGGAGATCTTGTAGGTGTGTTGTAGCATCATATAACAAGACATATTAGAGTTTTGTACAGGTTAGCTAAAAAGAAAACTGCTAGATATTACTAATCTGTCAATACTTTTTAAATTTAGAAGCATTTTTTTGCCACTACTTACATGAGTAAATAAAATTGCTATGGGCTGTTCAAATACTTAAATTTAATTGACAAGACAGATTATTAGTGAGAGGAAATATCATAAATACTTCAAAATAGAGTGGATTTTTTATTATTCAACCTCTCAGTCATTTATTTGAGGCATAATAATGTTTGTAGGACAGGTAATGACAATAGCATTTTGAAGCAAGGCATTTTCAACATGAGAGAAAATGAAAGGTGTCATCAAAAAAGGAGAAACAAAACAATGACACATTGTATAAATGTGGAAAGAAATTTTTGATAAACTGGCAATAATAAATAAATTAAGAAATGATAAAGAGAAGATATAAAGTGTATGACTGCTCAGTATTTCACATTAACTCATTGTTTCCATATCACCAAAAGATAGGGTCCAAGTTTCACATTTGAATTCCAGGTGATACTATTTTCCGCCAACCAACAGCTCATCTATACATCATATGTCTCATCTAATGTCTTTAAAGTACACTACAAAAATAATTTTTTATAGTCTTATTTTTTCCTCATATTCTTAGCTCCTTGATCATTCTTTTAAGAACTTGTTTAATTCAATCTAAGGCAAGCATTAAAAGAATTACTGCCTTTAGCAGAGCATCTTTCATCTCAAATGACATAGAAGTACTCTCCAAACTGGTTTACATGTTTAAAATTACAGTACAATTCAACCATCTGGAGTTGGTAAGGAGGAATGGGTAAATTGGGGTAAGGAGGAATACTGCACTTCCCTTGCAACCAGATATCCTTACCATTTACTTACCTTTACATAATAGGAAAATTTGGACCTGAGTTAGCCAGGGTGCAATGGTGTATAAGAAGCCTCCGAGGAACTTATCTCTCAAGTCCTGCAGGGTGCGCACGTAGCTCTGGTAAGAGACTGTCTTTCGTGGGCAGGTGTCTTTATTGTGCCCAGATATGGGCACAATGGTGCTTAGTGCAACGGATGTTCAGGCCATCTGAACAAATAAGTTCTTATTTGCACATTGCTCAGTCATAAGGGCTTTTATTTTGAAGCTAAAATAGAGGATTGAGTGTGTGCTTCCAGTATCACAAAACAATTCACAAGAAGACAAGTATAGCTCCTGAAACCTGTTAGCTACTGTGCCTCAACACAGCCTGTGCCATGGAGAAGTTGCCCAAATAGATCCTAACTCCTTCTTTTTTTTTTTTTTTTAAATAAGATATTTATAGCTGATATGCAAACAGTTACATTGTGAGCTGGCAATATCTGCTGATGACACTAAGATATTCAGCACGGTATAAATGAGGGGTCACTGTAAGGTCACACAAGCAATCAAATGACAGTTATATTAAATATAAGTAAGTGCAATATATGTGAAAAAGATACTAGCTTTACTGCTATGATATACACAACAATGGGCAAGCCAAATGCTAGTAATGATTATAAAAGCAAAAGGAAATTAGAAAAATCAATAACTAATGGAAAACATACAAAGAGTAGGAAGCACGTCTGTAACTAGGGATGAACACTCCAGTTTGCAGAAGAGAAAATGGAGAGTGGATTACTGGTAACAGTATTAAGAAACAGAAGGGGATTGAGGTAATCAGCTCAAGTTGTTTACTGTTTGCTTCTTCCTATGTAGCTAAGTTGGAATTTCTTTGCCATAGGATGCTTCAGTGGCCAAATGATTACACAAAATTCAAAAAGAACTGAGTAAATTTGTGTGAGAAACACCCACTGATGGTTATTAAGGACCACCAAACCCTCTGTGGCCCCCAATCTGCTGAACCTTAATTCACAGGAAATGAATTGTTTTGGGGATATATGACTATAGTATTACACTGCTCATATTTGATTTTTTAAGTGTTTTCTTAGTATTTTATTAGTAGAATATGTTGGAATAGGTTGACCTTTGATTTGACCCATTATGATCCTTAAGTACAAGCTATTACTTTTATCAACTGACGATCAAGATCTTTTCTCAGTAATAGAGAAATAGAAAGGACTTGGTCAATAAGGAGAAATCAGTCTATACTGTGATGACAAACTGAAATCACATAAGAAATTAAAGCATTTTGTTCCATCTGGGGATATCCAATCCTTAAGCATAAACATCTCATACTCTGGAAAGCTGAAATCTAATGCAGTGGGAAAATATTTTTATACATAGTCTGCCTGAATTTCTGCAGTTATTAAAACTTGAATAGACTGGCTTATTAAAAAAAAGAAAGGCTTTCAAAAGTGTGATGGTGAGTAGTATAGGAAGAATTTAATAGATCATGATACAATTAACTAAACATTGAGAAGGACGAATACATTCTCAGTCCAGTACAGCTGTTGGGCAATGTTCATTTTATGGTGCAGCAACACAGTTCATCAAATTTTTCACAAACAAAACATGTAGCTCCTCTCTAGCAGAAAGTTGTTAGAACATATTAATCAGCTTACACCCATCTCCTAAAATACAATTTAGATTTTTTCCTCCAAAACTGAATAGATTGTTGTGATATCAAGGTACCTCTTTCAGATTTAGGAGTGGTTATTCGATACAAAGTCATAAATTTCCTCCAAAATATTAGTAAAGATGCTGTAAATAGCTACAAATTCCGACAAAATTAATTCAAACTTCCATAAATGTTTTGGTGCTCACTTGAAATGTATGACCCTGAGTAATTCTGAGCCAGTTTTTATCTCAAATGATATTCAGAAGATCCTTTTCTTTTTTATATTTTTCATTAAGCTCATAAATATGCAGTGGCTAATTATGAATTAAAATTAGTATTTCTACATCAGCAATACTGAAACATCACATAGGAGAATAAGAGAAGTGTCCTCAAATGAAGAAATGGAGGCAACCTCAATTATTTATTCAGTCCAGACTTTAGCCAGGGTATTGTATGAGTAGCAACTTTGTGATTCTGTTATTACCTCTCACAACACCTAGCTGCCTAAAAAATGGTATTATTTAGACTTTGCACTTAACCTATTTATGGAATATTATCCATCATTTCCCAAGGATTTCTACTTAATGGTCAATATTCTGTAAAACTGACTTTGCAAAGACTAAAATGTTCAGTTTTATGTGAATAATACCTACTCTGAAGTCAAATAGTTGATTTGCCTCACTGCAATATTTGCTTATTTGTTTTAAAAGGTAAAATAAATATGGGTATTCCTTCTAAACATCTATTTGCTTAATATTTACAAAAAACTTAACAAAAACATTACTGAAAACATGCAAAGATTTTTCTTTCCTTAAACCGCATTTCAGATGTTGTAGTTTGAAATGACTAAGTTAAAAAGTATAAGAAAGTGTCTGGTACAGCTTTATACCATTACTTCATTTCACTGGTAGCTGTATGCTTTTATAAGGGTTTTTGTGGTTTACACAGCAAGGCACTGGCTGCAGTGGCTGTCAGGCCGCCCGTGTGAGGAGAGGCCCAGGGCTGGACATGGCCAGTTCCAGCCAGCTCCAACCCACCCAACACAGGGCACGGCTGAGCCCTTCCAGCACCATGGTGGTGGTGCCTCAGGGACACAGACCTAAGAAAGAGCAAAATGCCTGACAAAGAAAGGTGAGAGTAATGAAAAGGAATGACAAACAGCTCTGCAGACACCAAAGTCACTGAAGAAGGAGCAGGAGAAGGTGTTCCAGGTGCTGGAGCTGAGATTCCCCTGCAGCGCCTGGTAAAGACCTTGGTGAAGCTCCTTGTCTGTCACCCATGCAGAACCATTCAGGAGCAGGCTCCTGGTAGAAGCTGTGTCCCCTCAAGAAACCACAATGGATCAGTCTTTTCCTGAATGACTGACCCTGTGAGATAGACCCATTCTGGAGCAGAGGAACTGCATGAAGAGGAGCAAGCCATAGAGACAAAGGTTTATGGACTGAACACGAACCTCATTCTGCATCCTCTTACACCACTCAAGGCAGGAGAAGGTGGAACGAGGGATGAAATAGTGAAGCTGGGCCTGGGAAGAAGGGGACGTAGGGGGAAATGTTTTCATTTGGTTAAATTTGTATTGTTTTATGTTCTTACTGTTTTAGATTGTTCATCATCCTACTCTATTTTTAATTCCCAATAAATTAATTTTCCCCAAAAAAAGTCTCTTTTGCAGACAGTAAATGGTAAGTAATTTCCCTGTATTCACCTTGATTTATGCTTTTCCATCTTATTATCTCTGCTGTCCTGTCTAGGAGAAGTAGTGAGAGCATGTCTGGATGAAGGTCAGGCTGCCAGCCAAAGTCAACCTATCACAACAGTGCAATCATAATTTGGAGGCTTTAGTCTTTATTCCCCAGGAACAAATTACTTGGAGCAGATTTTTTTACTTCTAGAGAAAATCTATACAGCTATTTGAGCTGCTATGGTGTGATTTTTCACTTCACTTTTAGTAGGCTCATAATAAGTTTTCACAAGAAATCTCTAGTAAAATACTTGAAGCACTGAGAAGGTGTAAAAGAGAAATATCACTCTGGAAATAAGTGTGAGAATGCCAATTTTTCAAGTATTCCCATTGTGTAAGGTGTCCACGTGACTTCTTCATTTAATTCTTGCTATCCTGTGAAGACAGTTAAGAAGTATTTGAACATGTATGTGTGTACGGTATCATAGCAGGGCTGATTTGTCTAAAACAGTGAGAGTTATTAGCTTTTGCTCTGCGTCTTTTCAAAGAAATTTAATTAAAATGAAGTATTACATGGATGCTGAGGCCGGAGCTAGACTTGTCAACTATACAATTCTGCATACACAGCAATTAAATGCAGGTGAAATGAACTCTTCTATTACTGATCATGTATAGCTGTATGATTTTTACCTCCTGATAAAATAATAAAATAATTGTTTGAAGTAACTTTGATATCATGCTGCAACTAACAGCACAACAGAAAGTTAAATATTGAAATTAAACATTTTTTTCTGCTTTACTGATGTTTTCCTTATGCAAGTATTGGCAAAACAAGCAGAAATGCAATATATTCATTTAAGTTATTCAGACATGGATTGCAAATAAATTTAGACATTATTAGGAAACTCTAAGATGGATTCTTTAGTCATTGTATTAGCCAGTGTACAGTGGGTGTGAAGAATGTAGTGGTTACAAAGCATGTACTTTTATTGATATGAAAGAACATATAGTTTTTTTTAAGCACAGTGAGGTATTATAATGTGTCCCATTGTACCTTGCACATTATTTTTTCTATAGTAGTTATGTTGTTTAAATAAATGACTGGAAATGGAAAGGAAATGTATCCAACACTACCTTAAAATGTTCTTTACTGACAGCTATGCAGTATGACCTATGCTTTAATATCGTTCCATTCAGCAGTTACGAAACAGTTGAGTGCAAAGTAGCAGTGCCTTAAATACTAAAAAAATCTATAAAGGTAAGGATGAGTTGAAAATTAAGCCAGGGAAAATACTGCTCTGGGAGCTTAGAAAAGGATAGATTTTCCAATACAAGTGTTTTAAAATCTGATATTTTATCAAATGCTGCTACTTGACCTAGTCAAAATGGTGTTTATTTTGGAGATAAGCAATACCAGGTCATAGGTCACATTCCCTCTGTGTACGGAAAAGGTTTACATGGCATTGTCAAACCTGTCAAATGCAATAATATTTTTTCCTTTTCCTAGAGCTATGAAAATAGCTGTGCACTGATAAAACACATCTCTCAGAATCATACAAACTTTTGTTCAAAATCTTAAGAAAGGAATTTTAAGATTGAACATGAACAGGGTCATTATTTATCTGAAATGTGATATAGTCATCTGGGAATGTGTTTGCTCTCTCAGTCTCTCCATGTATTATAGTGAAGGTAGGGGGATGACACCTGGAAGTGCATGCTTCAGGTTGTTTTAACTAGCAACTGCTGCAGCTCAGAACATGGCAGAAAAGAATTCAGCAGATTAAGGCAACAAAGGACCACGAATACTTTCTCTGACTATTAGTACAAAGTGAACCCTGTGATGCTGCACCTTCAGTGACTTGTATTTGTGACTACTGTGTTAAAGATGTGCCGAGCACCACGCAAGTATGAAATATTTTAACAAAAAGAAATAAAATTTGTGGAACATTTCCCTTACTTAGAGGATGACCCAAAATTATAAAAAATTACGATTTTATTCCAGATACATTAGTGTGAAACATTCAGTACTTTTTCTACAAAGGTGTAAACATGCAAGATTTCTCCTCTTGAAATAAGTGACGAGTTTTGCAATATTACAATGGCACATAGAAAATTCCTTTATAAATCAGCCAATGAAACCTCTAGTCTTTTTTCAGACAGTGTAAATATTTGATGTTCATAGAGTTTTGTTTACGTAACATGGAACTGGACTGAATTTCATTGACTGTTTCATGCAAAAAGAAGTCAGAGATGTTAAACAGTGATGCAAGATGAAATCTCATAAGACATGACTCTGTAAGTAAATTAAGAAATTAGTCAATCTAATCTTAAGTGCAGATCAACCATTTTATGGATTTACTAGTGATATTAAATTAACAATACACAAAGAAAGTTCAACATTAGCTTGATGATAACCATACTTTATTTTCACGTATATTGAGCAACATCTTCTACATTATTTATTAAACTTAGTGCAAATATTGTTTTCTTGAAGAAAGAATTTTTTATAGAGACTTTTTTTGATCTACCATTAACAGATCAATTTATACAGAGTACAACATCCAGTTTGCCAGTCTTTTTGTTTCTATTGATAAATTATTTAGTCCAAGAAAATCACTGACAGCATTCATGCTTGAAATCTGGGAATAAACTACACCTAGATATCTTAAAGAACCATAATAAATCACCATATTATCCATATAAATCTTCACTAATGATCTGATATGTAGCCATGGCAGGCCATTCATACAGATTAATGAAATAAAAACTGAGTTCATTCAGAGGCTTATAAAATCCATACTAATTATTTAGCATATCAAATTAATTACAGATTATAGTATTTTATCTACAAATATTTAGATCACAGCATCACTGTCTAAAACATAAATCAAAATACAACTAAATTCTTACAAAATGAGCTAATATCAGCATTTTTGACTATTCAAATTTATTATACATTATTTCTCCAATTGAAAAAAAATATTAAATTAATTGTTTAACTATGTATTTGTTTGGAAGTTGTTATACCTCTGAACAGGAGTGACCAAAATTTCAGCAGATGATATCTGCAAGAACCAATGAGGAAATGGAAAGTTCTAACAAAGCACAAGGTATTGACAAGGAAGTGGGAGGAAAAATCAATGGATCAGTCTCTGCTCTGATTTATACCCTTTGCAAACACACAGTGGTGGATTTCAATGGTTATAAATCATTTTGTCTCTACCAGAATCAATGGAAAGATTTGTATTTAGGCCATCTGAAGCTCCGTCCAACATCTAGAAGTAGAGGCTGCCAAGAACTAGAGGACGAAGATGAGTTTTTGCCCGGTCTGATTCACTGAAGGCCTTGGGCAATAATGAAAGTACTGCCTGAAAAAAACCCTAAAAGTCTGTTTTTTTAACTGATGACCATCAGTGGATGTAAGTGACAGGCCTGTCTTTTTTTCTCTGTCATTTAATATTATCTAATTTGTATCCACTCGAATAGTCATTTAAAGTAGAAATATATATTAATTGCTTTATTCCAATTGCTCACATACTATGTGTGAGGTGATAGATAAGGCCACACAAAAGAAAGGAAAAGGCTCCTTGATGGTTTCCTGGGGAGGCTTTCTCAGGAACTGATAAAGGGATTAAAAGGAAGAAAGTAGTGATGTGGAGATAACATAGCCTCTCTGTCCCATTCCCCCCCCTTCCCCCAAACATCCTGGCTGCCAGGAACTTGGGAAGTGGACCCTTAGGCCTATTTCATCTGTCTATCATCCCAAAAATTAGTTTCTTGACTATAAGCCGCTCAACTACCTAAAGAAAAAGGTATAATAAGAGATTCGACATAAGCAAAAATTGGGGAGTTCCATCAATGCTGCGGAAGTAACCGACAGGCTACCTTTTCTCCTTCCACCTTCTCAGGATGTGAGCAATTGCTTTATACATATGCACTAATTTTACTTTTGCTCCATAGAACTTTAAAATTTTTACTTATTCTTTGTTAATTCTTTTGCTTTAGCATGTATGCCTATGCTTTGCCTGATTATTGTTATTACTGAATAGTTTAAGTGTGGGTTTTTTGCAGTTAGACCCTATTCCTGACACAGTGAACCTCATAAATTGTCACAAATTTGTACTAATAAACCTTTTATTTTGTGAACTGTTAGAATGAGTCCATTTTTAGGTGCCAACAGTTTTGTCGACCGTGAAATAATTCATAGGGAAAATCTGCTGAGGGGTTTTTCTACTGCTATTTGGTGTAGTCCTTATACAAAAAGGTATCAAATGTCTTGTCTGTCTCGTTGAATCTGTTAAGCGAAGGGTGTTGTTAGGTGAGACTCTAACAGACTGTTTTGGACATTAAAAGGCTTTGATCTCCTAAGGGACTCTGATAGGCAAAAAAGTAAATTCATACAGGTTGGACAGAACATTCCTCTTTTCTGGCCCTTTTCACGTGACACTATGTCAATTCTGCTCTGTCAACACTCCCTCATTCAATATGTACCTGCCAATGCATAATGCATCCCTGTTCTTAAAACCTGGAAGGAGTACAAAAGAGAAGAAAACAAAACATTATTACTATGGGATGGCAATTCAGAGCTGTCCTCATCAATAAAAGACATTGTCTCTTGGGGTCACTACTGTTTTACACACTTTCCCTCTGCAACATAAACACCCCTCCCACCACAAAGATTAAAAACAAGTATTTTTCTTTTTCCTACACTCTGTGATGAAAACATGGAAAATAGCATGATCCTGATTGAATCGCAATTTGTTCTGGAAAACTGTGATGAAGTTACAAATTAAAGTGAGGGCAGGGTTTTCCTTGCAGGATGTGGTAGTTCACATAAAGAATCCTGATGCTTTAGCACTTTGGCATCCTAAGGGAAAAGACCTATATGTGAGGTCTGAAAGAGAACCTGAGATTTCTGAGGCAGTTCAAACCTCGGTTTCAGAGGTGTCTCTAGGAGCAGAAGGCATTGACATTATAGGCTATAAACAGTAACAAAAGAAGCTCATACCCTAAGGGTATTGAGCTGATCAGAGGCTAGTCCAGATTCCTGGCATCATTAGTTTTCTTCTTGTAAAGTTGAACAAAAGCCAGTAGGTAGCATATTTTGTGAAAATGGTGTTTTATTTTCTGGTGCCCCTTCTAAAGACAAATATTTATCTAGGGCAGATTAAAGGTCAGATAAACAAGCAGTGTTTATGGGTTGCTACTTGTTTTGGAATATTCAGAGAAAAAGGTCCACCCTGAACTACACAAAGAAGGCAACAGTAAGAGAAAATATAGGACTTACAGACAGCAAAGGAGATGTAAAAGAGTAAATGCAGCTGGCCAAGCTTGACTAGCCTGACTAAGATGACAACAACATGAGAAATGGCAGAAATTAAAAACTATGTATAAACAGAGGCATTACCTTACAGAACTGCTTACCAAGGCAGAATTTTCCAGGGTAACCACATCATGAATAACAAGTACGTATAAAAAGTCAGCAAAACTGAGATCCCTGGGGGAAGAGTAAGTAGAGTAGCTGGTTGTAAAGAGGAAGAAACTGGACTGTGAAAAGAGCTGTAGAAAAGGGTAGTAAATCATGTCCTTGGGACTGACCGGGAGTACATGCCACCCAGCCCAGTGCTTGATCACTGCAGTTTAGAGCAGGACACTGGAACCACTCTTTCCATCCTAATCATGTCTGACTTACCTCCAACACGATGAGGGTCACAGGGCGATTTTCCCCATCATCAATGAGGAAATATCAGGTCATTCTTCCTAACATCAACCAGGGGATGCCTGGAGGGTACAACTTACGGAGGCCTTTTCCTCTCCTGAGTGTCACATTACAATGCTTTTTTTATTTTTACTTCTATTTTGTAACTCCATGGTTTAAACTGTAGAGTTGAAGAATCCCCCTCACTCAACCATTTTGGTGCTGCCTTTACTCTGGGGAGGGTGTTCATCCCCAGTGCAAGAGTAGTAATTCAAACCTTTTAATATGGATAAAATTAACTGCTAGGTTACAAGGTTTCTCTTCCAAAAGCCTCTGTATTTTGTGATGAAAATGGCAGTGATCAATCAGCTGGACTCCAGTTAAAGCCTCCTTGATAATTTTTAAATCATGATGGAGATATTTGAAATATGTTGTACTTTCTTGTTCTCTAATATAGATTTATCTACCTTTGGTGTTAATTAAGGTATTCTTTATTCTTAGCAATAGGAGAGGATTGGACCCACTCATTTTACTCTTGCTGATAAAACCCTATGGTTCAAACAGAAGACTTGAAGAGAAAATGCTGGGGGGAAAAATAAAGTAAACTGCACTTTTAAATGGGGTAATGATGAAGTAAAGAAAATTTAGGTAGTTGAATCCAACAGTTTAACCTGGAATGTGTAAGGTCATTTTAAAATATGCTTGTTCGCACTCTGCCATATTGTAGCATCTAAAAGAACTGGGTATATTTTAGATTAACAGTATGCATCTTTAATTATGTTCTCTGAGGTTAACAGTTTTGAGAATTTTGCTGTATTTAAGAGCTTTAGCCCATCAAAAAGGTTTTTCTGATCTTCTCTGACTCTACATCATAGCAGACACCAATGTCACACCAGTCCCCAGGGAACTCTCAGATGCATGAACCCTAAACTTTTTCTTACAGAGATTTAAAGAATTACAGCTTGGTACTTACACTCAAGCTTTGTTCTCTATGTGAAATATTCAGCTCTGTGCTACTCTGTGTGACTGTACATCAGTTGATAGCCAGCAGGACTAGGTTTTCAGATTAAATAGTATTGGCTCTGATTAAAAGAAACAGTATCCAAAAGAAGCAATTGCTATCAAAGTTGAGCTTCAAATAAACTTCTCTGTTTTCATGGTACAAACTGTTGTTCATACCATGATGATCATGCTTTATTGTTGCAGTTCTCCAGTATCAAATGATAATAAGCACATAAGATATAAAAACCAAAATGAGATTATTTCTTGTTGCACATCAGAAAACAGAGAGGCTCATTTATATTTTCCCAACGGTGCTAGGCACAATAAGGTCAGAAGTTGCATATTGATTCAAATCTACTGTTCTTGCCATTTCTTGATATACCCACATACATTCAGATACTTTAAGAATAAAATATTTTCTCAGTAGATTAATGCATGGCGGAACAGCCAAATCTCACAAGTACCAGGTGCTGCGCTGAGTTTGCTAATTGTAGTTGAACTTTGGCATCTCAGCCTTCAAGAATGATCTTGGCAAGCCAGAACAAATAGGGGATAGGGAATTAGGTTTGTTGTATATTTTGGGGTGGAAGGGATTTCTAAAGTCCTCCAATTCTAACACCTGCCAAAAGAAGGCCTAACTCTGAAGCTAGATCACACAGCTCAGGGCATGTCTTGATGAGCTTTTAAAATCTTCAGTGATGCAGATTCTATAATTTTCATGGGCATATTTTTTGAAGGCCTGTAGCGCTTTCAATTATTAAGATTCGTCATTGCTATGGCCGCACCTTGAGAGTTCTGTTCAGATCAGGGCCCCACAATTTAAGAAGGATATGAAGGTCCTTGAATGCATTCAGAGGAGAGCAATAAAGCTGTTGAAAGGAGTGGAAGAAATTTCCTATGAGCCACAGCTAAGGACTTTGGGCTTTTCTAGGTTAGAGAAAAGGAGTCTGAGTAGAGACCTCACTGCTCTCTACAGCTTCCTGAGGAGGGAAAGAAGAAAGGGAGGGGTTGATCTTTTCTCCCCCGTACCCACTGATAGGATGCATGGGAATGATGCAAACTTGTGCCAGAGGAGGTTTAGACTGGACATTAGCAAGCATTTGTTTACCAAGTTGTGGTCACACACTGGAACAGACTTCTCAGAGAGGGGGTGGATGCCCCAAGTCCTTCTCGGCAGAGCTGCTCTCAATCTGTTCATCCCCCAGCCTGTATTGATACGAGGGGTTGCCCAGATCCAGATGCAGCACCTTGCACTTGGTCTTGTTAAACCTCCTGAGATTCCCATGGGCCCACTTCTTGAGCTTGTCCAGGTCCCTCCGGGTGGTATCCCATCCTTTAGTTGTGTCAAACACATCACTCAGATTGGTGCCTCCTGCAAATTTGCTGAGTCCTTTTGCCTATGTCATTAATGGCTGGTCCCAATAACGGCACCCTGAGGGACACCACTTGTCACTGGTGTCTACTGGGACTCCGAGATGTTGACTACTACCCTAAGGATGCAACCATTCAAAGATGTCCGTGTCCACAGCAGTGGAGCTGAAACTAGATGATCTTTGAGGGTCTCTTCCTCACTCTCAGATTCTATGAAATAGCAAAGACATGAAACTTTGAATAAAAGTTTGAAAAAAATGAAAGCTGCTGTAAACCTGTCTTTTTATTTTTCACAACGCCTCATTGTCTGACATTCATTTACAGTCTTCTGACATAAAGTCATTAAAGCTTTAGATTGACCAAAAAAAAAGACAAATTTCTCCCCTCAATGTAATCATTGCCAAAACGATTACTAACGCAGTTTTACACCTGTATCTATGACTTCAGATTGAGACAACAGTTTTCTTGTATAACTTTGTAGTGTCAATGTGAAAATTCTTAAAATAAATTAACTATAACTTTTTTTTACATTTTTTTACTGTTTCAATCACTAAATGAAGTTGTCTGTAAGAAATAAAGAAAATAAGCAAAGAATTAATGGAAAATAGTGAAATTAATACAGCATCAGAGGAGGAAAAAGTAAGTGTTATCTCTCAGAGTTTGATAAATCATCTTGGAAAATACCTTATTGCAGTGTCTTAGACAGACATAAATCATGTGGTGACATGATCGGCCTAACATGAAAATACTCAGTTGTTTGGAGGAATCTATTCTATTTTGCTCAGGGAGTATCAGGAGCTATGAAATTATGTCTTCCACTTACTTGCAACACATAAAAATACTCCACAATAAACTTTCAATTACTTTGTCCAGTGACTTGGTAAAGTTAAATGAAGTAAGGGAAAAACTATGACAGACCTTCATATCTCTGTTTTTTCATTATAGCAGCTGAAAGCTGATAATGATTGTTAAGTATCCAATAACATCTGTAGAGCTGACAGCTGACATGTCAATTGGCAAATTCCTGGATCTGTTTCTTCTACTAGAAATGCTCTCTATTAAATGAATCATAGGACTAAGAATAGGCAACTGCCAGGCAGTTCAAATTATTTTGAGCTCAAACTTTGTAAAGGACAAAACAGGCCCAGGTACTTTCTGTGTATGAGAGGTCAGCTCTCAGTCTTGTCATGACTAAATACCTGCCATTCAGACATACTTTTCCAAGCCAAGGTTTTTATAAGGTACCCTTTCTGCATACAGGTGTAGATGTCATGTGCATATATATGACTGAACATGACTAAATATATAGTGTACTTCTTTGTCCAAAGAAGTGCAGCTGAAAAGACTATATAGCCCCAGTTAGGTGATCTGGATGTACACAAGACTTTTCAAAAGTTTCTGACATTGTGAAATGTCTACCCACTCTTTTTTGGTCTAATGTGGTAAACATCTTTCTCTGGACCTTGAGTCTGATGTGCTAAATATTGTAGAGGAAATGGACAGCAAGTTTTCTTTGTGACTCTGAAAAATGAGAACTAGACATGTAAACATGATAAGATTACTCAGCACTAAGTTTTAAGGAAAAGCGTAATGGTGTGCACTATTGACAGCTGTATATCATAATGAGCAAGAGATGTTACTTAAGAGAGCTTTGGAGGCTATGTGTATGAATCAAATGTGAAAAACACAGCCCCAGAAAAAAAAAACCAAACCAAACTAAAACAGTGAAAATGACAGGAGTATGGACAGCTAGGCTAAGAGAAAATCTTGTCCTGACTATACTAGCAAAAATGCATAGGCTAGAAAAATGAAATAAATAACTTTTTTTTGGGCCTTATTTTTTAAGAACTACACCTTACAACATTTTGGGGAACACCTTGTAACCCAAGAATCATCAAGAGGGAAGCCTTAAGTGTGTTTAGATAACAAATCAGTTCTCTCAGAAACATCATAAATTTACTTAGAGGTGCCAGCCTAATAAATTACAACAGCACATTGTGGAGCACAGAGGAAAATTTACCTAGCACAGAAACAAATTTTCATTACAACAGAGTTATTGGTTATGAAAAACAGTATTGTCTACTGACAGATATGAAGATACACCCTCTCCTAAGTCTCAGAAGAAAATATCTTCTTGGTATTAAAATCATTCTTTCTGATATTACTGTTCTTTTATTATTTTTCATGGCACCTATAGACCTTCTTCATAATCAGGTCTCTGACTTACAGGGTGCTATACAATCACAAAACATCAAAAACTAATGTTCCCTAGAACTAGCAGTTTTTCTAACTCATCTAAGTGGAAAGAGAGAAGTTCTTATCCTCTTTGCACAGTATGACAGGACATGAAAAAATGGCCCCACTTGTTTAGCGGTGCCATAAACTTCCATCCAAAACTGCTGAGCTTCAGCCCCACTTTCTAGTCAAACCCCAGTTCATTCCATTTGCTGCATTACAGACTCATGTCATCCACACCAGTCATGTCATAACCTTATTGGTATAAAACATTAATGAGCTGCAGTGAGAGTAATTTACCTTTTTATTGGGCTTTTCATTTCTTCATATTACAAGCATACTTACCATTGTCATACATGTCTATTTTCTTTTGAAAAAGACATATACTCAGTATCTGAAATCCTCCTGTATTTTCCATGTACCACTGGTAACTGCAATTGTCATCCAGAAGCAGAATTCACGGATAGCAGTTAACCAACAAAGCGCTTAGCCAACTCCGTCTGCCACATCTAGGACTCAGAGTGTCTAGGGGCATATTTTAAAGTCAAGAAATGCCTGTGATTTTTAGGGTATGCCATCTTTGACAGAGTAGTCACAAAGTCCCGGGCAGTACTAGTGGCTAGCTAATCTGATGTGTTGTAACAGATCATTCATTGTCTGTGAATAGAAGCTTTAGACATGGATTTTCTTCTCCTAAAGTCTCCATAGGCCTGTGTGAGCTTGAGTCTGGCAGTTTTGTTCTGCCCTATATCTCTTCCACCCTTTCTAGTGCTTGTCTTCCTCCACTCCTTGACTTTCATATATCTCCTTTCTACTCATAATATTCATACTAGGAAATCCACTAAGGATATTTTGCTGCATTAAAATTCACTTCTAATTAATGTGATTAAAGCTTAAATGAATCACTTATCCTGCAGTATTTACTGACTTACAGATAATAATCTTGCATTACAACTAACAGGTAAAGGTCAGTTTGCATGATTCACCGTTAATTTGTTTTCATTTAAACTAATTTACCTAGAATTTGTACAGCATTGGTTCCCTAAGGGAATACAGCAAAACTATGACCTGAGGACAAGCAGAACCATTAAATTTAACAGAATTATTAGTAACAGAGTCTTTCTACAATCTGTTAAAAATCTTGGGAGATATTAGCAACTTATTTATGTAAGATATGGAAAGTAGATCTGTAATATAATTGCATATAAATTAAAAATTTGCTTAGGGAGACTGTACCGTGGTCATGGTTTTAAAATGATTGGCAGATACATTACGTTTGATTGCCCTGGGAGAAGGATAATGAATTCCATGTTTTGCTTTTTTTTCTCATTTCCAAGGAGATGTTAGTGTGTTCTTTTATTTGTGATGCCTGGCATTGTCACAACTAGACTAAAAAAGTGAAGTCACTTACACTGCTGGTCTTGTTAATAGCTAATTGGGTTATTTTGACTTTCCATTAGCTTAGGATTTGGGTACTTACCTTTACAGTCTCACTCTTAGTTTTGATGACTGATGAGACTTCCACCTCTGACAACTCAAAGAAGCTTTTAAGGCAAGACATTCCATCTTTGAGATGTTCCTTCCTCAAACCGATCATCTTTTCTTTTTTAATCTCTATGTTTTATTCTGAAAGGTGAAGAAGTTTGATTTAGATATGCCTTAGAAATCTTATCTTGCTTCACATAGCCTACTACAGAAAGTACAGCCTTGATTCTTGATTTGAGTCTCTTTCACAGCAGCACTTCAGAGAACAGACAAGCTGGCCACACCCTTAGGAGAATTGCCATCGTGAAGACCATGAACACCAGATATTTTTGAGAAGAGACCTTATCCTCTAATATAATAATTTTGAGCCATTAGAGTGAATGACAGATAGCTGTCCAGCATTGATCTCCTTGACACATCTACATGTTTAGCCTGCTCATGTGTCATGGACACATGTTGCCACCACTTTTTTCCAGGAAGTTCTTCATATCTGAGATGCAGAATTCAGATACTCTATTTGTTTATCTTTTTCAAGCCAGTACAATTACAGACACTTTCATTATTTCAATCCCTATCTACTTCCAGAGTACTACCAATCCTTTGCTATATGCACTGAATTTGCTAAAGCGATATGCATTTGTAAGGGAGCCTGGAAGCATGAAATAATTAAAAACCAGATTAAATGAACATAAATTATGACAGCTTAGCATTCAGTAAGAGTGAATTTCTTTTAGAGCCCAAGATTTTGCTAAAACTTTTGAAGAATGAACAGAAATGGTTAGGAAGGGATTTATCAAAGGTAGGCCAAACAGGTGAATTAATTAGGTATTTCAACTGAAACTACATTGGTTTTCTCATTTACTCTGCTGCAATCACTATAAGCTACAACCCAGAATTTGCAGAAAGCAGCAACTGAATACAGAGGTGAATTTTGACTCTACCACCCTGTCTACACTATTTCCATTCATAAAATACAGACTGAATATTGTAGGCTTTATTTATAAAATACATTATAACCATACATTAAGTATTTTAGGTTTTTCAATTAAGTCTTAGGCAGAAAATATTATAGAAAGCATCTTGTTTGGAGACAATTTTCAGTTTAAAGTTCTATAGGAAATTAAAAATCATAGGTAGAGATTTTCAAAAGCTGAGAAGTGAAATCAGCTGTTATCCCTCCATTCACAAAACAGCAATAGTGGTGGCAAAGGCCAAATCCTTCAACTGTTTCTGTGAAGTTCAACAAGAAGTCTTTGTTCCTTTAAAAAGTGAAACATACATTACACAAAATGTATCTACCTCAGGAATCCTAAGGCAAATATAGTGGAGACTGGAAGAGTATTAAGGGAAATAACATATACCTTTACCCCATTTGCCTTCTTCCCCTGACATTTACTTACAGCAGAGACAAAATAAAAAGCAGATGGGTCTTGTTCTCATACAGTTATTGATGTTCTTATGTTCCTAACGTGACATAAGCTTTTTCTATCTTTACTTTTTGATCTGTACTGAACTGCCTTGTTGAACTTTATTTCTGCAAAGATCTCTGGAAAAAATTATTATTGTTATTATTACAACTTAAAACATGGTTTATGCTGATATGGAGATTGTGACTGAAATCAAGTTCAAGTTGAAAGAATACTGGAAAGACTTCATTAATCATCCTAAACTTGTATTTAAACAGTGATAGTTGTTAAGGTATGTGATTTTACTTTCAAATTTGTGGAGTGGAAAAATTATTTTGTCCCATCAACTTCCATCGTGACTTAGACTCACAGTTCAAAATGGGACATAAAGAGAGATTCAGAACACCAGTTTTGATAAATAAAGCATATCATAGAAAGTTTAGTTATCTATTCAGAAACAAAGAAAAATGACAACACAGTACCTAGTGAACTCACTCCAAAGAAGCCAGTTTAGTTCCGTAAATTACAGTACATCCCCACAGACTCTTGTATCAACCCAAAAAGCATTACAAGTACAGAATTAAACATCCAAATGCGTAAGATTTTTTAAATGAAATACATTTATAATCGGTGAAAATTATACTAAGGTTTCTAGCTATGCAATGTTTTTTTGGCAGGTGTTGTTATATCAAGGCATTCACAAAAATATTCTACAGCTCTATAGCATTTATGGGCTTCAGTAAAAACATTATCATCAAAACTTTCTGTGTTGTTTTTAAAGATTACAAAAAAAATTTTTTTAGGATTTGATGTTTAGGTATGTACTATCATTAGTCACTATATTTACATCATCATCATCATCATGGCTAGGCTTCGCGAACGAAGATTTGTGAAGGACTCTACCCACGCTTGCTACAAGCGCGCTGATGGCTAAAAAGGCCAATGCGAGATAGACACGTCCGGTTGCAAAAGGCACAGCAGAATGGCTCCCCAGGTGGTTCTGAAAGGACACGGTTCTTTCTGCGTTGCCTTTTCTCCTCGAGAGTGATCCTGCGTGTATTTTCAAAAGATATTGCAGCATTGTGAATAGTGTGTCTCCAGGCCTCCCGATTGGAGGCCAGAGCAGACCAGTGATGGTGATCGATATGGCCAAGGCTGAGATGTTGTTTCAGGGAGTCCTTATATCTCTTCTTCGGGGCTCCTCTCTTGCGGCAGCCTAAAAAACATGTATGCTTTAGCACACATCAATAACAAAATTCTTTATCTAATCACCATCATCTTTATGAGAAAGGTTGAAGGCTAATTCATTGCTAAGGAAGACTGTAATACTTTAACAATATCTGGACCTCACACTAAAGACCTCCTGAGTTCTGTTTGTTGTCTCATACACAGTATCATGATTGTCATTTACTGTATTTTCCTAAAGCAAGGAGCTTATGTGTTAACTCTAAAAAACTGAGTTGCCTTCCTGAGTGAGGTGGAAGATTAAACAATGAAGGCATGGCCACAGTGAGGGATGAGCAGCAGCTCTGCAGAGCGAGGACCCATGGGGTGATCACAGAATAGGTCAACTGACTATGATGTCACTGATTAGAGGGAAAGATCTACCACTAAAATAAGAAAGGGTTAATGGACTTCTTCTCTCAGATTTATTTACAGTGATATATTTGCTCTTCTGGATATGCACTAATGATTATTTTGTCTAACTGTGCAGCAAACAGCCTATAAAGTTTTTACATATTCAGTTTGTGGATTTTCAAGAATATGCTTTTAAAAAAATTTTGTGGAAAGTAAAGGAGTCATCTAGAATTAATTTTTAAAATCAAAAATTATACTTGGATACGAGCTAAAAACAGTTAAGACTGCAGAAAAACAGTCCCAAAAGCTGAGAAATCCATTGATAAAATCAAATTGCATTTGAAAGATGACCCAAGAGTTATGAACACCTATCAGCATTAAAAAAGTACTCCAGAATAAACTGTTTAGAATTTTATTATAGCATTTTTACAGAACTCATAACTGCCTTTTCAGATACTTTACACCATATGTTTGCTTCATGTTGCCTATAAAACTCAAGTAATTTATGAGTCTGCCCCTTCTCTGTAAATTGATGTTATGAGTGACTTAAATTTGTCTGATGCTGTGGGGAAAAAAGCCATCAAATTTTATGTTCTCTATTTTCTGGATGAGCACATCTGCAAAAATTGGTTGCTCCAATGTGTTAATAGAGCTTAATGTAGTTAATATAGGTTGCCATTGAACACTTCTAATTTTGAGATCTGTTTCACTCAAAAATCAAAGCTACTGAAGAGGAAATGGTTTAAGTCATTTAAATGTTGCTGCACCCTTCTCCATTCCCTGATAAGTATTTCTAAAGTGGTCTATTAAGGGACAAAAATTGAATACAGTCAAATGCATACAAAAAATAGAGGGAAAAAAAATAACCCTATGTAATTCCACTGAAATCAGTGGCTACTGGGCTGTAAACTACTCACCAATTCCCAATTGACTAGTCACAAAAAGAGTGCAACATTAGGAGCTGAGTAAAACCAGTTCTGAGGTAAGAGAGAACAAAAAAACCAAGTATAAAATATGTGCAAAACATTACATATAGTGATCATGGATGTGAATTTTGATATACTGTGAACTCGAAAGTCAGTAAATAAAGTGTAAAGCAAGACAGTAAAAACGATGCAAGGCAGATCCTGGAGTAGGGAGAAAGAAACCTTCAATACAACATCATCCTCATCACCATGAAGAACCTGGGATACCATAAGTTTGCCATAGCCCTCCCTCACAGACTGAAACCACTGATCTAAAGTGCCAGATGAGCAGTGAAGGGTGTCCATAATAGCAGGACAACTTCTAGAAATCTTGAGCAGATATATCACCATACCTGTGTTAAAATAAGAATTTACTTATACTAACAATAAATTCCTCCTTTGGACCCTAACAAGAGTCTGACTGTAACAGACTGGTAGGAATTCAGGCAACCCATTCTGTAACTTGGATTCATCAAATTCACAATGCATTATTACAACACTTCCAACTAGAGAAAGCACACAATAATAGTTATTTTGTGTGTATGAACAAAATAACTATTATTTTGTGTGTGAGCCACAGAGTACCACATGGGAGCTAGAAAACACCTGGGACAGGTGCCTTGTATTACTAATGCACCACTCCACTTGAGGCAGAGGAAGCTCCAATCAGTGGGGCCCAGGCGTACATTACCTGGCCTGGGGGCCAGGACTCAGGGCCTGGGTGAGTGTAGGGGGAATACACTACATTTAGAGGTGGCAATGGCATCTAAGACACCTATATTTACTGGTAAGAAAATCTGCCTATTTTCAGATTCAGGTCTTTGTGAGTGAATCCATTCCCTCTTCCTATCTTCTGACTATTCCAATTTTGAGTTGATCTGAGAATAGTGTGTACTGCAGTGTCCTTGGCACTGACAGATCTTTATAGGGATTGAGACCTCTAAGCACTGCTTACATGTAAACAAATAATGACAACGAAAAATGACATGAAATCTAATCAAGCAGGTAGCAATGGAAATACCATGGCCACATATGAAAATAGAGAAACTGTGGTAAAAATCTGGTTTTTAACACAGTCCTTTTATTGTAAATCAATATAATAAATTTATAGGGAACTGGTATTGAATCTTGGAAAAAAAAACCCCAAACAACAAACCAACCCAGAAATAAGAATCAGACTTTTATATTCTGATTCTGCATTTCAATATCTATGAGGTATTTATCATAGGAGTAGGATAGATTCAATTTATGTTTTTTAAACCCTGACTTCTCAAAGGCTTTAAAGAGTAATTTCTATAAAATCCAGTGACTGGGTCAGTGTTACTGAATATTTTTTCATATATTTTAATATATTTTTGTATTTGCCATTTAAAAAGTCTTGTAAATCTAAACCTATTGCTTCCTTCTTTGTTCAGTCTGCATTTTATGAACTTTAATTTTACTGTCTGGTTCTTGGTCTTTTATGTATCTGAGTAATTCTCTCAGAGTTATAGTACATGTATTATGTAGAATTATTAACTTTCCATTTAAATGAGATTCACCAAATTGTCCTTTCCATTGACAGTTCTATTATGCCCATTAATTTATAGATAGAAGTATGAATTTTTTGTAAGTAACAGTTATAGGCAACATTTTCTCAAAAACAACAGCTATCTAGTTTGTTATCATACAGTACAACTAACAATTTTCATTTTCTTTTAACTTTCTGAGCTTTTTTGGTTTTGTCAATTGCTTGAAACACAGAGAATTACATTGCTATTATTATGCTATTGTGTAATAATAGCACTTTTTACATAATTGCTATAAGAATCCCAGGGAAAGGAAAGGACAAAGAAAAAGATTATACAGTGATTGGAGTCATCCGTATTTTCTATCAGGGATATTTGCAAATATTTGTCAAGAAAGAAGCCAACTCACTATATACTTTCCTAATTGACTGTTAAAAAAATTAGGAAGAGAAGCAGGAAAACATTGTTTCATGTAAATTAAGGTATGATTTGGGAGGAGGAGAATAATCATTTATACTTAAGGTAGAACAGGAGCCCAAAATGGAGAGACATAATTGGAAGTAGGGAAGATTATGGGGGGAAAATGAGTAACATTGCTAAAGTATACAAAGACCATCTTATTATATTGTAGGAGTGAAGGGATGAGACACTGCAGTAAGATGAAATATCCAAGAATATAGGGACTCAAAATAATAAAAATTATCTAGGAACTGTGTACAAAGTATTAAATACATAATTAGTTTATAGAGAACCATGATACCTTTTGCTGTCAGAAAGCAAAATATAGAATAAGCATTCTTTGACAACACTTCAATGCTTAGTGGTGATGGCTCCTTCCTCCAGTAGTTCTGGGGCTGGGATATTCTTCTTGGTCACTGAAGCACAACCTGAGGCACGTGGGGTACCTGGAGTCCCTATTTCTGACTGATGGATGCAGCAGCCCCTTTCCTGTTTAAAGGTTCAAGTGGTTTGCTGAGAGCATTTCTCAGATACACACACACAGACACATGAACGCAGACAGAGAATCCAATGACAGCACCTGCTACACAGCTAGGCACAGAGAGGGTGCAACATTTACCAGCACCCATATACGGGACTGACATATGTCAGCACAGAGAGCCCCATCTCCCCTTTGGCTGGTCTGGACTGAAGGTCACTGGTGAAGGCACACATGCAACACTTTCTAGATTCACAAGCACATTCATGGATCCTCCAAATACAAGTGTGGCCCTTCTGCTTGTCCAGCGTACTTGCCCTGATCCTGTGTATCTTACCTGCCCATACTAGCCAGCTGCTCCATCTTGATGCTTGCTAGCAAACACACATGTCGCAACCTGCGGGAGTGGGAGGGTAGGTCCACTCCGGGTAGAGTAGCGAGGAATTGCCGTGGCTGGCTAGCAGGTCACGGCATTCGCTGCGCTCCGGGCGCTGTGACGTAGCGACGCAGGAAAAACGCGCATGCACGTAGCACCGGAGGTTGTGTGGAGTGAACTTTAATAACATGGAGACAGTCGCTTTTATAAGGTTTGCCATGGAAGGGTCTGGAAGAAAAGCGGAGCTTACCGAACAAGGTAATACTGGGAGGTGCAAGTTTACAAACTTGGGAAGGATAGGTGGAGAAAAGGGAGGCTTTTTCCAAATTTGAAGCGGGGATAGTAACATGGACATATATGGTAACTGAGAGAGATTGTGATCATATAAGGAATAACAATATTAACAGAGCTTAAACCGATTATATACGAACGAATAACAAAATATTTAACAATTATAATTACATAACTTCTGTCTTAAACTTGTTGTAGAGATCTTCTGTAAAATGAGTCCCCACACACACATTCACACACTCATCTCACAGGCAGTGCATAATCACAGGTCTTCCTCAAATACCAACACAGACCTTTGCCTGCCCAATACCCCTGCCAGACACAGGGCATCCTACTTGCCCCTGGTCCAGCTTGAGGTTTTTGAGTCAACTAAACATACAGTCTGACACACATCAGGTTTGGGGAAGATACAGAAACTCATAGCCCCACCAGCATCCGGCACATGGGCTGTGACCCATGGTCCCTCTACAGCTGCAAGTGCAGAGCCCCTCACTCTACCCCAGTTCCTCCAGCAGCTGACACTTGGAACATACCTCATTCCCAACACAGTGGCTGGGCTGATATCCCCATTTACTCCAGTGTTTTGCACTGAGACGCCGCTGCCTCCAATTGTTGACACTATTGGGACACCACAACTCGAATACCCCAAATTCTTTTCTTCCTGTTTTCACCTTCTTATCAATTACAAAGTACAGATTGATCTTCTTCAGAACTGTGCCTGGAGTTTCTTCATGGCTCCTCAACTATTAACTGGGGACATTTTGTCTTTGGCACAGCCTCTGTTATGCTTCATCTATTGGAGCTGTATCTCTCTGTGTGTTTGTGGGGTTTTTTTTTGCTTCCCTCCTTACCTAAGTCCCTCTTGTAGTGAAAAGGCCCTTCCTTGGATAACCTTAATGAAGCACCTTCCTGTGAGCTTCCAAACACTCCTACAGTTATTTTGAAAAGGTGACGAGAAATACGTAGTTTATCTGAATTGGATATAAAACATCTATATAGTTTGGTTTTTATGTGGTAGTGGAAAAAAGCATGTGTTAACAAACATGACTACTCTTGTTAATAAGTTCTTTCCATGTATTGGGACCCTCTGAGCAACCCTCAGGAAGGGGAGGGAAATCTGCAACTTTCTTATCTTTTAAATATTACTGACTGTTAAGACCTGTTCAGTTATCTCAAATGATCTCCACAAGAGAAAACACAATGTACAAATTTCTTTTTCTTTGTGCTGTAAACTATGAAGAAAGAAAGGAGTAAACAGTCCTAATAGTTATGTACTTATAAGGTATCTGAGTATTTTGCTTCCACAAATGTCATCTGAAATGGAAAGAAAATGACACACAACTTCAGTATCATGCTAAGGGTGAAATACCTTTTATTAAGCTGTCTACAGAATGAAGAATTGGTGAAATGTTTGACAAGGAAGAATATGTGCTAAGCAATGTTGTCTGACTGATTTTCAAGGCAAAATGAAAATCTTATTTCCACAGAAAGTTGATGGGAATATGTTCTCATAAACAAAGATCAGGCCACGCCATTTTATTTGTCCTCTTTTTTTCTCCACTGCTACTTTCCATACATTACAGTTGTATTTCTAGGGAAGAATTCTTGAGATTCAACTTTGTTCTAATTTGAAAGAAACGCTTGCAAAGTAGTACATACTGGCAGGACATCTACAGCAAGAGTAGTACAAAGATAGCAACTTAAGAGAAAGCAGAACATAATTAGACCATGAGATGACAAAATATGACTTATTTGTGAAGATGCCTAAAATTGCATCTCACATTAAAAAAAATCTCATTCTTCTGGTGATGCATCTACTTTAAGCCTCTCTTCTTAACACATATATTTTTCACTGTTCAGAAAAATTCATGATGCTTTAATGAACCTGTAGTCACATTTTAGAATTTGTATGGTGTAAGGACTTCACTAACATCTTTTAATAATTTCTGTCACTCATTTGATTCTGGTGCATTTTCTATTATTAATTTTTTGAGGGTTTTTGGCTGCAGCCCTCCAGTCATTTATGGATTACGGTAGGACTAGCAAATATTCTTGAAAATTGTCGAGGACTGCCCCATACTAGCTTTGATATTTCTTTACAGTGTTGCAGTGTGACTGTTGGAAGTGTGACTTCTGAGTGATCCGGTCTCTCTTAGGATGTATTTTGAAGTTTGGTCCACAGCAACATTCATGCAGCTCGATGGGCAGTATGAGCAAATGGACATACAGAGGTCAGAGGACATAAAAGAGCTGAAACAATGCAGGGGATATTGTGCTTTAGACAAAATATGATATAGTTGCAGCTGCATTGACCCTCTTTTTCAGATCCCTGATTTATGATGGAGCCATACCCACAACTAATATATAAAGGTTTTCTTTTTCCCTACTTTTGTCTCCTACCTTGATGTTATATCAAATTGTGCTGATTTTCCTTGAAGTTATTTTGAAGGTTGGTCTTTCTAAAATCAATATTCAGCCATAGTGAATGACTGCATGAAGGTCAGTAGCTGTGAACACTAAGCCTTGATAACAGTCAAAGTAATTTTAACGGGATTCTATTTAGCGACGAAATCCATTTACCTATTTCAAACTACAGTTATCTAGTCCATAGACAATTTTATTCATGCTTTCCCATAGGGTTATTATCCCAAAGAGACTGCATGGTAATATAAACTATGTGGAAACAAATGCTGATGAAAGTCAAGAGAAATTACACAAAACCCACCCAGTGTACTTCTATTTCTCATTAGATATAACACACAAAATTTACCAACACTGCAAATGCAAGAAGCACATTATTCGGGGTTCTTACTTTACTGGAAAGAATCTATTCTCAAGTTGAGAAACTGTAGGAAATACATCTTCATTTACTTTGTTATTCACAGCAGTGCTTTTTACTCTTTCAACCATTTTTAAAATGTGGCTATTTTTAATATATTTAATCTTTTGAATATCAAATAAAAGTTGTACATATTTTCTTTAGTCTTCAAAGTTACTTCCAGTATCAGTAAGGTGTTACAGAAATACTAGTAAAGAGATGGAGATTACTGGGTGGCTGTTAGAAGAAATAAGTACAAGTCATTCATGCTTTTGAGCTTCTTCATTAGTTTGTTCCATGAGTCTTGCATATTTCTCTGTCCTCACCAGGAAACGAAAGTGGTTCAGATATTAATAGGACCTGCAGGTAAGTATAGTGCCTAACTTTGTGAATAATGCAAATAAAAAGGTGTTGTCATTCTTCGAGCTCGCATTGCTCCTCTTTTTTTTCCCATCTTGCTTCTTTCGTAGTGAAACCCTTAGATGCCAAATTAAATATAAGAGTATGAGATGTGCTGAATGAGTGTGTCTTTCCTAAACTATATGTTCCAAAGTTACTGGAAGGACATCTCTGTGATATCTGCCTTACAATGGTATGGATATTTTCCTGAAGATTCACATCTCTTTTTGATGGCTATAGAAAGTGTCTATGTGTGTAACTTGAAACTGTGTCAGAATTTTATTTGACTAGCATAAACTCGAACTAATCTAGGAGAAACCTTTCATTAGCTAATGTAAATTATACTCCCCATTTTAATCTCGGAATAGAAGTATGCATTTTGTTATAGTTATTTGTGTCAAGATAAGACCAACACTACTTAAGTAGGGTCTGGACGTGTATTTTCCTTGCAGAGAAAAGCACATGGAGTACAAAACCTTAGCACAGTACAGTCATGCAGAACATCTTTATTGATTCCCCTGTTTTGTCTAGATTTCAAATGGGAATGGCAGTCATAAATTTCCAATAATAGTGATCAAAATATTGGTTGTCCCATATACAAAAACTCAGGGCAATTCAATTTGCAATTTTGTGCTGGTTTTTTGTTGTTTTTCTGTTACTTTCTTTTCATTTGTACCACTTAACTACCTTGCAATATCCACTGAAACTTTTTTGGGTTGTGATTTTAACATGAGCAAAGATACAAAAAGTACAGAAAAATATTTCTAATCACAGATTGTATTGGATTATTTTAAGAAAGATCCAAAGAATTTAAATAGTTTTTGAATATTTCTGTATTTTCATAAAATGTAGGTGTACACATGACTTTTAAAGCTCTATTCCATCTTCAAAAACATAATATCTTGCTATCATACAACAAAGAAAAATAGAGAAAAACAGTAATAGTAACTGTCATGTTTTTTGTATGTGTGCCAGAGATCAATATAATATTGATGTTGTAGGTAGGGTCTTTTTTTCAAATTTACTAGGAGATTGTTCTACCAATACTTTTTCTTATTAAACTTAAGAAAAAGGAAGTCAAAACTGAGCCTTTCCTGTTTTCTAGCATTTTTCAAGTAATTTATCAAGATGTAAAGACAAGTGGGCAGTCCATAACAGACTGCAATATTATTGCAATAGTAGTAGAAATTAGTCTGTCAATATCATAGCATGAAAAGAATGTCAAGTTTTGTGCATAGTATCTGGGGTTTTTTCTCAAATTTGAGGTTATATCTACTTATCTCTGTATCCCATAATTGATAGTTGCTCATTCAACACTGCAGGTTTTCTTTTTTTTTTTCTAACTTTTTTTGCAAACTTGTAAGATATTTTCACAATTAGTGTGCCAATTTGTCTGTTCTCGCAAATTAGTTAGTCACTTATCTATTCACAAGGCCAGACAGGACAGGAGAAGAAAACAAATTATTACAAAAAGTCTGGCAAAGGACTTGACAAGGAAAAACTTGTAATCAAATATATCCGAAACTCTGCACATTATGTTTGCATCTCTTTTATGATATAAAATTTTAATGTGGAAGTTCAAGGTGAACACTGCTTTTCATTCTTATGCTTAATGCTGAGAAGTAGAATTTTATTGAGTGGGAAAATAAATATTAGACTTGCAGATTATGCTAACTTTTTGTCTGTCTATCTGATTTACAAGTTGTGGAGTTACCATTCACGTTCTGCGAGCCTTAATGCAGCAATGTCTGGAGTGCAGAAAAGTTGTACTGGTTTTACATTATGTCCGGTCAGGAGGGCACTTTGCTTAGTTCATCTTTTCGAGGTAGAAAGGGGCATGTTTTTGCCTTTAATATATGTATATTCAGCATTAGTCTTTCATCTTCATTATTTTAGATACCCTTTTGAAGTCAGTCTCTTGGGGATTCTTTATTTAGGTGGTGGTTAGTTTCCATATTACCAGCCAGAAATTGACATGAAGACCAAAACAAAATCAGTATTTCTCCAAGAGCGAATAAACAATATCAATTATATTCTATCCACATTCACAATAAAGAAGGAAAGCAGTGTTTTTACAGGACAATATAGAGAAAGGAAAAGGTGCCTTCTTTGATACAGCTGCAATATCTGATAGAAAGGAAGACAGGAGAGGACAGACATATTTGTTGCTTTATTAAAAATAAAATTAAGGGAAATCTAGCTAATATGTCAATGTACTGTGGGCTATGTATTGGCATTTAGATAATGCCTTGAATGAAGAATATTATCAAAGGAGAAAAATATAGCTTAGAGTAATAATTCCTTTTCGTTCCCAGATTATAAGGGTAGAAAGTTACCAATGAAGTCAAAAGAAAAGCAGTTTTCTCATGGCACTTTAGATTCCTTGCAGTATGCTTTCTATCTGAACCCAGAAAGCAACATCAATGTCCAGTATGAGGAGGACAGAAAGGGAAAACATTGACTCTGATCTTGCTGACAACATAAAAAGTAATTACAGTAACACAGGATAACCTATGCAAAGGGCTTTGTGGAAGCATTTCAAAAGAGTGTAAGAAAGTAGGTGCAGAAATTGAATTTACATAGCATATATGTTGTTACATAACATCATTCCATCAGGGATTATAACTGAGCAACTTTAAAAAGATACTTGTAAATATACTTACAATGGTATAGTAATAGATGTCCTACTCCCAGGCTTAAATACCACTGCTACCTCATCCCCAATTATGGAAAAGAATGTCACTAAAACCACATTAACTTATTAAAAGACTTTATTATTAATTCACAGCAATGCCACCATTTAGAAAAATCCCGGCAGTCTAACATTTCTAAGCACTAACTTTCCTAATGGCAAAAGTCATTTGAGGCTTGAGAATATCTTTTTCAATTTCCCTCATGTTACATTATTTGCTTCACTGATAATTGTCATGGACAAGTGCATTTGCAAGCCTTTGGGGGCTGATATGATGCAAAACTACTTCTCTAGACTCAAACTAGCTTTGAACATACTTGTTCAAAAATGGGAGAGCCATATCACTTACTGAATTTTTAAACAATTAGGATAAATAAGCCAAGGCAGAACATTGCCAAAAGTGGTTTTGCTGCCTTATGCTGGTAGTACTGTTACTTCATCCAAAGCTATCTCTACACAAACCCATATTTTGCTTTCAAGAAGTACCTTGCCTCCTCTTACATCGTTTGGAAACCCTTTTTTCATTTTCCCTCCGGTGTCGAGTAACTTCCGCACAACCCATATAAAGGTAACACGGGTGAGAGCATGATATGTTTAAGACAACGTCAGCAATTGTCACAGTTTAACCCCAGCTGGCAGCTCAGCACACATAGCCATTCGCTCACTCTCCCCTGGTTGGATGGGAGAGAGAATCAGAAGAGTAAAAAGGAGACAAATCATGGATTGAGATACAGACAAACAGGTAAAAGAAGCCATGCATACAAGGAAAGTATAACAAGAATTCATTCACCACTTCCCATGGGCAGGCAGGTGTTCAGCCACCCCCAGGAGAGCAGGGCTCCACCTTGAGTACTTGCTGGGGAAGATAAATGCCATCACTCCAAATATCCTCCCTTCCTGCTTCTTTCCCCAGCTTTATATGCTGAGCATGGTGCCATGTGGTCTGGGATACCCCTGTGGTCACTTGAGGTCAGCTGTGTTCCCTCCCAACTCCTCGTGCACCCCCAGCTTCCTCGCTGGTGGGGTGGGATAGCATGAGAGGCAGAAAAGGCTTTGACTCTGTGTAAGCTCTGCTCAGTGATAGCTAAAACATTCCTATGTTATCCACACAGTTTTGGTCACAAATCGACAACATAGCCCCACGCCAGATACTACAAAGAAAAGTAATTCTAGCCCAGCCCAAACCAGTACACATATATAAGTAATTTTATATGACCACATGGAGATTGGTATACTTCTGGAGTCACTGTGCAGAGGCTTTCACAGTTGTGGTAGGATCAGTATTTTGATTCAAAACTTAATTACTGTCAGCACGAACATAGTAAAAAGGGGGCACTATCTTCAGCCCACGTAAACTGGTATAGCACCATAGAAATCCATTACAGTTATACTGGTTTTGATAAGGAGATAGTGCAAACATTAACTACCACCCTTTATCCTAGTCAAATAATGTGAAATAAACAGTAGAATTCATTTTAGATCCTTATAATATGCTAGAAAATAAAAGAAATAAATCCAACAAAATTAAGTAATATAAATAATTCTTTAAGAGTTTTTTTGTTATTTACACCAAAATATGCAAATCAGACACAATACAAAGGGAACAATTCAAACAAAAAATCAAATTAATATAAGACAATACGTCTCACAAATCCTGAAATAGTAGTTTTTACACTGTATTTGTGAAGTAAGGTCCAAGTTAATAAAAAGAATACCACAGTTCTGAAGAAACCTTTCAGGTCTTACAGTTTCTCACTGAATCTGAACCAAACAGCTATCTACTAGTAGGAACATTCCATTTCTAGTCATGTTATTAGCCCTAAAAGGCCTCTCCAGCTCTGTGGGCAGGTGCCCCCACTGAGGACCCCACTTCCTGTTGAATGCTTAGATCTGAGAGAGACATACTTCCTTAATGAGTTCATCATTGTCTGAGATCGAATCCCTAAGGAAATGCAGACAATTTGAAATAATTTTTAGTTCTTATAAAAACCCCAGGTTAAAAGAAAAATTATCTTTTTCTGCTGTATCTAGAAGTTTAGGAAAGGCAAAGAGATTTAAAATTAAAAAAAAATTATGCACCTTATAGCTACACCTACTCTCAGTTGAACTGAAGATAATCAGTTCATTTCTGGAAGCAAAATCAACTAATTCTCAGGATTATTGTTGTAACCTGTAGCCTCAATTCTAGGCCTTCAGACAAAAGCCATTCTTTAACTTGTTTCTCCATAAACAGAATCATCACTTTCCTGTCCTTCTCTCAATTTCTGTTATGGAAAAATAACCCACAGGAGATTTCTGCTACCTTCCAACCTCAGAAATTATTCTATGTATTCAAGTCAATTCAGAACTTCTGTGCTGTTTGTCACAGTTCCAATGTTTGTTATACACAGCTGTTTCTGACACAGCCTTGGCACTGTCTGGATTCGGCTAGAACCAACATCTACTTGGCTACAAAGAAATCACTCACTGAATAGGATTGAAACAGATTCAATATTTGACGGGACCTGGAAACAAGCCATTTATCTGCAATGAACAAAGTCATCTTTGCTTATTAGGAAGATAGTATCTGTTTTCTGGAGTGACATAAATGATATTTTATACACTGAAATTCATATTATATGCAATCATAGAACAATATTTTCCTTCATACAAAGATAAGGGGTAGTAGTAGTAGCCTTCAGCAGAAACTGGTGTTACACGGTTTGGAGTAAGAGTTATTCAGAGTTCATGAATAAGCCAGGTGCTTTCTTTCTGGCTTCGTACATCTGTAATGATAGCATCTAAATTTTTCACCATGTTTAGTGCCTTTAGCCTTGCTATTTTGAATTCCAAGGAGTGCTGCCTTCAGATGTACCTAGAAGAGTGGAGAAAACAAAAAGAAAAAAACAACCAAACAAACAAAATTCCTACCAGAAGAAATGAGCAAAAAAATATAGTGAGATAGCTGGAAGAGGAGGAGTCAAAGGTTCCAGGGGCTATTTTTCCTAACTGCCTTGCATGGATATGAACATAGATGGCATAAATGATCTCTTGATCAGTAGCTACATCCCGGGCCAGGTCTACAAACAACAAGTTATTTATGTAAAAGGTGGTTACCACCTTTCACTGATGTCCTCATCCATAAGAGTTAGTTTGGTATCAAAGTCAGAGAATAAACTGCAGGCCGTGAAGCAGTTTCACATAGGTTTTAGTTAAGAAGGGAAATGACTACAGTGATGAGAAAGGCAAGATTTCAGAGAATCTCAGTGGGACTTAGGAGAAGAGATGAAGAAGAATGTCTGAGCCAAAGACATGAATATGATTTTCTTCTTTACTGTATAGAGAACTCAGATGCCTTATTGACAATGAAGGAATGGGACTGTGCACACACACCCCACTCCATTTTCAGGATTCTCCACAGAGCTCTCTCTGCATTCCCTTTATTAACCTCTTTGGGTAAACAGCACCAGGTGTTGCCATTCAGTTAACTAGAATTCCCAGCATTCTTTCTCAGCTGCAAGGCTGAAACACTCCCTTTTGGTTCTAATCAACTGAACACAGGTCCTGCTGGCTCAGCTCATTCCCATAATGCCCACTTTCCCTTCAGAGACTCTAGGTTAAATGCTTTGTTTTGCTAATTTTGGATAATTGCCTTAGTTACGTCAGATTAATCTGAAATAACCTTAAGATAAATGGACATTGCATGTTATTCCTATGCCACTCTGTGTGATGAAAGTTTCTGTAAGTGTGGAACTTGCATTCACTTTATTGTACCATAGTCCTGTAAAAAGTCTTCTAGAGGAGAATCCCAGCAAGTCTCATCAAGTTCCCAAAGAGGCAATATCCCCTGTACTAAACAAATTATATAACCAAGATAGCTGTTTACCACTCAGAGACATGAACAAACAGCCTTCAGTCTCTCCTTCATGTTGCTTAAAATGTGTATTTGGTGACACTCGCAATTGAACTGTCTCCGGTGTACTTTTTAGAGCAGGAAAATATCACAGAAATGACATATCATGTCACAGTATAATTAAACCTAAAAGCTATGGAGAAAGGCCAGTCCTATTCTAAGACACGGGAACAGTAATTATCAAGTCAAGTCCTTTATTAGCTATCCAGGGCTTCTTCACTGTACTCATTGTATCTCTTCTCTTTTGAAGACCATCATAATGCAATCCTCTGGAAGTCAGCTCATTAGACTGTACCTATTATTTCTCGGAATGCAATGTTACACTGCATTAATTTTATTATTTATACAAAAGAAAATTATATAGATGACAATGTAGAACAAGAAATAGAAGTTCAGATATCCTGAGTCCCTCACTCCTTACTCCAAAACCAATACTTTCCAGAATGCACTGTGTTTTCTCCCAGTAGTACCTAGAAGCTATGCTGTTTTTGCCACATATGTGGTACCTTTAAAGACCTTGCTTATACTGCCCTCAATAACAAACAAATAAACAAACTAAATCAACAAACCACAATAAACCAAACCAAAATGAAAAAAACCCTTGAACCTAAAACTCCAAAAGGACAATTGCACTGTTTTGTAGATTCCATGTGAGCCTGCCGCAGCAAGGTAGTGAATTTTCAGGAAAGTTATCAGCAGCTCATCAAATAGAACAGAGTCCCCAATAATTTTGCAAAATCTTTATCTGCTTAACAAGAGGCAGACAACAGTCTGAAAGTGCAATCCAGCTCTCTGAAGTAAGGATCATGATGAGAGGATTGCTGCTGAATTAGTTTCAGTGTAAAATTTTCTGTAAATTATAGTATATTGCTTATATCCCTTTCCCACTTTCGAGAAGACAGAAATCTTGATAGAAACAACAAGGAGGCAAATGAGATTCCTAGGACTAAACTGAGTCCTTCCTAATCTATTAATTTCTACAGGGGAGGATTATCACAAGTGCTGGTCTATCTTTTATCAGGTCTGAAAAAAATAAATTTTTGATCAGTGTAACTTGAGGGCTTTTATGATAGCTTTTGCCATGCAGTGAGATAATTCCCAGTACCTAAAATGGGGAGCACCCTGAGCAATATGTGACATCCTTTAAGCTTACACAGACTTTAGAAAGAAATCAGTAGATGACATTTTGCTCTGGTCCCAAGACCAGAAGTGCCTACTGTTGGTTCATAATGAAAAATCTCATTTTTCTCCTTTATGTGACCCAGCGTATCACTAGTTTCCTTCAGATCTTAATGAATCAGTCCAGGTAACAGCATAAGAAAGGAAGGAATTTTCAGGAAGAATATTATTTAGGAAGACTTGTGGAGATTAATGGTGTCCCAGAGAATAAGCCTGATGAGTCTGCTTATCAAGAGGCAGCAAGCAAAGGGTAGATCCCATTGTGTGAATTTCTTGTATTCAGTCATAGTCACAAACATATAGTGTCAAACTCTGGTTTTAGCTATAATAATAGCAAATCTAAATCCCTAAACAGGGAATTGAAAGACAGCTTTTCCTTGCACAGAAACATACAGAAAAATCATTCTTGTCATAGAATAGTAATGTTAATGTCAGTTCATCCAAATTTGAATAGATGTTGCATCTCCAAGGATTGAGGTAATTTTTATCACTAACTGAGCACATAGACTTTTCAGAAGCAAGACTGATAACACAGTAAATATTATCATCAAAAAATGACCACAACTTTATTACGATTTTTAGAGCTAGAAAGCTAAAACTGCAAGAAATCCTATATGTGATGTTGGTCTTTTATTTTTCTTTTTTTAGCATGTTAAGGGTGTCATTCAGTCAACTTCAACAACTGCTTAAGATGAAAATTACTTCTCACTGGTTTCTCAGATAAATGCATTCAAATTTCATAGCTCATCCTAGAATAGTAATCAATACATATTCTAAATATTCAAATTTATTACTTAAAGAACACAGAAATAATTGTCCAATTTCCTCCATGCTGGAGTCTTTAGGTAATAATTGCATGTTGAGAACATATTGGGTTTCCCCTTTTTCCCCTTCTTTCCCCTGCATAATAGCTGTGCTTTTTACCTAATAAAACCATTGGGATTTGGTGATAGCAGGAAAACAAAATACTTCCTAATGTGTTTTGTTGTTTTAATATACTAACTTCAACAGAAATCAAATACAATGAATTCATTTGAAAAACACCCTTAAAAATAATCTATTCAAAACAGTATATTTTGTGTTTATTTTAATCTATAGGAAAATAGAATATGGAGAGGAAGTGAAATTTTAAAGATGTGTGGTCCATCAAAGATTAACATTTACAGGGTGAAATAATTGACAAATATTCACATTGGAGACTGAGGAAAAGGGCTTGTAGATAAGGAGAATACAATATTTTGTGATTCCACAAAAGCTCCAGACTGAAAGGGATTAATATTTTTTTCTGAAATTTACATATTCATTGTATAAGTGTTTCAATTCATTGAATAAGTATTTCAAATAATTTGAAGATAGCAAAAAAATGTTGATTAAGGGTATTTTTCCTTTCCATTATAAAAGCCCACTTTTTTATATCCTTCAATCTCACCTACTAGCTAATATTTTGTTTTCATCTCCTGTATTTAGGAGAGCTTTAATTAAATGTTTTCTTGGTCTACAATGAAATTAACATTATTCCTAAATACCAAAAGCCTTGGCAAAGAAAAACTGAAATGGTGAAAAACACTTATGCATGGCAAGTGGATTCTGGCAGTGGAGAGGATTGCATGTACAACCTTGTGATTTGTAGGTTAGTTTTGTCTGGTTACATTTTAAAGCTCAGAAAGATCATTATTAAGTGATTAAACCAAGCCAATGGATTCCTTAACATTATTCATAAAATGGATGCAAATATTCAGTATGCTGTATTATGCAGAGGAGAAAGAGAAAGGATAGGGAAGGAGAACCCATTAGAGAAATTGCCAGAGAACTGTCCAGAGAACATTGAGAAATTGCCAGAGAACTGTCCAGAGAACCCATTAGAGAAATTGCCAGAGAAATTGCCAGAAACATGCACAGAACAGGTTAGGCAGATAGGCTGATCAAGTCCACATACAACTTCCAGCAGATATTGCACAAACAATACTCAGTTTCCCCACTGTGATCCAAAATCTCGGTTTCCTCTGAGATAATGGAAATATAATTTTGAAGCTTTCATGACAGCAAAAGTATTTCAATTTAAAAAAAAAAATTAAAATTCCCTTTTAGTCTTTCTTATACAGAATCAAATTTAGAAGTAAATATAGAAAATTCTTCATTTTGTTGTACTCCTTCTAAAACTTCCCACTTCTTCTTTTAAAAAATCTCACTATGAAAGTTCCGTGGTTTTCAAAAAAAATTTAGTGTAATGTGTGTGATGTATGTTTGTGTGTTAATAGTGAGATTTTGGTAGCAAAGATGGACACTATTAGTACCTCTTGCCCCGGTTCTATTTTCCCAGCATCTGTCAGTTTTCCTACATGCCCAGCAGCAGGTCAAATCCTGCAACTCAAAAACAAACTGGCTGGAACTTTGCAACACTCAGAGGTTCATTCACTTCTGTGGGCCGTTCATAGAGGTGCATTTTATGGTGGTCCTGGGATCACAGCCTGTGTATGGAGAATACAGAATTCTTACACAATTCATCTTCAGGAATATGTTCCCAAACAACTTTTCAGTATTCAAGGAATTAAATAATTCATTTACTGTTGGGGATTCCCTCATACTTATATATTAATACACTTATCAATAATAAAAGCACGAACAGTGATAATTGTTGAAGAAAAGTTTGCAAGCACAGGGCATCAGGTCCTGTGGGAAGCTTGTTTGCACAATCCAAGCTATGTGCCTGATAGCAGAGGCACAGTGGCCTTGCACAGAGAAAATTAGAAACAGTAGAAGATAGACTAATAAGTAACAAGTAGTGAATATAGGACAGGATGAAGCTTATTACAAGGAGCTATTCAAGCTAAATGAATAAACTAAGCATTGTTAGGCTATGGGCGTGAGAACAGATGCTATTGTCCAATTAGAAGCTGTACCTATGCTCGCATGAAAGTGGCGTGAACCCTGTAAACCTCTATAAAAGTCTGTAAATTTATTAATAAAATGGAGCATTGATTATACCTCCATGAGGATTTCATCTTTGACTCCGGAGCTCCGCCGCAACAGATAATTATGGACTACTGTGTCTTTCTATATTATTAGTAGCCTGTGCAATATGAGAAACTAAGATTATTGGTGGTGTCAATTTCAGTGATGTGTTAACAGTTAAAGTTTGGTCGATAAATATCAAAACATATGAAGAGTAAAAGTAATCTTGCTGAAAGCTGTGTGCGGGACCTAAATAACCTTTTGTTCCAGATCTGTTTCTGATATTGAGAAGTCTTACATATGAAGTCTGAATATATTCTGGTTCGTGACTTCAAAACAATAACAACAAAAAAATTCACGACAATACAATTTTTCCAGAGAAACCATCTGCAGATTATAGATGAGAAAGAAGCATGCAACCAATTGGCTGTATTATCAGTATTTTAACTTGTACATTTGCTAAAATATTATCCATGTTTAAATATCTTGAGGTTTTTAAGTCATTTAGCCTTTTGTCACTCCTTTTTCAGCACAAGCTTGTAACACCTGTTTTCACAGTTAATATTCTTCATGGTTTCCCTATTATATAAAAATCATTTTCTGTCTTCTTAGCATATGTCAGTAAAAATAGAAAACTAAGGCATTAGTCTGGATTTTAGGGGATCAAACATCATATAGTTAATTTCAGCTATCAATCACCTTTTCAGCAACATTATAACAAGGCGGAAATTAAAGAAATTGTTCTAAAATGAAAACAAGCCATAAGCTAAATAAGATTCAAGTATGGGAAAGTACATTTTGCAGGGGATTTCATGGTTGGAGATAGGAGCTACATCTACACAAATCAGTTAAAAATGTCTGGAGCCCAGGCCCTATAGCTCAGCTGGGCATCTTGTCCTGTGGGTTAAGTACTAAGTCCTTGTTTTGACCTGGGCTAGGGAGTATTTCCCAAAAAAAGTTGAGGCATCATCTGGAGCTTAGCCAGTGACTATTCCTCAAAAGACCAGCCTCTTCCAGGGAATAATGGAGTTTTATAGTATAGACCTACACAAGACAATGCCAGTTAGTTTCAGGATAAAAGGATGGACCCTGGTAATCCTTAGTTTACAGGCATAAATGAAGCCACAGGGTTAAAGCTGCCTTTGAACACCATTTGCTTCTTTTCTGGTGTCACAAGCCTTCCCTAGGCTTGGGAGGAGAAAGTCGATTGATTGAAAAATAATCAAATGTAATTGAAACTTCTGCTTATATCTTGATGTTTTGCATATACTACTTCCTATCTGTCTCTTGCTGATGTAATCGTCTTTATATTTAATATATATATAATATATATAATATATA